>CM067169.1:122040899-122190497 GCA_034093135.1 Erigeron breviscapus | reverse complement strand
TGTTGAAACGTTGAGGGATGCCTTGCACCTCAAACTAGACAGGGTTAGATCTAATGGGTTATTCAGATTCAGATCATGCAGGTTGTAAGATAGATAGAAAATCAACAACTGGTGGTTGTCATTTCCTTGGAGGAAAACTGGTGAGTTGGACCAACAAGAAGCAGACGACAGTCTCTATGTCCACTGCTGAGGCAGAGTACATTTCTGCGGCCAGTTGCTGTGCCCAGATTCTCTGGATCAAGAACCAGTTACTAGATTATGGTCAAAAATATACAAGGACCCCAATCTTTTGTGACAACACCAGTGCAATTGCTATATCTCACAATCCAGTGATGCACTAAAAAACAAAGCATATTGACATCAGGTATCATTTCATTCGTGATCATGTTATGAAAGGAGACATTGAAATTCATTTCATCCCCACTGACAAACAGTTAGCTGATGTTTTTACAAAACCTCTTGATGAGAAAACCTTTAAACATCTCATCAGCGAACTGGGAATGCTAAATCCTTAAAACTGGAGAGTTTTTGTTATGAACGCGTCAGTGACACTGATGAAGTTCTCCAGTTGAGGAGGTCCAGTTAATCTTTGCTCGCCAGGCTATCGAACGCCTTTGTGATACTATCCTGGCACTAATTGATTACTGGATCACCATTTTGGGGGGAAAGACTTAAAGTAATTTTTCTGACTAAAATTCTTTTTATTTGAAAATGACAACTAGAGAACTCTCCAGGTGATTTTCTTATTAAAACTCTTTTACTCAAAAATTACAACTGGAGATGTCTCCAGTTGGAAACTGGCACTGGACTAATCCTTCAGTGACCAGGTTCAGTCTTGTCTCAATTTTTTATAACGTTAGAAATACTTGGTCAATAGTTATGACACGTGATGGTACTCAAGTGTTTTTACCCACTTGGATATTGTCATGTGACGTATTGTTGTATTTGACAACTGTTATTGGGAGAATAAAAATTAGTGGGCGAGTGGGGTAGTTAAGCCGTCGTAGCATTTAATGCTGACATGGTTAATCATATTTTTGTTTCAAAATTCAAACTAATTTTGTAAAAATATCTACAAAATTGATTTTGTTTAATAAAATATAATTTTTGGTATTTCATTGGGATCTTGAATCCCTTATAAATACCCCTATTTACTCCAAAGCTCATTTACTTCTTTTTCATTCTCTTCATTTACTCTCCAATCATCAAAATTGCTTCATTTCTCTCTCTGCTTCTTAAATCAAAAACCCTAATCCCCAAATTTTCAATTTCATATCAAATGGCACCAAAATCTTCAAGGAGTAGGGATGTCAATCTCCTTACTGTTCCTTATGATCCATCTGAAAATGTGCATAGAGCCGATGGTGCCCCTCCAAATCCTAAATTGATTAAACTCAATCCAAACAATCCCATGGCTAGTTTGCAAGGGGTTCAAACTCCCGATACTCTCATTGGAAAAATCCAAAAATTCCTTCGGGAATCTCCTATCGGTGAGTGTTTTACCCTTAACCCACGCAAGTTGTTTCATGATTACTTGTGTGAGTTTTGGTACACTGCAAAACTCTCTGAAGACTGTTCATCTATCACCTTCACCCTTAAAGATGGTTCAGTCAAGTGTACCATGAATGTTGAAACGTTGAGGGATGCCTTGCACCTCAACTACTGGAGACAGGGTGAGACTCCAGTTCAATATCCCATAATATTAATTTTCGCCAGGTGCTCCTCGATATGGGGAATAAGGAGTGCTTGGAGAATGGGGTGTTGAAAACAAAAGGTGCGATGACGATGAAGGGCCTCACACCATCCTGGAGGTACTTCTTCATCCACCTGGTTGAAAGCATGGGTGGGAGTTCTGGTGGTTTGGACCAGATCAACTCCACACAAGCAGAAATGGCATACTGCTTGTGGAATGGACTCAGAGTGGATTTCGCTGATATTCTGTTTAGAAGCCTGGTACAAAAACTGAAGGGCTCCAGGGGACCTTGTATCCCTTTCTCCAGGTTCTTATCACTCTGTTTCCTGCAAATTATGGGCAGTGATGAATACAAAGAAACTCTATCACTATACACTGTCCCTGAGATGTTAAGAAATTTGGACTCCCTTGCATCTGTACCTGGGGAGGTCCAAATTCCTCAGAGGATGTTGCTGGCATTCTCTAAAACCGATGCACCAGTCCAAGGTGAGTCAGAAAGACAACTGGGCGGGCCTCAAAACAATGAGGGACCCACCAGTTCGTCTGCTGGAATCATAACTGTGGCACAACCAATCTGACAGTTTAACCCTTCCAGTTCCAGTGAGTCAGTTCCAATAACTTACCCTGGAGACCTCCCAACAGGTCTTCCAGGTGTTCCAAAGGCAATCAGGTCAACCCGTCGTCGTCTTAGGAGTTTGTCAGAAACTGCCACTGACATTAGTAACCCCACCAGCCCTCCAGTTTCCTCCCAACAGGAAACTGGAGAATCAAATGGGAAACTTACAACTAACCACCCTCGAAATTTCTGTAAGAGGGTGGTGAAGATATTACTGGGATAACCCAACCCAGAGTAGAGTCTGTGTCAGCACAAAACTTGCAGCGCCAAATTTCTGACACTCTTGATGCACGAACTGACGAAGCTCTGGCCAGTCACAGCTGGAGACTGAGGTTCCAACCTCTACGGCCCATGATATTGCAACTGAGGATAGAGCAGTTGTCGTTGAGGCACAAGTGACCTCTACTCCACCAACTGATGAAACCATCCAGGCAACTGGAACTGGTCATCAGGAGTCTGAACTTGATGTTCAGCCATCCCTATCATTCATGAATCTAGGCATGAATGAGGATGAGTTCCATCTTGAATCTTCCGATTCGGAACAAGATGATCAGGAAATGGTTGATGCATCTGTACATGATCAACTCCCTTCATTTTCTGATCAACCCCTAGATTCTCATGTTTCAATTTCCTCTACAGATACGCTTACACCAGAATTCCAATCAAACTCCTTCAATATCAACTTCACTACCGCCGCCGTTGGTCACACCTGAGCTTTCTCAGCATGACCAACACTTTGCTATTCCTCAGCGTTCTTTTTCTTTACCAAATTTAATTTCTTCCGCTACTGTAACAACTGGAGAGGCTTCCATTGTGTTGCCCCCTTCAGTTGCTCCAGTACACCCTGCTACTGGTCCAGTGACACCTTCTCCTTTGTCACTGGATACTCAATTTGTCTCTTTCTCAGCCGACATCCAAAACCTGATCAAACGGGTGGAGGGTGTTCATAAGACAATTGAGCAGAATGCCAAGTCCATTTCCAAATACAACAAAGACACAATCACTAATTCAAAGGTTGTTAATTTGGGAATAAATAAATTTGCTAATAATGAAGACTTGGTATTCAATAAGTTGAATGAGTTAGTCATAAGCTGTAACAATCTGGCCACATCTCTGAAAGAAGCTTTTGACTTAACTCAATCCAAAGTCAATACATCTATCTCCAACCTGTTGGGTAATACTGTTCGATCATTTGAGGTTGATCTGAAGGAGATAGAGAGGCAGGTTAAGGAGTTGTTTGAAGACCTGGCCTTAATGTAGTTGAAATTGGACAGCAGGTGGCCACTTCTGTTGGCCAGATGATTGATGAAAAATTGGCTAGTAGAGAAGATGAACTGGTAAAGAAGGTGATGGCTGAAATTGCCAAGATACCCCCTCCTCAGGTGAATTTAGAGCCTATTTCACTTGAAATTAACCAGTTGAGGGGTGCTGTAAATGCTGTGAATACCCAGTTAGCTTCTCACACTTCAATTAACAAACTGGTAACTGAAGTGGATAATTTAAGAAAGAAAGATGCTGAAGTGAAAGATCAAGTGGTTAAAGGTTTAGATGAAGATTCAAATATTGAAAGATTTGAAGACTGGTCAGGACCAAACAACTGCAAATGTCTTGACCCAGTCCAAAGAAATTAACCACTTATGGAGATCTTTTAGGATTGTTTGCACTATTTTTAAAGAGTGCAAGGATATGCAATCGTGGCAGCCTCTAGCCCGATTGCCCTCCAGCAATGAAGATTGGGCAGCTATTCGTTCAGGTCTAGAAGTTGCCAGGGGGGGAAAGGCCTATCCTTGCACCTGCACCAAGACTTCCAGGTCCAGTTAGTGCAAGGCAGCTGGTTGAAAGAACTGTTGTTGGTTAGATGAATAGATGACCAGCAGCATGTTATTGAAGAATTTGATGATGTTGGTAATGTGGGAAATAAAGGCAAAGGAAAAGCGATATTGCTGGCCACTGATGAACAAGCAAAAGCAACTGGTACTGAGGCCAGTGTGCTAGAAACTGGTAACATTGATCAGCTTCCTCCAGTGTCAGATGATGTTAGTAAGAACTGGCAAGACTTGGGGACGCAATCAAGGAAAGAAAGAAACAGATGAGGGTCAATCAAGCAAATGATAGAAAAACTTTGGCCCCAACTCTACTTGATATAAGTGATGCGCGTCTCCTGGGCATGACACTTGCAGAATATGCAAAGTCAAGATGATCCCAGAATTATTAATGCCTTAAAAGAACAACTGGAGGTTGAGCTTGACAAACATTATAAGGAGGATGAGGCTGAACATGATGCCAGATGTCTAAACATAACAGTGGAGAAGGCCAAGGAAGCTAGAACTGAAGGGATTCTCAAAAGAACTGAGAATGTGAAGAAGGTGGTCAAACAAGTATTGAATCCACCCAAGTCCAGAGGAAAACCTAAGCAACTGCCAAGAGATGCAGACCTTAGGACCTGGGTGGAAACAACTGAACCTTCTAGTGAAGATATCAAAGCTGCAGTACATAAAATGAGCACTGGCCAGATCAAACTGGCCAATGAATCTGAAGCACGAGCATATGTATCAAATGTATTACAGCGGAGATATAACCCAAGTAAGATCACCGATGTAAAGGTTTCGATCAAACCTGGTGCCAAACACTTCACTATTGGACTTCAATACTTGAATGGAAATATGTTGCAAACTGAGAATCCAGATGTCCATCAATATGGTCATTCTGAAGTTGTGGAAATGCTAAACTTGTTGGGGGCCAGGCAACAAAAGAACAAGGTTGAAAGGGGTTGGATTTTTGTTCTTCAAAGTCTGCTCAAGTTCAAAGAAATTGTTGAAGAGAGACTGAATGGTGATCCTGAAGATAGACAACCCATTTCTACAGTTGCCAAGCGAAGGAGAATTGGCGAAGGGCCAACTGATTAAGTTCTCCTTCCAATTTTATCTTCTTGTATTTTGTTTTACTTACTTGTAACTTGTAAAATTTCTTGTATAAATGAAGTTACAGTTTGTAACCACAAGATAGATAATTGTTTAAATCTAACAAACTCAAAAGAAAATACCAAGGCATTTATTGATCTATAAAAATGCCTTGGAAAATTTAGATAGATTTAGACAAAGGGGTCTTTCCAGTTCATACTTGTATAGATACAAGAACTAGAAAGACTTAGCAATATTTCAGGACAAATGGGGGGAATTTGTTAGGACCAGTTTCACCTGGAAACTGGCGAGTCTCCAGTTACATCTGGAGACTAGAAGATTTGTCCAGAAATATAGTGAAGTCCAGTTGCATCGTACAGTTAATGCAACTGAAGACTTCCTCCAGTTACATCTGACCAAGACACCTGAAGACATTCCAACTGGAGTCGAAGACATCAAGTGGAAGAAAGAGAATAATAATGGCAGCGAAGCCCAGTTGTTATTCTATCTCAGATGAGAACTGGAGAACATCGGTGTAAAGCATTTACAAGGCTTTACACTGATTATGAGGAAAAGACCTTTATGCTTTATGTGCTATTACATGGATTTTATTTTATTTTATTTTATTTTATTTTATTTTATTTTATTTTATTTTATTTATTTTATTTTATTTTATTTTATTTTATTTTATTTTATTTTATTTTATTTTATTTTATTTTATTTTATTTTATTTTATTTTATTTTATTTTATTTTATTTTATTTTATTTTATTTTATTTTATTTTATTTTATTTTATTTTATTTTATTTTATTTTATTTTATTTTATTTTATTTTATTTTATTTTATTTTATTTTATTTTATTTTATTTTATTTTATTTTATTTTATTTTATTTTATTTTATTTTATTTTATTTTATTTTATTTTATTTTATTTTATTTTATTTTATTTTATTTTATTTTATTTTATTTTATTTTATTTTATTTTATTTTATTTTATTTTATTTTATTTTATTTTATTTTATTTTATTTTATTTTATTTTATTTTATTTTATTTTATTTTATTTTATTTTATTTTATTTTATTTTATTTTATTTTATTTTATTTTATTTTATTTTATTTTATTTTATTTTATTTTATTTTATTTTATTTTATTTTATTTTATTTTATTTTATTTTATTTTATTTTATTTTATTTTATTTTATTTTATTTTATTTTATTTTATTTTATTTTATTTTATTTTATTTTATTTTATTTTATTTTATTTTATTTTATTTTATTTTATTTTATTTTATTTTATTTTATTTTATTTTATTTTATTTTATTTTATTTTATTTTATTTTATTTTATTTTATTTTATTTTATTTTATTTTATTTTATTTTATTTTATTTTATTTTATTTTATTTTATTTTATTTTATTTTATTTTATTTTATTTTATTTTATTTTATTTTATTTTATTTTATTTTATTTTATTTTATTTTATTTTATTTTATTTTATTTTATTTTATTTTATTTTATTTTATTTTATTTTATTTTATTTTATTTTATTTTATTTTATTTTATTTTATTTTATTTTATTTTATTTTATTTTATTTTATTTTATTTTATTTTATTTTATTTTATTTTATTTTATTTTATTTTATTTTATTTTATTTTATTTTATTTTATTTTATTTTATTTTATTTTATTTTATTTTATTTTATTTTATTTTATTTTATTTTATTTTATTTTATTTTATTTTATTTTATTTTATTTTATTTTATTTTATTTTATTTTATTTTATTTTATTTTATTTTATTTTATTTTATTTTATTTTATTTTATTTTATTTTATTTTATTTTATTTTATTTTATTTTATTTTATTTTATTTTATTTTATTTTATTTTATTTTATTTTATTTTATTTTATTTTATTTTATTTTATTTTATTTTATTTTATTTTATTTTATTTTATTTTATTTTATTTTATTTTATTTTATTTTATTTTATTTTATTTTATTTTATTTTATTTTATTTTATTTTATTTTATTTTATTTTATTTTATTTTATTTTATTTTATTTTATTTTATTTTATTTTATTTTATTTTATTTTATTTTATTTTATTTTATTTTATTTTATTTTATTTTATTTTATTTTATTTTATTTTATTTTATTTTATTTTATTTTATTTTATTTTATTTTATTTTATTTTATTTTATTTTATTTTATTTTATTTTATTTTATTTTATTTTATTTTATTTTATTTTATTTTATTTTATTTTATTTTATTTTATTTTATTTTATTTTATTTTATTTTATTTTATTTTATTTTATTTTATTTTATTTTATTTTATTTTATTTTATTTTATTTTATTTTATTTTATTTTATTTTATTTTATTTTATTTTATTTTATTTTATTTTATTTTATTTTATTTTATTTTATTTTATTTTATTTTATTTTATTTTATTTTATTTTATTTTATTTTATTTTATTTTATTTTATTTTATTTTATTTTATTTTATTTTATTTTATTTTATTTTATTTTATTTTATTTTATTTTATTTTATTTTATTTTATTTTATTTTATTTTATTTTATTTTATTTTATTTTATTTTATTTTATTTTATTTTATTTTATTTTATTTTATTTTATTTTATTTTATTTTATAAATAAAGTAGTTTAGATTTTATTTTATTTTATTTTATTTTATTTTATTTTATTTTATTTTATTTTACTTTTTACTTTATTTTAGTGTCAGTTTGTAGTGTCAAACTAGTTCTTATTGCACGAGAGATTTAATAAGCATTTGACGATTCCATAAGAAGTTATATGATCCTTTGTGGATTATATGAGTCTTGTTGCTTATGGTATATGTGTTTAAAGGATGAATTTTCTAATATGGACATTAATTTGTTTAAGATTAGAAAATGTTTTATCTTGAAAATTGAAATTTTATTAATATTTAATTTCATTTGGTATTGGTTGATAAGTATGCTTGACAAAGATGTGACTTGCCTTAGATCTTATTTTGATTGCTAGGTTAAGCTTTTGATTGTTTTTGCATGCTTATGTTACTTGTTATGTTGATTTTGATGCATTGATGAAGTTTGTTAAGTGTGCAGGCTACAGATAATAAATTTCATTTAAAAGGAAAATGACATCAAAATTTCAAATCGCGATCTGAATTGAGGATTTTCTGCCAAATTCGTGTCACTTTGTGTGGAAATTTCGTGAAGATTTCTCAATGCGATTGAAGACTAAATATGTCTTCTCCTGCTCATAGATTTGCAGTGCAACGGACAACAAGTCATGCACGTAACGTGCATCTACAGCTAACCTAGAACTTGGTGTAATAGGTTATATTTTTGTAGTATCAAGATCACAACCTAAGACTTAGTGTGATAGGTTGTTGGTATGATAATATGATGAATTTGTAATGCATTATACAATTGAATATGTTTCATTGTAAGTTTGCATTTGTTTGGTTAAGCATCAATGGAGAAATGATCGATTTTATGTCAAGATTATAATGTAAGATTGTGTTTATACATTATTTTGATGACATGTTTGTACGGATGATTTTTGATGGTTCAGATGTTGATGAAGTTGAAGATAGGTCACTGAAGAGAAGAAGAGGACAAGGAAAAGGGATTGACGCTGTTGAGAGATTACAAGCTTTACAGTGACCTCAGTCTGAAGTTGATAGAGATTATGATGAATATCAAGCTGCTATGGAGAGGTCTCATGCACCTACTTCAGGTGATACTCCATCAGTTGCTGCTCTAAGAGCTTCTGTTACTGATGTTCCGGTTTCGGTGTCTACTACTTCAGTTGGTACTTCTGTTGGAGAGAAAAGGCCGAGAACCAAGTTCAAGATTCGTTTAGATGGTTCTCATGCTAGAGTTGTCACTGAGGCTACGACTGTTACGACTACTAGAGCTCCAGAGTCGTCAGTTCATCAGGAGCCAGAGCCGATAGTTCCTGCTCCTAGGCCTCGTTCTACTCCTACTCAGGCATTAGTTCCTGTTGCTACAGCTATGGATCGTCTGTTGTTACCATTACAAAGACCGCAGATGCCTCCATCGGGAACTTTTAATGCTCGTATGCCTTCATTTGAGACTACGATGCCACAGCCTGCTTCTACATCGCACATTGCTTCTACTTCAGATTCAGCTTTGCCAGTACAAGTTCAGCTGAGTCCGTATTGTTTCGGAGAAGAAGTTATTAGAGATGCGAGTCACAGCGTTGGAGAAACAATTGAACCTCCAAGCTACAAAACATCAGGAAGAGATGGACATTATGAATGCTCTTGTTCATCCTCTTGGTGATAGAATTGACCGATTCTTGTCTCAAGGGGGAGATAAAGATGGTTGTAAGGATGATGAGCTTGCAAAGAAGCAAAGAGATGATGATCAAGATGATCAAGATCCAGCTCAAGATCCAAATCGAAGTCAACCAAAAGATGGTGAGACAGAGAATCAAGGTCAAGGTCAAGATACTGATGTTGATGCTGTGATTAATTCAGAGACTGTAGATGTTCAGGGGGAGTCGCCAAGACAGAGAGAGTCAGAGATTGCTGGTACAGCTGGTGCTAGTACATCTGGGACTCAGAAAAACAAAGTTGTGATGGTTGCTCCTGATGCAGATCCTGATAATCCAGATGATTCGTCAGATGAGGAAGATTCCAATTCAGGTAATTTCTAGTTCAAGTCTTAGTGCTGATTATCATAATCCGCAAAGTGTAAGAGATGAACAAGAAAGAATGGAAAGGGAATTAGAAGAGAAATTTTCAAATGATCCTCATCAAAGGGCGGAAGCACATTATCATATATGGGGAAAACTTAACACAGAGGTTGATCATGCTCATATTGACCTTGATAGTGATCAATGGTCAGATTCAGACCGTCAGAAAAGAGAACGACGACGACAAAGGATCAAACGTCGATTGTCGTCTAATGTCGTTGACTCTAGTTCTGATGATCCTGAAGATGAAGATTATCAACATGGGCGTTAATGAGTTTTGTATTTAAAATAGATAAAGATTATAAGATAAATATTGATGTAATTGTTACATTATATTTATGATATAATATTATTTATTTTATCTTGTTTTATGTATTTATACTTGTTTCTATTTAAGTCTTAACATATTTTATGTTCTTTATCTTTGTATGTTTGAAATCTTTAATTGCAGATAAGTTTCAAATAGGTGCTTTGGACGATATTGATAATGTTGATGATGACTTAGATAGTATCATTGATGAAGATCTGGAAGAAGGAGAATTCGTTTCTGCAGCTGATAGAGAAAGGTTAATGAAAGTACCTTATGATTTTGATCGTGTATTTAATGAAGACAGAGATATACCGATTGAACCAATAGCTGAAGAAGCATATCTCAGAGATAATCCAGCCAGAGATAGTCCAGATGAACCGAGAAATGTTGCAAGATTGATATTCACTGTATATGCAAAGATAATTGATGAAGAACGTGAAAATATTGTTGATCTATGCTGGGAGATAAATGCTACGCGAGAGTTTAATATTAGAAGTTTTAATATTCCTCCGGCGGAGCAAGACCCTGATTTTTGTATTGATCGATGGGTTCCAGAGTATAGAAATCGTGCTAACATTCTTATGGGTGGATATTTTAAGCCGTCGATATTTTGGGAGTTTATCTCAGATAAGGACGCACCCACGTATTTCTCAGTGATACAAAGTTGGTTCTACGATCATAGAATTAATTTATTTGTTATCAAGAGAAAAGAGGGATGTCAGTACATGCCGAAAGACTTAAAACATTTCCGAAGTCTAAGTGATTCTGATTTGTTAGATTTGGGAAAGAGATGGTTTGTAAATCTTCAGAATAATGGATATGCTGATTATTTCTGGAATAGATTGAAAAGGAAAGAAGTTGGCATTTTAGAGATAGAGGTTTGAAACCAGAAGAAAGATTGGTTAAACCTAGAGCGCTGAAGAAGATTACAAGACCAGATGGCACAGTTGATGTCATTCAAAGGAAGATCAAGTGTGTTACAAAAGTTCCCGCAATCAAATGGGATCAAGACTTGCTGGCTACAATGACATATTGGCAGATAGATATCAAATCAGGTGAAGCACAAATGTTTATTGATAATTCAAAGAGCAAGATGCTGCTTCGCATGTATGATCCAATGCAAGTTGTCAATTTGTCAAGAGGTGATCAAAGAAGATTGATTGAGACACCTTGTACAGCAAATAGATTTTGGAGAACGGAAGTTAGACGCTATCTCAACATTCTTGCTTTTTGTTTAGCTGAAAGAATACATGGGAATAGCATAAGACTTTTGTTTAATGGATAACTTTGAAGTTCAAGTTGAAAAACGATTTAAAGAAATCTAGTCGCTAATGTCAAGGGGGGTCTGTAGATGCAGATTTGTGTGACAGTAGCAACATAGATTTGATTAACGTTTTTGTTCTTAGGAATATTTGTGTAATTGTTTAAATAATAAGTCATTAGGACTTACGTTTGTATTTAAAGATTACGTTTGAACTTCAATATAATATCTGTTTATGGTTATTGTTATGTTTGTGTGTTATGATATTGTTTTACAGGTACAAGGATGTAGAGCCAAGGTTTATAAGTGTCGTAGAACACTTAAACGATGGCTGAATGTCATGTACGAGTCAAACAAAGTCAAACAAAGGACCAAAGGGACGAACCTCGTGCTGACGTCATCAGCATGAAGGATTGCCCTCGTGCTGACGTCAGCACGAGGCCAATTGGTTATTTTGTTAATTAGGCTTATGGACTTCAATTAAGGCCCAAGCCCACGTAAACATAAACCCTAGTAGTATAAATACATATAATTTTATGCGTTTCGCAACGGATTAAGGACTTAGAAGTCGAATTGTTGCTCGTGTGATCTCTAACACGAACTAGCACTTCGTGTGTGACCTTAGGTTGGTTAATTACTGATTAATCGACGAAAGGCAATAGCAATCTAGTTATCTCAAGAGGATTCCGCACTCTTGACATAACGAATCACATCTTATTTAAGATCCATTCAACGGTAGGGACTTACAGTTTTGTTCAATCTAAGTCTGACTATTCTTTGTATACCTTGAATAAGAAAGATATCTTTGTTGCATTGCTTGTATATGTGGATGATATTATCTTGACTGGTAACAATGTTGAGGAAATAAATAAAGTTAAAACATTTTTTAACTCCAAATTTAAGATTAAAGATCTTGGTAATCTGAAATACTTTATGGGAATAGAAGTTGTGGAAACTGAACAAGGTTTATGTCTTTCTCAAAGAAAGTATTGTCTTGAGCTGTTGAATGATTTTGGTTTACTAGGTTGTAAACCATTTAAAACTCCTCTTGAAATTAATATTACTATGCCTGTTGATTCTAATAAGTCAAAACCTTTGAGTAACATATCTGTTTACCAGAAATTAATAGAGAAATTGATTTACTTGTCTTTGACCAGACCTGATATAAGCTATGCTCGTGCAATGTTTGAGTCAATTTATGCATGCACCTTTACAAGATCATTTTAATATGGGTCTTAGAGTACTAAGGTATCTTAAAGGATCACCTGGTAAGGGAATTTATATTAACAGTAATGATAAACTTGATCTTCATGCATATGTTGATTCTGATTGGGGAAGATGTTTTGGTACAAGAAGGTCTGTTACTGGTTATATGCTTTGTTTGGGAAACAATTTGGTTTCATACAAGAGTAAGAAACAATCAACTATTGCTAAGTCCTCTGCTGAAGCAGAATATAGGGCTTTAGCAGCAGTTACTTGTGAGATTATCTGGGTTTTGAACTTGTTGAATGACATGAGACTTAAAACTGCTTTGCCAATAAATGTTTATTGTGATAGCAAATCTGCTATACAAATTGCTCATAATCCTGTTTTTTCATGAGAAAACCAAGCATTTTGAGATTGACTTACATTTTGTAAGGGAGAAAATTACTTCAGGAGTTTTGAAAGTTAATAAAATTGTTACTGATGATAATCCAGCAGATTTATTAACCAAAAGTCTAAGTTCAAAACTACATTTTTCATCTTAAAAAATTCAATCTATATGATGCTTACCAAGTTTAACTTGAGGGGGATGTTAAGTTTTATATATAAACTAAAGATTAAATCAAGTTAAACTTGGTAAAATAAAAGGATTATTACTTATTGGGTTGTTTAAGTAAACAGGTGTAAAGGTGAAGGACTAAAGGAAGGAAACTAAAGCTGGAGGGACTTAAAGTGTAGATAGAGAAAGAAGAGGGCAGATTATGGAAGATTGTGGTGACTAAATAAATAAACCCTCATTAGGGTTATGTGTTAACACACATATTCTGCTGCTGCTTTATATCGATCGATATTTTTCTTTTATATATCTTCTTCATAAATCTGTATTCATATATATAATATATATATATATATATATATATATATATATATATATAATATATATTTTCTTAATTCGTAAAAAAATCCCATAAATCTCTCATGGAGTTACATATTACCACACATATAGTTGCAATTATCCATTATTCTCTCAACCAAGATTTCATCACTTTTTTTCACGCACCATACTTTTTTTACTTTTTCAATTAAAATTAAAAGCCACAAATTTATTCTATCCATCATTACTGTAGGTTCATATTAAAACCATATACTGTAAGTTTTTTTTTTTCAAACCATTGTTAAGTTTTGATTATGATAGTGATCCTTGTATGGTATATATATAGTTAAATCTTAAATGTTTGTTTATTTTAATTTTCGTAATCAATATATATATATGTGCGCATGTGGGTTTCCACATTTCAGTAATCTATAAAAAAGTTCATATGATGAAATATTTTAAAAGTGAATGATTATGTACATATGTTAATCTTACTAAGTTACTAGTGTATCATTTGTATTTATGAGATTCTAATTGTAAAATTGGTGAGTCGCATGTACCTATACGGCTATACTTAAGAAACCCAAATGGAAACAAACTTATACAGTTTATAGTTGTTAAAATTGTTAAAATTATTATACATGTTTACAAGTTAAAACATGTGTATCAATTAAAAAGTTTATAGTTAAAAATATCTGAACACATGTGAATAAGGTTATACATCGTGGAACACATATGTTTAAGATAAAAAGATACAATAATTTTTACGATTTATATGTCACGAGTTAAATGTACAACATATCTTATATTATTAAAACATGTGTACCAACTAAAAAATTTATAATTTTAAAAATTACTATACATGTGTACCGGTTAAAAATTTATAGTTTTAGAAATTATTATACATGTGTATCAGTTAAAACATGTGTACCAGTTAAAATATGTGTACACGTTAAAAAGTTTATAGTCTTAGAAATTATTATACATGTACAACATATATGTACAAAAAAAAACATGTGTGTACAACTAATATTCACAAACATATGTGTACAAAAAAACATGTGTGTACAACTAATAATCACACAAAATCATATTTGTTAAGTGTTAACATGTGTATTTAGTATACTCATCATTAGTTTTTTGTAATTTTATTGGTTTAATAATGTATCTTATTTTAGATTGAAAAAAAGATAATAAAGTGCTTATTCAATATGAATGGAACTTAATTATTAATAATAACAATAATTATACACATAAATAAAGAGAAAATAAGCAATCCAGTAGCCATAATTTGATGCGATTTTCTCTCCGTGCGTTTCTTTCTATTTCTTTTAAATTTAATCCCCATTTTACCCTTCTTTAATTACTAATTCATTTATATCTTAATTTATATATATTCAATAATTACATAAAATAGCATTCAATCTTAATCATTGATTACAATCAATGGTTTAAATGGTTCTCGTAGTTCTCGACAAAAATTAGTTCTCGCAATAACTACTCCTATATATATATATATCTATATATATATATATATATTGAAAAGTTAGATTAGGAACCTAAAAAAAAGTAAGAACCTTTAGGAACCATTTTGAATTAATCATGGCCTTTGATTTATATAATCAATGGACTAAAATAAAAAGAATTTAAATAATCAATTAAATATATAGATCTTAATATATTAACGGAAGAAAGGGTAATTTAGTCATAATGAAAAAAAACTGCCGTAACCTAAAAACGTTTTCCTCCTAATCTCTCTAATATATATTTTGCTCTTAACTTTCTTTTGGGCGGTGCATCACCAACACAGTAATTCTCTATGCCACCACCAACACAACAATTCATTTAACAATATATTTAATAAACAAAATTGGTGATACTGCCAATTGGTTTGTGATTTTAAACGCAACGCATAACGGATTAAAATATGTAGAGGTTTGAATTATTATCGATCATCTCACCCTCTTTAAAAGGTTGGTACACTTTGTAAGTTCTGAATGTTGAGTAATACAATTATTTGTTTATAAAATGTAGTGATATTTATTTTATTTATTTGTTTTTGCATCCGTTGATCATTTTGATCATAAATAGCATATGATTTAATTTTTACATATCCTTTTGTTTTGATCTTTTTTATTGGTTTAAGCATATTAATTAATCAAAATGTGACTTTTTTTTGTTGTTGTGTGATCGTAGTTTTGTTGCAAAAAGAAGTAATCGGATTAGGTATTTGCCATCAACAAACAAGTTTACAAATGTTGAAGACGCATAGGAGTACATGTGCATGAACAGTGCTATGAGCATATGTATTCAAGTATTTTATAAAAGAATGTTTCGTGAAATTAGTTGGTGATCACATGTGCATTAACAGTTATATGAGCATATGTATCCAAGATGGATAATGTAAATATGTGTTTCATGATCAATTTTTTTTGTTTTATGAGCATATGTGAATGTAAAAAATTATTGAGCATATGTATACAAGTAATTAGTTGGTGATCACATGTGTACAGTTATATGATCATATGTATGAAATTATATGCAAGTATTTTGCAAATGAATATTTTATGAGATTAGTTGGTGATCACATGTGCATGAACGTGCTATGAGCACATGTATGATAGTATTTTGTAAATAATGTTTCATATAATTAATTGGTGATCACAT
Organism: Erigeron breviscapus; assembly: GCA_034093135.1. Classification (NCBI taxonomy): domain Eukaryota; kingdom Viridiplantae; phylum Streptophyta; class Magnoliopsida; order Asterales; family Asteraceae; genus Erigeron; species Erigeron breviscapus. The sequence goes on along the minus strand of CM067169.1, from coordinate 122,174,251 downwards.
GTGCATGAACAGTCATATTGGTGATCACATGTGTATCAACAATCATATTTCTTTTATTTTCTATTAATTTAGTTAATCAATTACAAAAATACAATATTACCCTTATGGAAAAAGGTTCCTAAAGGTTCTTGCTTTTTTAAGGGTTCTTAAAATAACTTTTCCCTATATATATATATATATATATATAATATATATATATATATATATATATATATATATAGGGGTGAGTTATTTATAGTACAAGCATTTAAAAAAGTACAAAAAGTACAAGGTTTTTCCTCCTTTTCTTCCTTCTTCCTTCCATCTCCGACCACCACCACCACCACCATGATCATCTCCGACCACCACCATGATCCTCCGGCGACGGCGACCATCTCCGGCGAGACTTACACATGTGTAAGTACAACTTACACATGTGTAAGTTAACTTTCCGGCGAGAATCAGGTTCGTTTTCGGATGGATACGGTACGGGCCAGAGGCCCTTATCCGTTCTAAACTGACTGTCAAGGGACGCATATGGGAATCGTATGGATTTGATGGGCGGCGATCCAAGAGATGGTGACGGTTTGCTACGGTACGGGCGAAGCCCTACTAAAAAAGTTGTACTTACACATGTGTAAGTCTCGCCGGAGATGGTCGCCGTCGCCGGAGGATCATGGTGGTGGTCGGAGATGATCATGGTGGTGGTGGTGGTGGTCGGAGATGGAAGGAAGAAGGAAGAAGAAGGAAGAAGAAGAGGAAAAACCTTGTACTTTTTGTACTTTTTTAAATGCTTGTACTACAAATAACTTTCCTCTATATTATATATATATCAAATCGATATATGTATTGTTCTTGTTATTAATCATCTATTTGATGATTATCTAAATCTTGTAAGCTATAAACTTAAACTCTAAATAATAATAATCATTCGTTTATGTTCTTGTTCTTAATCTGATCAAATATCAGATTATTTTGGATTGATTGAGGTTTCTTTCAAGATTTATGAATCATTATTTTTTTTAGAGAATGCTGGAGTTTGGAGAATGGCTGCGATTAATGAAGCGGGAGGATGGAAAGCACGCACGACAGTTGAAGATATGGATTTGGCAGTGCGAGCTAGTCTTAAAGGATGGAAATTCTTGTACCTTGGTTCACTTAAGGTAAAACCACTTTCTACTTTGATAATATAGGAGCCAATTGTAGATTTTAATACAATGTCCCAACTTTCATATACATATATTAACCCCAATTTTTACAATAATGTAGTTTGTAATTTCGAATACAGGTTAAAAATGAATTGCCAAGTAATTATAAAGCCTACCGGTACCAACAACATCGTTGGTCTTGTGGTCCAGCAAATCTTTTCAGGAAAATGTTCTTTGAAATCATGAGAAACAAGGTATGATCATACAAATTTATTTTCTGTAAGACGTTATAATACCAATTGTGAGTCCCAAATATAAGATAGTTAAATTAACCCGACTGGCAACTAATTCTGCTCTTGAATGACAAGTTCAGAATTATGATCCAGATATGGATATGAACAACAATAAGTAAATGACTTAAAGTAAATGCAAGAACAAGTGTTGAAACTATATAAAGATATATATATATATATATATATATATAATATATATATAAATATAATCAAGTATGTAGCATTGAGACACGTTGTATTCTTTTCAATGTATTTGATTTATTGATGTATAAACAAATACAAGGATTGTTGCGGAACAAAGATAAACACCCAAGTGTAAATATCTAAACAATCCCGAAATACAAGTGATCTAAATAACTTGGAAATACTCGTAAGTTTACTTAGAGTATATCTCACAAGTTGCAATGCCAAAGTTTCAAGCCCTTTTTGCAAGTTGTGAGAAGACTTTGTATTTATAGACCAAGTCTATGATGACATGGACTAGATCGTATAAACGTGGTTGGAGCATTTAAGGAATTAAACCTAATTCCTTACATGCATATTTTTAAGGTAAAGTATAAAAGTCAGTTGATGTGACTTATCATACTTTGTTCCCAACCATTTACTTTACCTTGTACTTTTATTAATAGATAAATCTATTAACTAGGTAAAGGAGTGTAAAGTAAAAAGTCTTCCTCGTAATCAGTGTAAAGTGTTGTAAGTACTTTACACTGAGATGCTTCAGTTCTTCGATCAGGTAGAATCAATCTTCTGAGCTCCACATCTGAGCTTGATTCTCTTTCTTCAGACTTCAGTCTTTGACTTCATTCTGAACGGTATTCTGATACTTTGATCTGAACTGAAGTGAAGCTTCAGTGAAGTAATTCTGAACTGCTTCAGAATTCTGTACAAGTATTCTTCACTGAACTTCACTATTTCTGAACAAATTATACTTGGTCGATTTTTGACCTAACAAATTCCCCCTATTTGTTCTGAAATAGTGCATGTATTTCAGACTTCTATCTATACATGTTTGTAAGTCTGAAATACAAGTTTTTGTTTAAGTTGTAAAAATTTTCTAAGTACATCTTATAGATCATTGATGTCTCAGAATTTTACTTGTTGTTTTTCTAACTTAAACTTACCATCTACTTATTGATTACAATTTGCAACATATATATACAAACTGAAATGTTTGTTACAAATGTAAAATAAAATACAAGTAAATGATAATCAGAAAAAGGAAACTACTTCTTGGCAGGCTTTGAACCAGAAGGTGCTTCAGTAGCTTTCCTTTTCTGAGGAGAGGGATCCTTCTTTCCAAACAACCTTCCTTCCATTTCTACCTTGGCTTGCATCTTTTGTTGTATTCTTGATAACCATGCACCACTCAAGGCAGATTTGGGCTTTGCTTTCAATGCTTGGATCATCTCTCTATGCTCAGAAATCCCAAACTCATGAACTGAGACCTGAGTATATTCCTCAGCTGCCTTCTTTCTCTTTTCACAATCAAGTCAAATAGCTTCAATCCATCAGCCTTGGTTACTTCGACATCAACTATTTTTGCTGGATTGGATCGATGCTTCATGTAATGCTCATATTGATCCTTTTCATGCTTTCTTTGGATCTCAGCAGCATCTTCAGTAATTGGCTTGAATGTTGAAAGGTCAGCATCTCGGATATTTTTTCTTGAAGACCTTGGTCCAGTCACTTTGGGCTTAATGGGTGGTCTTGCCAATTCTTTCTCCACCTTCAGAACTCCAGCCAGAATCTCTTTCTTTTTGATTGCCATTTCTTTTTCTCTATTTTTCTTTAAGTCCTCAATGGATAACTTAAAGGTGAGACTTTCCAGCTTTTGTTCAAGAGGTGAGTATGCCATTCCACATTCATAATCCAGCATGTCCACCACTGCATTCTGCACTCTTGGATCATTTTTGATCTTCAGATATCTTTCCAATGAAAGACCAAGAGCTGCAGCATCAATATGATCAAGGGTCCCCATCTTCAGATGTTGTTCCCTTTCTCTTTCCTTGTTTTCCCTCCACATAATGAATTGGTTAGAAACTTGCTTCTGCAGAGCTTCTAACTTCTTGCCATCAGCATCAAGATTATGTAAGGGATAACCATGCTCATCCACATTTTCACCAACAACAATCCCAGAACCCTTTGATCCCTTAGACTTGGGTTCTTCCACCATCTGGGCCTTGCCCTTATCCTTCTTTGCAGGTTCTGCCTGCTTTACTTGTTGTTCCCCCTGAACTGAAGTACTAGCAGAATGTACTTCAGTTTGCTTCTTGGTTGCTTCTATTATTTCTTGAGTACTTGCAAGCAGACCAATCGGCACATTTCCCCCTTTGGGAATCTCTGAAGGCATTTTGGCATATAAGTCAATGGCTGTTTTCATTGCCTTCAAAGGTTCCCAACTCTGCTGCTCTAGGCTATCAGAAATTCCCTTAGCCATTGAAGCAAACTGAGCCCTTAATCTGAATGAAGAGTTAAGGTTCAGTGCTTCATGATCTTTAATCTCCTGCAGCAGTTTTCTATCAACTTCAGTAAATGAAGCAGGGGGAGCAACAACATTTTTCTTCTTCAGAAGGATCAGAATTTCATCTAACTGTTTGGACTGGTTCTTCACTGAATTATCAAGGGTTGAGATTGATGTATGAATTTCTTCAACAACTTTATCAACCTTCTTGTTTGTAGCCTTATCAGCCTCATCAACCATCATTCTGATCTTCTGCTCAACCGTTTCAGAAACTGAAGCAGAAATCTGAGCAATCCAATCCTGAGAGAGCTCAGCCTTCAGTTTATCAACCAACCCAACACTAATAGAAGTCCCAAGTTCCTTTTCATCAACACTGGGCTTCTTAACCAATTCATTTACTTCCTTCCTGACTGCCAGAACTTCTTGTTTGATCAACTCAATACCAGATGTCAAGTTCGCAACAACTGAAGCTTGCACATCTCTTTTGGCCAGTCTGAAGGCTTCCCTGATAGCTGTACTGATTTTTTTACATGAAAGTACCAGCTCATTAAGCTTCCCACCTACTAGTCCCTCATTTCCAGCAACCTTGGTCAACTCAGTGCCAATGAACATCTGAGCGCCTTTCATTTCAGCAATGGAACTAGTATTGGCAGTTAGAGATTTAGTTAAGTCCTCTACCTTGAGAAGTAGGCTTTGGACTTCGGTGTTTTGTTTCTCTAACTGTGCTTCTACACTCAAAGGAGGGGGTGGTTGTGCAGAAACAGAAGCAACAAAGGGAATGCGGCCAAGCCCATCAAGTGCCTTTTCTAATTTCATTTCTGTTGGACTCTCAGATTCAGTTGTAGAGTCCAACTCCTTTTCTAAAGGATCATCATAATTTCTGGGCCTTGGCACATTGTGAATTTGGGGATGAAGATGTTGTAGTTGTGGTTGAAAGGTTGGTGAAGTAACATAGGCAGGTGTAGAGCCAGGTGGAAAGTATGGATGTTTATGTGAAGTTGGTGGTGGGCGATGTGGTTGTTCAACAATTATATTTTGGATTTCTGGGGGAGGAGGAGGGGCGTTTGTGAGGTTAAGGGTTGGCTCAGAATCAAACGACTGATTCTCCCTTAATAGATCCTCATCAAACTCAAAATCAGCAAAGGAATCTAGATCCCTTTGAGTTGGCTCATCTTCATCCCAGAGGTCAGTCGAAACTGCAGTCTGGTCAGATATGCCCAGGTTCAGACCACTGGTGCCTGAACCTGCTTCTGGTTCAACAACTACTGATGTAGATGCATCGTTACCAGATTGATTTAGTGTTGGCTCAACCAAAGTATCATCGCCAGTGATAGTAGACACGGGGGTTGCCTTAATAACTCTCGTACCATCATCAAGAGTTACTTCATCGGCCGTAGAGTGTGAAACTTCAGTTTCTAAGGGTGTCACCTCAGAAACATCATCAGTTTGTGCTGCAGAAGAGTGTAAGATTGGTGAAGTTACAGGTGGTGCACGTGCAGACACGGACTCTAGTGTGAGTTGGGCGGGCTCACTTGTATTAACTTCACCATCCCCTCCTAAAGAAGTTTTGGGGATGGCTGCTTGTAAGTTTTCCCTTTGACTCGATTCTTCTGGTTCTTGTTGGGAAGAACCAGAAGGGTTAGCTTCGGTATCTATGTCCTTGGGCTGTGAGGACTGCTTCTTAAATTTACGTCGTTTTAAAACGCCCTTTGGTGATCCTGAGGGATCTTTTGGGAGATCCTCAGGTTGGTCATCGGATGGGGGAGGTTGTGGCTGGGAGGAAGAAGTTGTTTGGGATTTGAACAACTTCAACATTTTGCCACCAGGTGCACCAGTGGGTCTCGCATTCTTTTGCGACCCGCCTAGTGACCTTTCTGAGCCAGCCGGTCGTGCTGTTTCAGTTTTATTAATTACCTGAAGCATTGCAGCGGAGAGTTCAGGTTCAGGTTCAGAAGTTGAAGCCTTTGATATATCCCTGCAGAACTCTGTGGCTGAAGTCTCAGGTCCCCCTTCAGAATAAGCATCACCCAGAATTTGCATGAAGCAGATGCTCAGAAATCTTGGAAAAGAGACGTGTAGACTTCTTTTTCCTTTCAACTTTACCAACAACTGAGAGAAGAGTATCTCAGCGAAGTCTACCTATAATCCATGCCACATATAGTAGCCCTTTTAAACTTGTGGCAGGGAAATTTGGTCTAAACCACCATAATTCCCCCCAAGGCACTCTACAATCTGCGTCCAGAAGTACCTCCAGCAGTTTCCAAATCCAGAAAAGAATATATGCCCAGAGGTGCGCATATTACCTTCTTCATCGATCATGTTATCATGACCCATTGATCTCAAGACCTCCCTGAAATTGATACCTTTCAGTCTCTTTGCATAGACTGATGGGGGTCTAAGATAGTTCAATTGTGTGCCTTCTTTTAATGTAAAAGCAATGGATTTTTCATCCTTGCTTATTTCAGCGTTGTACCAGAATTCGAGTAAGTATCTATGATACATTACTTCGGGATCAGCAGTCAAAGCATAATGGAGAGGACACTCTTCTAAGTATTTATTTATCCTCCCCATGAGTGTTTTGGATTTTGCATTTAGAGGTGCCACAAAATTGTTCATATTGAACCTTAGGGTTGATGGTTCAAATCCCTTCGGCCATTGTGAACATGGCTTGACTGCTGGAGATGGTTTGTAATCGAAAGTAATAAGAGATTTGGCTTGAGATTGTTTAGCCATAATTTCTACAAGGGAAAACTGAAAATGAAAAATGAATTTAGGGTTTTGGAATTTGGAAGAAGAAAAGATGAGAGAGAATGATGATTGGGAGTAAATGTAAAATGAAGTAAATGAAGGAATTGATTTGGGAAAAAGGTATTTATATTTATGATGGAATACGAAGGATTTTCCAAAATAAATAGAAAATAAAAAGATTTTGAAATTTAAACCCACAAAAAAAAAAATATTTTAATTGAAATCGATTTTGATCGGGTTTGAAATCCGAAATAATTTTGGGTATAAGTCCGCATTTAATGCAAAACGGTTATGGACCCCACTTTTGTAAAACAATTCAACTTTCATTATAAAAAGTGATGATCACTTTTACATTTACGGCGCCACTTGTGTGCCACGTAAGCAAAAAGGTACCTTTTCCTGACGTTATACAGTAACCTTCACGTGTACACACAACGACCAAGTATCCAAAAGACATTATAGAGGACTGATTGATCTCAGAATTTACACACAAAATCTGAGGATGGTCATAACTAATGGATCTGAACCATCTCAGTTTACACACACATTCTGAAGTCCTTTCAGAAATTCTGAGGCATTTCAGACAAAATATTTTTCAAAAAGCAAAGTTCCCCCTTAGAGAAAAATTCTTTTACAACAAAAAAAATATTTGACACTTCCCCCTGAGTTAATGCTATATAGGATTTAGCATACCTAACTCACTGATGAGATGTTTAAACGTTTTGACATCCAAGGGTTTTATAAAAACATCAGCGAGTTGTTTATCAGTGGGAATGAAATGAAGTTCAATATCACCTTTAATAATGTGATCTCTTATAAAATGATACCTGAGGTCGATATGCTTGGTTTTGGAGTGCATGATAGGATTGTGAGAGATTGCAATGGCACTTGTGTTATCACAAAATATTGGAGTTTTTGTATACTTAACACCATAATCAGTTAGTTGGTTCTTTATCCACAAAATCTGAGCACAACAACTTGCTGCAGAAATGTATTCAGCTTCAGCTGTGGAGAGTGACACTGCAGTTTGTTTCTTGCTTGTCCAACTAACCAATTTGCCACCTAGGAAATGACAACCACCTGTGGTACTTTTCCTATATATTTTACAACCTGCATGATCAGAATCTGAATAACCCATTAGATCTATACTTGAGCCTTTGGGATACCAAAGACCAAGTCTGGGGACACCTTTAAGGTATCTGAAAATCCTTTTCACAGCATTTGCATGTGCTTCTCTGGGATCAGACTGAAATCTTGCACAAAGGCATGTTGCAAACATTATGTCAGGTCTACTAGCAGTTAAGTACATAAGGGACCCCACCATACCACGATACTTTGTGGGATCCACTTGTTTTCCATTGGGATCTGAATCCAAATTTAATGGTGCAGAAATAGGAGTATCTTTTGATGAGACTGAATCAAATTGATATTTCTTTAACAAATCTCTGACATATTTTTCTTGATTTATGAAAATACCATCACTGGTTTGTTTAACTTGAAGACCCAGAAAATATGTCAGTTCACCCATCATACTCATTTCATACTCAGATGACATAATTATAGAAAAATGTTCACACATTTTATTATTTGTAGATCCAAACACAATATCATCAACATAAATTTGTACAAGTAAGATATCACTTTTATCATGCAATATGAATAAAGTGTTATCAATTGTACCCCTTTTAAAACCATTATTCAAAAGATGTCTAGTAAGAGTATCATACCAGGCTCTAGGTGCTTGTTTCAGACCATACAAAGCTTTGTTCAGTCTGTACACCCAATGTGGTTTTTCTTCATTTATGAACCCTGGTGGCTGATATACATACACAACTTCTTCTAATTCACCATTCAAGAATGCACTTTTAACATCCATCTGATAGACCTTGAACTCATGATGAGCTGCAAAAGCTAAGAAAATTCTGATAGCTTCAAGTCTAGCAACTGGTGCAAAAGTTTCATCAAAGTCTACTCCTTCTTCTTGAGAGTAACCCTTTGCAACAAGTCTTGCCTTGTTTCGAATTACATGACCATCTTCGTCCATCTTGTTTCTGAAGACCCATCTTGTCCCAATTGGTTCTTTCTTCAGATTACAAGGACAAGGAACAAGTTCCCTGTTAGGTCCAGATTTACTGGACTCGCTCCAGACTAGACGACTGGAGCACACTGAAGATCTGTCCAGTAATCGACCTACTCCAGACTTGGAATCTGGAGTTCCTCTGAAGATTTGTCAAGAAATAATTGAAGACCAGTGAGCAAATACTTGTATAGGAAATCTGGAGTATTCTCCAGATTAGCTCACTGGACTTCACCCCAGTCCAGATCTACTCTACTGAAGACATTCTCACTGAAGTCAAAGACTGAAGTCAGAATAAAGAAGACTTACAAATGGCGGAGTCCACTGGAAGTCTTACCAGATCTGCACACTGGAGGATTGTCGGCATTCTAGACCTTACAAGTCTGAACACCGATATCGAGGATTTGACTTTAGCCTTCACACACTTTCCAAAGAACAATCCACTTGTTCTTTAACAAAGTATACGTGTGTTAAGGTGGTTGGATAAGAAGAATATAAGTCACTTGATGTGACTTTATCCTTGTACCTTATCCAATGCATTTAATGTTCTTGTCGGTTCATTAAATGCTTCCAACCATATTTGTACGGCACAAATTCACTGGTGAATTTGTTTGCCTATAAATACAAAGTCATTCTCCTCGTAAAATTACTTTTAGCATTAAAGGTGAACTTGCTTAAATACTCTCGATCAAAACTGTTATACTTCACAACTTTAAGTATATCGATCAAAGGAGTTTATTTAGCAAGTATAGATCATTTGTACTTCGTAGGTTGTTAGGATATTTACTTAACAGTATTATCTTGATTCCGCACAACCTTGTATTTTGTTTATCATCAATAAATCAAAATACTTCGAATAGATTACATTGTGTTCCACCTTATTTAATTGTTTAAATATTGCTTAAGTCATTTATTGCTTTATTTATATACTTGCATTTATATTAAAGCAATACTAGTCCATTCTAGTTCATATATTTAATTGTTGTATTTTTCATTGGGTTAACCATCTAGACAAGTTACGGGACTTACAATTGGTATCAGAGCAGAAGGCTAAACATTGCCTAGATCTGTTTCACGATGGCCATCCCAGAAAATTCACAACAAGAAACACCTCCTGAACCTAATCAGAATGACCCACCCCTAGTTAACAACAATCCACCACCTCCTCCTACTCCTGCTTCCCCACACGTGCATGTGCATTATTCGAATAATCCTGTTCCTAAATTTAATGGGAGCAGTGATGAATTTGGTACGTGGAAAGCTAGGATTATACTTCATGTAACTGGTATTGAAAGGAATATGATGAAAATCTTAAACGAAGGACCCTATGTGCCAAGAAATCCTATCAATGCACTTCTTGACCCTACTGGATCAAGAAGTGGAAGGGAAAAGAGAGAGGAACACTGGTCCGAGGAGGAGAAAAGATTGGTAAATCTTGATACACTCCTTAAAAATATGATCCTAGGTGCTGTTCCAGAAACTCTTATTCCTACATTAGTTCTCTATCCCAGTGCCAAAAGCATGTGGGATGAACTAATCAACCAGCATGAAGGAGGTGATGATACTGTTGTTACTCGTAAAGTCTCCTTAAACAAAAAGTATGAGTCATTTTTTGCTCTCCCCAATGAGTCCTTAACTGGTACTTACACCAGATTTATGAGCATCATAAACCAGTTAAGAGGGCTAGGGGTAGATAAAGACAAGGATATACTTTTGGAGAAATTTTGTGATATTCTTCCAACTAAATGGTCTCACATGATTCTGGTCTTGAGGCAAGGCAAAACCTTGCATTCCCATACTTTGTCAACATTGTATAGAGCCTTCAGATTCACTGAACTGCTTCTTATAACAAGCCTGATGATAGCTACAAGTTGAAATACAAAAAGCTTAAGGCCCAGATTGCTCTCTTGTCTAAACAGATGGAAGACAATAACAAATGCATGATTGCAAATTCTGAAGAAGCTTGGGTTCCCTCTGATGAATCATCTGTTGATGAAGAGGAAGAAAGAGACTGTTGTTTTATGGCTCTGGCAGATCAAGAGCATCTAGTGAAGGATGATGTCACATCTGGTCGATGGGTTGACATAGTCATCAAAAAGGTTAGTGAGTATGATTTTCAAACTGATCCTGAACTAAAATTGGACATTGCTGAAGCTTTAAACTCTGATTTAATTTTTGTGGAAACTGTTAGATTTGACAGTCTAAATGGTTTAGAAACAGATTCCTCCGAATTAATTGCTTTAAAATCAAAGTTAAAAGATCTTCAAGATATTGAACTGGCATTTCAAGCCCAGGTTCTGGTAACTGAACAATTGATTCAAGAAAAAGAAGATCTTGAAGTCATTTTAGAGAAAGAAAAACTGGTAATAAAATCATGGCTAGAAACTAAAAAGCCATATGATGCTGGAGTAAACCAGTTTCCATCCCAAAAACGTGCATATCTGGATGGAAATACTCATGTTGCAGCATTAATACCAGTAATTGATCGATTACCAGAGGGATTCAGGCCCACCACTATTTATGATGAGCCTGTAACTCCCAAGACCAACACTTTCCCAGTTCAATATCCAAAGGTTAAGACTGGAGTACTCCAGATGGCTGCTCCAGTTAAAAAGATTTATCAGAATAGATCTTTGCCTCAGACCAATCCCCTACCTAAGCTTTCAACTGGAAAGTCTAAGGTATCATCTGATGAAAACATTTTGTCCAGGTTAGAGAGTCAGATTAAACAACTAACTCGTCAATTTCAAAGTTTTAATGCAAGATTAAACTTTATTGAGGGTACTTCATCTGGCCCTAGACAAAATACTAAACCATTTTCCAAGAAAGACAAATTTATTTCTCCAGTTGAGAAAAAGGAAAAGGTTTCAAAACTATCAAAACCAGTGGTCTTTTCAACTAAGATCACTGTTGAAGAAAGTGAACTTGACCAGATTGCCCCAGGGACCTATAAGGGAGGGTCCAGTGAACCCATCAGTCGATGGGTTCCCAAATCTAACTGATAACATCTGGTGTATGTGCAGGGCGATCGAAAGAAATTTATCTGGTATCTTGACAGTGTTGCTGGCAGGACGATGACCGGATGTAAGATCCTGCTGGAGGAGTTCACCATTTCTGATGGACCCTCCATTACTTTTGGAAATGATGGTTGTGGAAAGACTGAGGGATACGGTGTACTGAACAATGGACAAGTCAAGTTCAGACGTGTTGCATTTGTGAATGGTTTGAAATATAACCTGATCAGTGTAAGTCAACTGTGTGATGATGGCTATCAAGTTTTATTCAACATTGCTCAGGGTATCGTATTCAACAAAGACTGGAAGGTAGTGCTGATTGCTCCCAGAAAAGGGAATGTGTATGTGATGGATATGGAAAGCTCTCCTTCAGAGCAATGTTTCTATACTCAAGCTGATGAAGACACAAACTGGTTATGGCACAAAAGGTTATCCCACTTAAATTTCAAAAATATTAACAAGTTGTACAGAAAACAACTTGCAGATGGGATACCTTCAGTTTCCTTCAAAAAGGAAAGACCATGCCCAGGATGTGAGATGGGTAAGCAGAAACGTGCCAGTTTCAAGACCAGACAGAATTTCAGCATTACTGAACCTCTTCACATGCTTCATATGGATCTCTTTGGTCCAGTGAATGTTCAGACTCGTGCTGGTAAAAGATACACCCTGGTGATCGTAGATGAATTCTCCAGATATTGTTGGGTGGTCTTTCTGAGGTCTAAAAATGAAGCTGCTGCTGAAATCATCACTCTTATCAAGCAGGTTGAACTCAAGCATAAGCGAAAAGTGTGTCAGTTAAGAAGCGACAATGGAACAGAATTCCAGAATGCAACTCTGGAAAAATTCTGTACTGACACTGGCATCTCCCAGAACTTCTCTTCAGCACGCACTCCAGAGCAGAATGGAGTGGTAGAAAGAAAGAATCGAACGCTGATAGAAGCTGCCAGGAGTATGCTAGCTGAATCTGGTCTTCCTACAAATTTCTGGGCTGAAGCAATTGCAACTGCTTGCCACACCCAGAATCGTTCAGTGTACGTGAAGCGACACAAGAAGACATCTTATGAAATATTGAGAAATAGAAAACCAAATATTGGTTATTTCCACGTTTTTGGATGTCCAGTTTACATCCTGAACGACTCCAGTCAGTTAGGCAAATTTGATGCCAAAGCTGATGAGGGATATTTCTTAGGATATTCAGCCATTCGCAAGGCCTTCAGAGTCTTTAACAAGAGACTGGAGAAGGTCCATGAGTCAATACATGTCACATTCGATGAATCAAATGCTGCAATTAACAAACAACCAGTCCTTGATAACCCCCCAGTAACTCCAATTGTCTTTTGTGAATCTGATCTTATCAACTACAATAAAGAAGATTCAGAAGACATAGTTTCCAGTCATCCTGATCTGGAACCTATTCAGAAGAAGAAACTCTCCAGTGGTACTTCATTTTATCCTTCTATTAATTTCAAACTACCCTCTGAAATTAATATTGGATCAGATGTTCGTACTACTCCCCCAGTATCAGTTTCAGTTGAAACTATTCCAGAATTACCACATGAAGAATTCAATACTGAACCAGTACTTCAAGAAATGCCTTCCAGTGAAGTGTTTCATGATGCAAATTGTGATCTTACTGATTCAGATGAAGATGTCGAAAAAGTTTATCAGGATCCTCCTCCTGAAACTCAACTGAACTCTTGCACTGATATTGTTGTAAGTAACAATCCTGGTCAATACTCCAGATGGACAAAAGCTCACCCTATCGATCAGATCATAGGTGACTCCAGTCGTGGTGTTCTGACCAGAAGAGCCTCCAGTGATCAATGTTTATATGTTAGTTTCCTATCTTTGATGGAACCTAAGAAAATTGATGAGGCTATGGAAGATCCAAACTGGGTGACTGCTATGCAAGAAGAGCTTCACCAGTTTGAAAGGAACAAGGTCTGGTATCTAGTTCCTTTCCCAGTTGGCAAGAAAGAACCGATTGGAACAAGATGGGTCTTCAGGAACAAGATAGATGAAGATGGCCACGTAATTAGAAACAAGGCCAGACTGGTAGCACAAGGCTACTGCCAGTCAGATGTAGATTTTGATGAATCTTTTGCTCCAGTGGCTAGACTTGAAGCGATCAGAATTTCTTAGCATTCGCTGCTTATCATCAGTTCAAGGTCTACCAGATGGATGTAAAGAGTGCTTTCTTGAATGGAAAGCTTGAAGAAGAAGTTTACGTCAGACAACCACCAGGTTTCGTTGATGAAAAGCATCCACATTGGGTATATCGTCTGGACAAAGCACTGTATGGCCTCAGACAAGCCCCACGTGCCTGGTATGATACTCTGACTAAACACTTGTTGAAAAATGGTTTTAAACTAGGTGCAATTGACAATACCTTATTTATTCTTCATGAACGAGGTAATCTGTTAATGGTACAAATTTATGTTGATGATATTATTTTTGGCTCTACTGATGAAAACATGTGCAAGAAATTTTCGAAAATAATGTCTACTGAATATGAAATGAGTTTGATGGGTGAATTAACGTATTTTCTTGGACTCCAGATTAAACAAAATAATGATGGCATTTTTATTATCCCAAAGGCTCAGGCATGGATTTAATGGGTTATTCAGATTCAGATCATGCAGGTTGTAAGATAGACAGGAAATCCACTACTGGTGGATGTCATTTCCTTGGTGGCAAATTGGTCAGTTGGACCAGTAAAAAGCAAACTTCAGTTTCATTGTCCACTGCTGAAGCTGAATACGTGTATGCAGCCAGTTGCTGTGCTCAGATACTCTGGATGAAGAACCAGTTGCTTGATTATGGTATTAAATATTCAAAGACTCCAATTTTCTGTGATAATACCAGTGCCATTGCTATCTCAAACAATCCAGTCATGCACTCCAAAACCAAGCACATTGACCTCAGGTATCACTTCATTCGTGATAATATTGTGAAAGGCAACATTGAACTCCATTTTATTCCCACTGACAAACAACTCGCTGACATTTTTACAAAACCACTGGATGTCAAAACTTTTGAATATCTTGTTGGTGAGTTGGGAATGTTAAACCCTTAAATCTGGAACCTTGGTATTGAACGCCTTTGTGTACTATCAAGGATCTTTGATTTAAAGATTTATAAATTTATGAATGCTCAGATATTGAACGCCTTAGTGTACTATTTTTGCATTAATAGATTTCTGGATCAACATTCCAGGGAAAGACTTTGAAAGATATTTTTGTTAAAAAATGTTTAAAGTTCAGGGGGAATTTATTTTCTTACTGGACAAAATTTTCTCACTGGACTAATTGTCCAGAAAATATTACTGGTGCTTTGTAGATATGTCCCTCTCACTGGTAAATGGACAGGTTGAAGTGCATGTTTAAGGTGATTTTTGTCGTCTTGTAAATGTGTCCCTCTCATTTGTCTGTATTAGTTGACGTGCATGTTTGAAGTTACCAGTCTTTCAAAATGGTGTTCACTGGTACTTTACTGGAGTGTCCCTCCAGTGTACCATCAGTACATGCTTCACTGGACTAATCCACCAGTGATACTGGAGTGTCTAGTCAACCTCCAGATGCACTGAATAAGTCATAATATTTTATAAATACTTGGTTTTTGTGCGTGCCATGTAAGAAAATCCTCTTAAAAAGATATTTATCCCAATCCTACATGGCATGTAATTTTTCAAAGTAATGATGGTTTTTAACCTTGGGAAAAGAGAAAGAACAACTTGGTACTGTTTTTGTGGGCGGAGAACCATCACCTTGATGGGTGATGTGATGTAATTAAATGCAGATCCCAAATCCGATCAAAAATTAAATTTGATAATTTTTCAAATTTAAACCGTTTGAATTCCACATTCACTCCCCTATAAATACCCCACTTTCACCCTCATTGTTCATTTACTTCGAACATTTACTCCCAAATCTCTTAAATTCCTTCATTCAATTCATAAATTCTTCATTAAATTTCCTTCATAAATCTCTCCATATTCTTTTCATTTTCATTAAATTCTTCATTATAACCTTAAATTCATTCAATTTCATCTTCATATATCTTCTAAATATCAAATGGGACCTAGACAATCTAACTCACCCAAGAATCTCCTTTCTGCTGAATATGCTCCTTCTGCAGATGTTGTTAGGGCAAATCATATTACGCTTGATGCAAAGGCCATTAGAATAAACATGAACAATTGGATGGCAAAATTATCACTTGCCAGTGTTCATGATCCCCAATCCATTATTGGGAGATTAAACACATTTTTCCTCTCTTGTCCTTTATATGGCGCCTTAACTTTAAATCTAGAAAAGATGTACCACGATTATTTGTGTGAATTCTGGTACACCACTGCATATGATGACGATATTTCATCAATTGTGTGTTCTCTTGAGCAAGGTACCAGACCCTTGGCTCTAACTGTTGACTCATTCAGACAAGCTCTTCAGTTGGCTTATCTGGATGAGAATGAGATGGCTATGCCACTCCCTACTGGTATAAATTTCAGGGAGGTATGCAGGTTAATGGGGCATACAGAAATTGTTGATGAGCATGGCCAGTTATTAAGAAAGGGAACAATATATATGAGCAGACTGACGGATTCGTGGAGATTTTTCTTCACACACATCGTCGAGTGTCTGGGAGGCAGCTCTGGAGGTTTGGATCAGATAAATCAAACCCATCTCCAGATTGCCTACTGCTTATGGTTTGGGGTAAGAGTGGATTTTGCCCAGATAATTTTTGATGATCTGGTTGAGCGTCTCAAGGTGAAGGGAAGAAGAGTTTTTATTCCCTATATTCGTTTTCTTTCACTTGTGTTCAGGAGAACTCTTGGTGACCAGTATGATTATGAAACCACTCACTTCTCTATGAGTGAGTATATGAGGGATCTAACAAATTTAAGATCCATAGATGGTGAGGTAGATATTCCTCCAGCCATGCTCACCTTCCAGAATTGAAGAGAATGTGGCACCACAAGGGTACAAGTTGTTGATGTACCTGCTGGTGAACAAGATGTGGAAGTTGTTGAAATGGTTCAGCCAATAAGACAAGTGGCTCCTGCTGGTGGACCAGAAATTGTTGAACCATCCAGACGGCCTAGGACTACCAGGCGTCTGATGAGAGGTGGAGTCCAGGTAAACACACCAACCCATCCTGGTGATACAATGAATATTGATGGGTCTCCTATTTGTGAAGAGGAGAATATTGAAAATGTACAAACTGATGAACAGAGAGTGGATACTGAAGTCCAGGCTGTTGTACAAGAAGAAGATGTTTAGGCTGTTCAGACTGACGAAACAGCATCTGGTGAGCAAGAGGCTCAAATAGATTTGAATGTAGAGGCTGGTGAAATTGGCCAGGTTAGTGATCAGGCTGGTGAAATTGGTCAGGCCAGTGGTCAAGCTGGTGAATCGTTTTGGGATGAGGCTGATTCTCCTATGTCTGGGGATCAGAATTTTGATATCAATATGGATTTCTTAGGTGAAGAGGCTGTTCAAATTGAAAGCCAACCAGAAATACCAACACCTACACCAGAAACAAATATTCCTCCCCCACAAACTGAAATGCCACCACCTCCACCACCTTTCAATTCCTCAGTCCACACCATACTTCACTCCTTCCATCCCACAATCTCAACCATCTCCTATCGAAACCCCAGTCAACCCTTCTGAACCTCGTGTGCTGGACTCTTCAGTAGTTAATGCTGAATCTTCACAAACTGAAGAGGTCTGGGCACAAGTCCCTGTAATGGAAAGGATGACTTCTCATCTGGAACCTCCCAGTGGTCTCTCCACTTCATCTTCTGCCGAGGTCCAAGGCCTTTTAAGTAAGGTGGCGGACCTGGAGAGATCACTCCAGTCTTCATCTCAGGTTATTTCGGACTTTAAATCTTTATTATCAAATAACCTGGCAACCGAGATGAATGTATTTGCTGGCAATGAGAAGTTGGTTTTTGAGAAGTTAGACGAGCTGGTACTGGCCACCAATCGCAAATACTGAAAGATCAAAGTGGCAGTCCAGGGGCTCGAGATAAGACTGGTTAGCTCGGTTCAGACTGCAGTGGAAAGTAAGGTTGTTGAACCACTGGCAGGTCTGAAAGAAGAGATTGAGAAGCTGGGTACAAGAGTTGGTTCCCTGGAGAGAAGGCCTGCATTAGACCAGAATGATATCATCAGCACCCTAAGTGATGAAATTCTTAGAAAATTCAGGGGTGATATGCTGAAGATAATCACTGAGGATATTTCAGATTCTGTTCTACGTACCATTCAGGACAATATATTGCCCCAAGTTGTTCAGATAATAGATGATAAGTTGCCACAGCACTTGCCACAAGATGTTGAAAATATAAACAAGGAAGTGCTGGCACTTAAGAAACGAATGACTGATTCCTTGCCAGAACAAGGAAGGACTTTTGGGCCAATGGACAGACACATGATAGACGAACTATGGAATAATCTCAAGTCAAGGGCCAGAGATCATTCCAAGGGGGAAAAAGTGTCTGGTCCAGCTAGTGTGTCTGGTACTGAAGAAGTTTTGAAAAGAAAAGAAGAGGCTGTCAGAACACTTGCTACTGAAAGTGTTGTACAAACAAGGCAAGTGACTGGTACTGATGCCAGTGCACAATTAGTACGAAGAGCACTTGGTTTTGAAGCTCTTAGACAAGAAGAAGAAGCTACTGGTACTGATGCCAGTGAGCCCAGGTTTGAATCTTTTCCAGATATTCCAACTACTTTAAAATCAGTTAAGGGTAAAGAACAAATGGTGTCTGGAGAAGAAGAAGAAGAAGATTATCCTGCTGTTGATAAGGCCACATCAAAGAAGCTGTAACAACAATGCCTGATGATTGAAATATTCAAAAAGAATCAAAGAGATGAATTGCTGGCCCATCAAAGGGATATGGCAACCATGGGAACTCTGGATTCCTACAACGCTGGAAGGTTAGGCGTTAATATTGATGTTTTTAAAAGGATGAAGGATGATCCCAGAATTCATCAATGTCTGGATCAACTGAATGATGTTCATGTTAGATCATTCTATGCTGAAGAAGAGCAGACATATGATTCAATCATTTATGGTGTTAGTGTGCCAGAACTTATCAGGCAAAGAAAAGCAGAACTGATAAGCCTCCAGAAGAGAATTAGAAAGAATGCTGGAGCATTAGAAATTGAATACAGGAAAAGAATGACTGGTCTACCAAAACTTACTGCCAAACAGTTGAAAGCGATCAAAGATGCTGATGTTAGCACGTTCATTCCCCTGGACACTACTCTGAGAATCAATCAACCCCAGTCTACTGAAGGACAACAGAGTGTGTCAAGGGAAACTGAAGAAATGGTTCGTCTGGCCAAAATGAAAGAGAAATATGATGAAATAATGAATTTCAGGGCCAATGCCAGAAGGATCGTTAGTGCTGAAATTCATTTGGCTGAAATTCATCAAGGTATGACCAGGTTTAATGTGAAGTTGACCAGAGAGGGTAACTTTACAGACGAGAGGAAAGATACAACAGTTCAGGCCTTTGGATGGTCTGAACTAAAGGAGATTGGACTGACGTATAAAGGCAAAACTGATCTTTCTCCAGATGTTAAGGCGTTTCTGAAGAGAATTGAGAACGTCTGGAAAAGAATACAACAAATGGAAGCTGTGTTGGGCATGAGGCCACCAGTGTCTGTTCCATCATCTCCATCTCCAAAGAGAAAGGCTACTGAAGATGCACCAGGGCAGTCATCAAAGAGAAGGGCCTGACTCTTATATCATGTACTTATTGTAATTTATTGTTTAAACAAAATTGTAACTACTTTTCAGATGATGTATTTAATACCAGTTGCAATTTTTCATTTCATATAAGTAAATGATCAGATTTAGTCTAAGTTAGAACTTAAAAGATGAAACTGAAAACACTCATGATCTATAAAGTGTTTACCAGTAACTTAGATTTTTTAGACTTAAATCACACAAGTGTTTTCCAGACATACAAAATTGTATATCTATAAGTCTGAAAACACTTGCATTATTTCTAAACAAATAGGGGGAATTTGTTAGGTCCAGATTTACTGGACTCGCTCCAGACTAGACGACTGGAGCACACTGAAGATCTGTCCAGTAATCGACCTACTCCAGACTTGGAATCTGGAGTTCCTCTGAAGATTTGTCAAGAAATAATTGAAGACCAGTGAGCAAATACTTGTATAGGAAATCTGGAGTATTCTCCAGATTAGCTCACTGGACTTCACCCCAGTCCAGATCTACTCTACTGAAGACATTCTCACTGAAGTCAAAGACTGAAGTCAGAATAAAGAAGACTTACAAATGGCGGAGTCCACTGGAAGTCTTACCAGATCTGCACACTGGAGGATTGTCGGCATTCTAGACCTTACAAGTCTGAACACCGATATCGAGGATTTGACTTTAGCCTTCACACACTTTCCAAAGAACAATCCACTTGTTGTTTAACAAAGTATACGTGTGTTAAGGTGGTTGGATAAGAAGAATATAAGTCACTTGATGTGACTTTATCCTTGTACCTTATCCAATGCATTTAATGTTCTTGTCGGTTCATTAAATGCTTCCAACCATATTTGTACGGCACAAATTCACTGGTGAATTTGTTTACCTTATCCAAAGCATTAAAGGTGAACTTGCTTAAATACTCTCGATCAAAACTGTTATACTTCACAACTTTAAGTATATCGATCAAAGGAGTTTATTTAGCAAGTATAGATCATTTGTACTTCGTAGGTTGTTAGGATATTTACTTAACAGTATTATCTTGATTCCGCACAACCTTGTATTTTGTTTATCATCAATAAATCAAAATACTTCGAATAGATTACATTGTGTTCCACCTTATTTAATTGTTTAAATATTGCTTAAGTCATTTATTGCTTTATTTATATACTTGCATTTATATTAAAGCAATACTAGTCCATTCTAGTTCATATATTTAATTGTTGTATTTTTCATTGGGTTAACCATCTAGACAAGTTACGGGACTTACATTCCCAAACATCGTTCCTTTTAAACTGGTTAAGCTCATCTTGCATGGCTTCAATCCAGCTAGAGTCCTTCATAGCCTCGTTAATCTTCTTTGGTTCTATTAGTGATAAGAAGATGACGTTCAAGCATTGATCGCTAGTGGCTCTTCTGGTCTGAACCCCACTAGTGGAATCTCCAATGATTTGATTCGACTGGATGTGCTCTTGTCCACTTAGTGTAATGACCAGGATGAACAATGATATCAGTGCAAGAACTCCTCTGATTTACTTCAGGAGGAGGTTCAGAGAAGACTATTTCAGTCTCATCATCTTCCTCCTGCAGCTCATGACTTGCATCATGAAACTCTTCAGATTGGGGTATTTCAGTGGAGGCTGATATCTGAGGTGAAGCAGCATGTACATCTGATCCAATAGTCAGTTCAGAAGGTAGTTTAAAACTGACTGAAGGATAGAATGGAATGTTGCTTGTCTTCTTTAATACTGGTTCTGAACTGAGATGTTCAGAAACTGGTTCAGGTGACTGATCAGATTGGACAATAGGATTAGAATCACCAAAACTGATTGGACTTTCTGAGGGTGGTACAGGAGTAGGATTCTTAAAGATTGCAGAATTTGATTCATCAAAGGTAACATGAATTGACTCATCAACCTTTTCAAGTCTTTTGTTATAGACTCTAAAGGCTTTGCGAATTGATGAATATCCTAAGAAGTATCCTTCATCAGCTTTTGCATCAAATTTTCCAAGCTGATTAGAATCATTCAGAATGTATACTGGACATCCAAATACATGGAAGTATCCAATATTAGGCTTTCTTCCTCTGAGTACTTCATAGGCTGTCTTCTTGTGTCTTTTGACGTAGACAGATCTGTTCTGAGTGTAGCAAGCAGTTGCAACAGCTTCAGCCCAGAAATTCTTGGGAAGACCAGATTCATTTAGCATACTTCTAGCAGCTTCAATCAGCGTTCTGTTCTTTCTTTCTACAACACCATTCTGCTCTGGTGTGTGTGTTGAGGAGAAGTTCTGAGATATGCCAGTTTCAGTGCAGAATGACTCTAGAGTGGCATTTCTGAATTCAGTGCCATTGTCACTTCTGAGCTGACAAACTTTTCGCTTATACTTGAGTTCAATTTGTTTGATGAGAGCAATGATTTCAGCAGCAGCTTCACTCTTGGATCTGAGGAAAATCACCCAGCAATATCTTGTATATTCATCAACAACAACAAGGGTGTACTTTTTTGCTGCTCTAGTCTGAACATTCACTGGTCCAAAAAGATCCATGTGAAGCATGTGAAGAGGTTCAGTTATACTGAAACTTTGTTTTGTCTTGAATGAAGCTCTTTTCTGCTTACCCATTTCACAACCTGGACATGGATTGTCTTTGTTGAAAGACATTGAGGGTATCCCATCTACAAGTTGTTTTCTTGACAACTTATTGATATTTTTGAAGTTCAGATGGGATAATCTCTTGTGCCACAACCAGTTTGTGTCTTCATCTGCCTTTGTGTAGAAACATTGTTCAGTGGTAGAAGGATTCATATCAATGATATAAATGTTTCCCTTTCTTGGTGCAATCAATACTACCTTTCCATCTCTGTTGAATATGGTGCCTTGTGAAATATCAAATAAAACCTTGAAGCCATCATCACATAGTTGACTGACACTGATCAGGTTATATTTCAAACCATTCACATATGCAACACGTGTGAACTTGACTTGTCCATTATTCACAACACCATATCCCTCAGTTTGTCCATTTCCATCATTACCAAAAACTATTGAGGGCCCCTCTTGCACCCTATATTCCTCCAGCAGGGTCTGATAACCAGTCATGGTTCGGCCAGCAGCACTGTCCAGAAACCATATATTCTTCTTTCGGTCTCCCTGCACACAAACAAAGATTAGTTCTTTTTGGAACCCATCTCTTGATGGGTTCACTAGACTCTCCCTTAGCAGTCTCAGATTTCTTTGGTTCATAAGGAACTGAAGGGTCAAATGGGATATCAATCATTATCTCAGTTGACACAAAAATAGTTGGTTTGATGGTGCTTTCAACCTTCTTCTTCTCAGATTTTTGCTTGATTGGTTTAGAAAAAGGTTTTGCATTTTGTTTAGGTTGAAGAGGAGTAGTTTCAACATTTTTTAAACGTGCATTACAACTCTACACTTGTCTAGCCAATGGTTGAAATTGACTTTCTAACCTTAACAAAATTGATTCTTCATTAGACACCTGAGCTTACCTGAATCTGAGGTAGAAGGCTCAGTGGGGGAGATATTTTTCTTCTTCTTTTGGCCTTTTGGAACCTTAGATGAAGACTGAGGAGAAGGCTTTTTGGTTTTAGCTTTCTTTTCTGAAGCAGTTGTCTGAGCTACTTCAGAATTTCCCTCAGATTGTTCCTGGGCCACTTCAGTTACAATTTTCAGATTGCCAACTTTAGGAAAAGTAATTTCTGGTTTCATTTGTTTTGGAAGAGCATCTAAATCAGTGATTATAGATGCTAAGTGAAGATCACCAGATTCATATGCTGCTCTTTGATTTGCAAAAGTATTTTTAATTGCAGCATCTGGCTTTGGTGCTTTCATCCATGATTTAATTATTTTTTGTTCTTTTTCAAGGATGTTTTTTAATTCTTCCTTTTCCAACTCTAAAGTGGCAACCATAGATTGGTAACTTTTCAGGGCTAACTGAACATCTTTCAGTTCTTTCAATCTGGCCTGACTGGCGTTCAGTTCAGAAGTATTGTTTTCAAACATTTTTAGGCTTTCTGAATGCACAGTTTCAACAAATGATATGTCAGCCTCTAAAAGAACTAAAAGGTCCAATTTGTGTTCCTCATTACTTTCAAAGCCCAAGTCACTAACCTTTTTCATGACTATATCCACCCATCGACCAGATTCAGCATCAGATTTGACCAAATGACCTTGATCTTCTCTGGCCATGAAACACATGTCCCTAACTTCTTCCTCATCATCAGATGATTCATCAGATTCTTCCCATTTTTCAGTTTTGGCAACCATACAACTGTTATTGCTTGAGTTGTCTTGTGCCAAGAGTGCCATATGGGCCTTCAGCTTCTTGTATTTGGCCTTATAGCTATCATCAGATTTCTGGAAAATAGAATGGTTAGGGGCTGATTGTGATGATGAAGGTTGACTAGATCTGTATTCCTTCATGAAATGTCCTTTCTTGCCACATTTGAAGCATTCAAGATTAGACTTATCAATAGAAGCGCTGGAAGCAAAAGTTTGCCAGATCGATTTGATTTGGCCTTAAAACGATTGAACGTTTTAGCCAGCATGGCAACCAGATCATCATTGTCATCCTCATCACAATCATGAGTAACATTACCAGAAATACCAGTTTTTAACATTTCAAAAACCATCTTCTTCATCGAGTCAGTATGATCACTCTCAGAAGATAGTAGAGCAGTACCATGTGGTTCAGAATACTGAACTGTACCAGAACTGGTAGATACATGATTCTTGGCATCTTGCTCAGCCACAGCTCTCTCAGCTTTGTTCTCTTCAGTGTATCTGAAGGCTCGATATTGGGAAGCAAGAGTGTGCCTGTGCAAAGTTTTGCCTTGTCTCAAGACCAAGATTAAATTTTCCCACTTAGAAGGTAAAATGTCACAAAACTTTTCCAATAAAATTTCTTTGTCTTTAGTTACACCCGGGCTTTCAGTTGATTTACCAGATTTGTGAATCTGATGTAAGTTTGAGTTAAAGTTTCACCAGGGATAGCAAAAAAAGACTCATATCTTTTGTTTAAGCAACTTTTCTTGTGACAATTGTCTCAGAACTGCCTTCAAACTATGTCATTAGTTCCTCCCACATTAATTTTGAATTTTCAAGTAAAACAAGAGTGGGCATAAGAGTTTCAGGAACTGCATATAAAATCATATTTTGTAGTTTAGTGTCAAGGTCTACAAGTCTATGATCTTCCTCAGACCAATGATCCTTCTCCTTAGGTGACATCCTAGGAGTCCCATCGGCATTTCTGACAACAGTGGAAGCATTCTTGGGGACAAAGGGTCCTTCTTTTAAAATATCGGGCAAATGTCTTTCAACACCAGCAATATATTTGAGCATGCATGCTTTCCATGTTTGAAAGTTTTCACTGTTCCCATCAAATTTAGGAACAAGATTATTTGGAAAGTGCACATGCACATTATGCAATGGTATATTATTGTTGATAAGTGGGGGTGGGGTAGGTGGAGTAGTGGCATTAGGGTCAGGACGTTCTTGTTGTTCAACTTCAACCATCTTTGCAGATCTAAAGGTTAAAGAATTAATATTAATTCAACCTTGCTGCTCTGATACCAATTGTGAGTCCCAAATATAAGATAGTTAAATTAACCCGACTGGCAAGTAATTCTGCTCTTGAATGACAAGTTCAGAATTATGATCCAGATATGGATATGAACAACAATAAGTAAATGACTTAAAGTAAATGCAAGAACAAGTGTTGAAACTATATAAAGATATATATATATATATATATATATATAGCATTAGAAATATATAAACTATATAAAGATATATATAAATATATTCAAGTATGTAGCATTGAGACACGTTGTTTTCTTTTCAATGTATTTGATTTATTGATGTATAAACAAATACAAGGATTGTTGCGAAACAAAGATAAACACCCAAGTGTAAATATCTAAACAATCCCGAAATACAAGTGATCTAAATAACTTGGAAATACTCGTAAGTTTACTTAGAGTATATCTCACAAGTTGCAATGCCAAAGTTTCAAGCCCTTTTTGCAAGTTGTGAGAAGACTTTGTATTTATAGACCAAGTCCATGATGACGTGGACTAGATCGTATAAATGTGGTTGGGAGCATTTAAGGAATTAAACCTAATTCCTTACATGCATATTTTTAAGGTAAAGTATAAAAGTCAGTTGATGTGACTTATCATACTTTGTTCCCAACCATTTACTTTACCTTGTACTTTTATTAATAGATAAATCTATTAACTGGGTAAAGGAGTGTAAAGTAAAAAGTCTTCCTCGTAATCAGTGTAAAGTGTTGTAAGTACTTTACACTGAGATGCTTCAGTTCTTCGATCAGGTAGAATCAATCTTCTGAGCTCCACATCTGAGCTTGATTCTCTTTCTTCAGACTTCAGTCTTTGACTTCATTCTGAACGGTATTCTGATACTTTGATCTGAACTGAAGTGAAGCTTCAGTGAAGTAATTCTGAACTGCTTCAGAATTCTGTACAAGTTTTCTTCACCGAACTTCACTATTTCTGAACAAATTATACTTGGTCGATTTTCGACCTAACAAATCAAATAACGAATACGTTCTGAATGATTTACCTGTTATCCATCCAGAGAGTGACATTGTGGAAGAAGCTATATGTAATGTACAATTTCTTCTTTGTAAGAAAGATTGTAGCTCATATTGTTACATATGTCTTCTATTGTGTCGTTCTCCCTGCAACCGTGATAGTACCTGAAGTCGAGATTCCTAGATGGGGTGCGGTATACATCCCAACCGTCATCACTATTCTAAATGCTGTCGGGACTCCCAGGTTTTTACTTTTCGATTACTAGTCATTTTGTTTGTTAAGTAAGAAGAGTTGAGAGAGAATTAGTTTTGGGGGGAAAGTAATTTTCTTATTATTTTAAAATTGTAATTACAATTACATTATATATGGTAGAGATTAAGCCTCTAACTAATTTAGTTACAAATATTACAAGACTGCCCCCTTAACTATTATATGCTTACAAAATGGACTAAAACTTAACTCACTTTCCTAATTACATTCTATCACAATATACAGAACAAGAGTATAAAGTCTTCTTCATCTTGCTACTTTGTCTTGTGATCTTGCAAGCATTAACACTTGAATTGGATACTTCATCTTTGACTTCATCATGTATATTCTCATACCCCTCGCAAGTTGAGAGGTTGTAAAGATTACAACAACTCAACTTGGATAGACAATTGTAGTGTAGTGATCTTGACAATCCTTTGGTAAGAATATCTGCCAGCTGAGCTTTGGTTGAAATGTATTGAGGGCTTATATAGCCTGACCTTATCTTTCCCTTACAAAGTGACAGTCCGGCTCTATATGTTTGGTTCTTTGATGATGGACTGGATTAGAGGCAATAGCTATAGTAGATGCATTGTCACAAAGCATCACAATAGGAGTTGGAACAGAAACAGTAAGATCTTTCAGTAAGCATGTTAACCATGTTATTTCACATGTACTATCAGCCAATGCTCTGTATTCTGCTTCTGTGGAAGACCTGGAAACTACACTTTGTTTCTTTGATTGCCATGAAATGAGACTGTAGCCAAGAAATATTGCATAACCTGAAACTGATCTCCTTGACATTTGACAGGCAGCCCAGTCACTATCATCAAAAGTTGTTAATGTGAGAGTGTTATAGGTTGGAAAGAATAGACCCTGTCCATGATTGAGCTTGATGTATCTGAATACCCTGAGTAAGGCTTTCATGTGATCAGTGGTAGGTGATGGGAAAATTGGCTGAGGTGTTGAGCAGCAAAAGCAAGGTCAGGTCTTGTGATGGTGAGATATATGAGTTTTCCCACTAGTTTTCTATACAAAGTAGTGTCAAGCAGAGGATCTCCACTTGTAGCAGTCAGCTTGTGGGTTGGATCAACTGGTGTGATGGCAGGTTTAAGGTGAGTAACTTCAACGTGTTCAAGGAGGTCAAGAGCATACTTCCTCTGGCTCATGGCCAAACCAGTTTTATTTCTAAGAAATTCAATCCCTAAATAGTAGTGCAGTGGACCAAGAGCTTTAATGCTAAATTGTTGATGTAATTTGGACTTGACGGAATCTAGGAGATGTTGGCTAGTTCCACAGATTAAAATATCATCAACATAAACCAGTAAAGCCAGGAAATCATTGTTTGAGGTAAAAGTAAACAAAGAAGTGTCTGCATAACTCTGAATGAAACTAAGTGTGGAAAGAAACGTGGTGAGTTTGATAAACCATTGTCTATTTGCTTGTTTGAGACCATACAGGGATTTGTTCAATTTGCATACAGTGTAGGAAGGTAAAGTGTGATGGATATCCTTTTGGGATGGTCATGTAGACCTCTTCATGCAAATCACCATGTAAAAATGCATTATTCACATCAAGTTGCTCAATTAACCAACCTTTAGTGATTGCCACAGCTAAAAGAGTTCTCACAGTAACCATTTTGGCTACAGGTGCAAAGGTTTCTTTGTAGTCTATGCCTAATTGTTGGGTGAAACCCTAAGCAACCAATCTAGCTTTGAACCTTTCTATTGTGCCATCAGCATGATGTTTAATTCTGTATACCCATTTACAACCATTGGGTATCTTTCCAGGGGGAAGAGGAACTAAAGTCCAAGTATTATTCTTTTCTAATGCATCTATCTTAGTGGTCATGGCATCTACCCATTTTGGATCCTTGGAAGCTTGATTGTAGGTCTTTGGTTCAGTGTGGGTGTCAAGAGAATTGATTAGATGTAGAGAAGAAGAGTTGAGATTAGAGTAATTAAGGTAATTATTGATAGAATATTTAGAGGAGACAGAATTGATATTGGAAGGGGGAAGTTGATAAGAGAAATCTTTGAGTTTGGTAGAAATGAGTCTATTTCTATTTGATTGTCTTGATGGTTGTGGAGGTGGGGGTGGGGTGGTTATATTGGTGGTGATGTAATTGTAGACATTGTTGGTTCTGTGGGATTAGAAATGGGAAGAGGAGAAATTGAAGGAGAGGGAAGAGAGGAAATATTTTCAGAGGAAGTGGGAGCAGGAGAGATGGAGGGGAGGGGAGGTGGAAAGAATATGGGAGATGAAGTTGTAGGTGCAGGGTCTGAAGAAGTTTTATTATGGAAGGGAAATTTAGTTTCATGAAATATGACATGCCTACTGACAAAGGTGGAATGTGTGTTTAAATTGTAAAGAATGTACCCTTTTTGGTTTTGAGGGTAACCAAGTAACACACATGGAATAGCTCGGGGTGCAAATTTGTTAGTGGTGTGGATAGAAGCAAAACACTTGCAACCAATTGTCTTTAGGTGTGTTATATCTGGAATTTCATTATAAATGACTTCATAAGGGGTTATGAAATGTAAGATACTGCTAGGTAATCTATTAATGATATAAGTGGAAGCTAAAATTGAATAACCCCATAGGTGAGATGGAAAATTGGCTTGAATTTGGATTGCCCTGGCCACTTCTAACAAGTGTTTGTGTTTCCTCTCAACTCTAGCATTTTGCTGAGGAGTGTAAGGGCATGAGGTTTGGTGGATAATACCATGAATTTGAAGGAAGGTTTGAAGGTCCGAATTGATGAATTCAGTACCATTGTCAGTCCTTAAAGTTTTAATTGTTGTTTTGAATTGATTAAGGACATAGGCATGAAAGATTTTCAGGGTAGAGAAGACATGACATTTGGATGGGAGAAGATAAACCCAAGTGGCCCTGGAGTAGTCATCTACCAAGGTAAGAAAATATTTGCATTTACTGATTGTTGGGTGTTTATAGGGGCCCCAAACATCAGCATGAACTAATTCAAAACGAACAGAAGCATGAGAATTACTGGAAGGAAAAGGAAGAAATTGTTGTTTAGACAAAGGACATATGCTACATTTTACAGAGTCATGAGCATTTTTATTGAAAGAAATACAAGAAATCTTTTGTAAAACTTGAGATGAGGCATGTCCCAGCCTAGCATGCCAAAGGCTTGGGCTGCTTATGGTGGAGAGAATGGTGGAGTTGCTCAAAGAGGTAGAAGAGGTGAAGATGTAGAGACCATGTGATACTGAGCCAAGAGGAATCACCCCATCATGGCCCTGCAAGTAACAAGCATCATCAGTGAAGGTAATTGCAGATTTAGTGGTTTTTGTGAGTTTTCTAATGGAGATGAGATTGTAAGCAAAGGTGGGAATATATAGTACATCATGCAGAATAATTTTGGAGGTTAATTCCACTAAACCAGTATGAGTGACAAGAACTTGTTGGCCATTTGGAAGTGTTACATAAATAGGGTTAGAGCATGGTGTTATTTTTGTAAATTGAGAAATTTTGTGCAAATTGGTCAGTGGCACCACTATCAAAAATGCAAGCATCTATAAAGGCATATATGCATGAAACCACATGTTGATAAATGCATGCAGAAATGAAATAATAAGTGGCATTGGAATGATTACCCTGTGAGGTATGCTGCATCATAAGCATGAGCTGAGTTGAGTTGATTCTGGAAGTTGATCCATCCTGCTATGCATAGTAGGATCAGAAGTATGAGTGTCCATGAAAGGAGTGGTGGCTGGCATTGGTGTAGCTTGAAGTGGTGGTGGTTCTTGAGTGAGAACAGAATTGACAATTTTCCCTTTGTAAGGTCCAAGTGGTTTAAACTTTCCATAAAGTGGATGACCAGGGGGATATCCAATGATCTGGTAGCATTCTTCTTTGAGGTGACCTTCCCTGTTTCATTTTCCACAAAACACCCCTTTCCTAAATAACCCTTTCCTATCATTCACCCTAAGTGGATATGGAACTTTTGGTTTGAAGCTGTTGTTGTTGTTTTGAATGGCCCTGGAAATAGATGGTGTGTAGGCTGATAAAGTTGTAGGGGTGAGATTTGGTTTTGGCAAAATACCTTCCCTTTGTTTTTCTTCCTGCCTAAGCATTCCATATGCTTTGGGAACAATTGGTAATGGTTGTTGAAGTAATAATTGGCCTCTAATATTGGCATAAGAGTCATCTAGGCCCATTAGAAATTGCATCAACCTTTCCTTTGTTCTCTCACCATTGGTTTTCCCATTTTCACAAACACAGTTACAAGTGCAAGCATATGGTGCCTCTAGTGCATCTATTTCATCCCAAAATCCCTTTAACTTGTGATAATAGACTTCTATACTAGCATTATCTTGTTTAAGTTGAGTCACATCTACACTTATTTGATATATCCTATGAGCATCTAGTTGTGCATAATGATCATTCAATTCTTTCCACAAACCAGCAGCAGTGTGAATAAAACTCAAACTATTGCCTATTAATTCAGAAATTGAGTTCAAGATCCAAGAAATTACCATATCATTAGTTCTTTCCCACAGTGGTTTGAGAGGAGATGTTGCTGCTGGTTCTTTGTACTCTCCAGTGATGATCTTGAGCTTGTTCTTTGCACTTAATGCAATTAACATTGATCTTTTCCATGAACTGAAGTTCTCTGATCGAGTCAGCTTCTTTGAGATGAGAATGAGACCTGGATGGTCCGTTTGATGAAGATAGAGTGGATGATGAACAGATTCCACATCAGTAAGAGATTCTTGATTTGTTGTAGTTGTTGTTTGTGTAACTGTTTCAGTCGACATCTTTAATTTTGATTTAATTGAATTATTTTGTGATTTTTCAAGAAATTAGGGTTTTGAGAGAAATTTAGGGGTTTCGATCAGAAAAGTGCTTAGGGTAGTGAGATTTGTATGTCGGTCGATAGAGGAGAGAAAGTAGAACAGATTTGGTGAAGAAAGTTGCCGGTGTTAATGGCGGATTCCGGCGATCGCCGACAAATTCTCTGATACCATAAGAAGAGTTGAGAGAGAATTAGTTTTGGGGGGAAAGTAATTTTCTTATTATTTTAAAATTGTAATTACAACTAGCTAAATTCCCCGGCGTTGCCCGGGGTCGAAGTTTTTGCTTGTTAATCGTAAGTTTTGTGCGCGTCTTTAAGACCCAAACTCGAAGACACTCATTATAACAATATCGTAGCGGGCTTAGATAGACTATTTGATGTGTCAAAATTTACGTAAATATAATAGGTCGATGTTAATGAAAAAATGAGACTCACTAAGAAAGATAAAATTTTATATTGCATCATTATATTGACGCTATGACACTATCTAATTTAATTTGAATTTAACATTAACATTTATGTAATACAAACATTTATGTAATACGTATATATAAGTTGCTGTATTTCAGATTTTCATTTAATAGCCTTTATTAACAAATGGTTTATGTGTGTTAGATTTTAGTGAATAAAGTAAGTGACAAAATATACTTGTCTATACTCTATAGTCTATAGTATACACATACACATATTTAAGCAAAGACAGGTGTATGATCTCTGATATCCACCTCCAAAAAGTCCAATAAAACACATTTCCAATAGAGGTTCCCTGCCTAGTGCAGTGGTTTCCTCATCTCCCAAGTCCTCCTATGAAAGGAAGAGAACCCCGGTTCGAATCCTGGAGGGGGCAAGGTTTACCCCAATTTAAGTGTCGTGCCTTCGGGCGGCTTAGTTGGGGGTTTTCCTCCCCTTAGTGGTTCCCTGAACACTTGTAACGGCCCATGGTCAACATCTCGTTGTCTAGGGTACGTGCAAGGCTTCACCATTTACGGTGAGGTTTCCCCGATGTCGTGTTCCGACTGAATGTTCAAAAAAAAAACACATTTCCAATAAAACACATTTTCATTAGTTTTATCTTTCATCACCGTCAATCTCTCTCTTTCCTCCATCTTTTTCATTTTCTTCCAAATCCAAATCTTTTTCTTTTGATCTATCAATACACTAATGTAACCACTCCTGAATTTGTCTTCATGTATACTAAAAAAATGAGCAAACCCTTCCTGGGTATTGCTATTCACCCGTTTTTACACATAGTCAATATATTCCGATACAGTGCGGTGGTCGTTAACGGAAGATATTGTTAGTATGTGATCACGTAAAATGAACGTATGTCCGGAAATGATTTAAGCCTACGGGGTCACACGTCTCGACACAAATGTAATTATAATTAATTAATATAATTAATGTAATTTATTAATTAATTAGATCACGAAAAACTAACGGCCGTCCGTTAAGTGTTAAAGAGTTAATGGTACTTAACTAACGGAGTTAACGGAGGAGATAATTCTCTAGAATATTCTCTAGAGGGGGCCTGTAACACCCCAAGTCGAGGCTCGAAATATTACGGAAATCATATAGCACAAGGTGGAATTTATGTAGAACACGAACTAAATGCAAATAAGGGATTCAGTGAATCCAAACAGCAATTAAGATACATATGCAAAGTAAACGAGAAATCATCAAAACAAGACAATGCAACTATCCAAAGTTGAAACATATATCTAAATGGACAACGGATCACGGATCCATGAGAGTCCTGGTCCAAGTCCTAGCAGAGCAACATGCAGTCATCAAGTCTCCAACTTCACACGAATACCTGAAAAGTGTACTAAGCATAGTCAACACAAGGTTGGTGAGTTCGTAGTAATGATTCCTAAAGAACCAACAACCATAATCATAATGTACGAGAAGAGGCTAGACACGACTTACCGTGAGCCTCTAAGTAAAACAATAACGTCCAACAACAAGATTTCCACAAGTACAATGCGTGTAATAAAGATGCACCAATGATAAAAGTACCAATGCAAGTGCCGAATGCATGAATAAGCCAACATGCATATCCTATGCGTGAACGCAGGTCACCTATGCAACGATACCCACCTGTCATCGTAATGAACAGTATCTCAAAAACATCGGCGTATATATGTCTATATACCCGGAGTCAAGAACTACATCCAAAATGGGTGTATACATCTATACACCAGGATGCCGGCAATCCCCTGCCGAGGGTTTATGAACAATGTATGCAATGCTTACAATCAATCGTAAATGCATCAATCATGAACCAACAATCAATGTACGATGAACACGAACCAACAGTCAATGTACGATGAACATGAACCAACAATAAGATATACGATGAACATGAACCAACAACAAGATATACGATGAACATGAACCAACAACAAGATATACGATGAACATGAACCAATAACAATGTACGATGAACACGAACCAACTCAATGTACGATGAACACGAACCAACTCAATGTACGATGAACACGAACCAACGTAAATGCATCAACATGAACCAACAATCAATGTACGATGAACACGAACCAACAGTCAATGTACGATGAACATGAACCAACAATCAATGTACGATGAACATGAACCAACAATCAATATTCGTCAACCTAAACCAGTAATCACAATTTAAACAAACTATACGTACATACACTTAAGAGGGTTATCCATTCTTCGAGTCCCAGATGCTTATATATAGGGTCACCCGCAGCCTTCCCACCACATCTAAAACCCAATGAAGGCATAACCGACTTCCATGTATGCACGTCTATCCTAATATTAATGAAATACTTAACCAAAACATAAACCAAGACAATCGAACGAAACGAACCGTCACATCAATCACAATCAAGACAATCAATCAATCAATCAATCAATAAATGCAAGTAAACACGCAATCAATCACAATCAAGACAATCAATCAATCAATCAATCAATAAATGCAAGTAAACACGCAAGGGTTACACTTTTCAGCCCGAATCTCAAGCGAGTAGGAGGTACGAAACTCACCTTGATCGGCAATAAAAGTTATAAAAGAGATGATACGAGATTAGAGACGTTCAATGTTCGCCACGTGTCCACCACCTATATATAACAATAATATACATTCACATTAACGCACATATACATACAATACACGTTTAGGTTAACCTTATACCTAATTATGTTTCCAACCGACTCAACTAACTACAAAAGGTTTTTACGACACAAGATGTTCATTAGAATAATCATAAAAGGGTTTAACAAAGTCTAAACTCGATTTAAACAAGAAAAGGAGGGAAAACTAGAAATCTGGCCAACTTCATTCTGACCCACCGTGCAAGACGGTGATGCCCACTGTCTCAGACGGTCTGCCAAAGACTGGACTACCGTCTCACCCGGTCAATGCCACCGTGTGAGACGGTGGCTTGGATTTGGAATTTACCGTCTGATCCACCGTCTTGCAGAAGTTCCCACCGTTTAGTAACCGTCTCGGTCTTTTTGAAGCTGCAGGCCACCGTCTCAGTCGGTCCAAGGACCGTCCCAGACGGTGGACACTGGGCACGAGCAGCAGCAGCAGAACATGAAAATCCAAAACCCTAAATTTGTAACTCACAAACCCTAATCAGATTTAAGAGATCGTATGACTCGCTTTGAAGTTACATTAGGTCTTCTAACACTTAAATGCACTTACCCAAACCCATAAATCCATCCATATCATCACCAAATCTTCCAAATCGATCCAAACCCTAATTTAACCCTGAATAACCCAAATTCCATTTTAAGTTATTTAGAACCTGTAAATGTACGAGATGACTAGAAACGAGTAAACTAACATAAATAGAAGTAAATGGGATGAATTAGACTTACCAAAACTTCCTTTCCGAGTTAGAACCCAATTTATGGCAAAATGGGTAAGATTGCAAGAACTTCAACCCTTGATTCTTCGATATGATGATAATGTGGTATTGATGACGATGATTCTAGCGTTGTATCAGTTCCAAACACCCCAAGTCGATGATAGAGAGATGAAGAATGAAAATGGGTTCCTTTGCCTTTTTACTTAGAGAGAAATGAGAAGGAAGAGATGGATAAGAAATGAAGGGAGGGGAGGAAGGGATACGGAGGGGAGTATGGGTCATGGGTGGCTGGTGGGTCGTGGACTACCCACGGGCCGACCCGTTTCTCTTCTCAAGCCAAATTACAATCGTTACACATTTAAACACCGATCAAAACATATTATCGACCCGAATATAACACATTGTCATTTAATTCACAAAAAGACCCAAATACTTTATTAATTTATATTGTTAGTCATATTATACGTAAAGTCAACGGGTCAAAATTAACGGATGTTACATTATCCCCCCGTTGAAAGAATTTCGTCCCGAAATTCAACGAAACCCTAATTAGCAATAATTGCGAACACTTAGACTTCATGTGATCCCTTCGCTCCCAAGTGTACTCGGCTCCGCGCCTAGCATTCCATCTAACCTTAACAATCGTGTAGCGCTTATTCTTGAGTTTCTTAACTTCACTATCCAAAATCTCCACCGGCTCTCCAACAAAATTCAAATTCGAGTCAACCCTAATTTCGTCCGTAGGCACCTGATGTGTAGGATCCGCCGAACGTTTGCGCAAGTTACAACTATGAAGCACATCATGCCCACCGCTATGCTCTTGAGGCAATTCTAGCCAATAAGCACTTTCCCAACCCGTTCAAGGATCTTGAAAGGACCAATATACCTTGGCGCAAGTTTACCCCGTTTCACAAAACGCACAACACCTTTTCCAAGGTGACACTTTCAAAAGTACCAAATCACCGACTTCAAACTCTAACGGTCTCCGCCTCACATCGGCATACTTCTTTTGACGTTCACGGGCCAATTGTAACTTCTCCTTAATTTGAGAAATCACTTTTGTCGTTTCAACTACAATTTCGGGTCCGATGAGTTGATTTTCGCAAATCTCCGCCCAAGCTAAGGAAGACCGGCATACTCTACCATACCACGCTCTAAAGGGCGCCAATTGAATGGTAGCATGATGACTATTGTCGTAGGAGAATTTACCAATGGCAAGTGATCTTCCCAACTTCCACCAAAGTCAATTGCACAAGTCCTCAACATATCTTCAAGCGTTTGTATTGTCCTTTCGGTTTGTCCATCCGTTTGAGGATGACATGCCGTGCTCATATTGAGTTGTGTGCCCATTGCACGTTGAAAGGCTCTCCACAATTTTGAGTTATACCGGGTCTCTCTATCGGAGATGATAGAAACCGGAACTCCATGTTTAGACACCACCTCTTAAAAGTATAAACGGGTCACGGCGTCAACTAATCGGTTTCGCGGATGGCCGAGAGGTGAATCGACTTCGTTAACCTGTCCACAATCGCTCAACTCATATCCCAACCATTTCTTGTCTTCGGTAACTTCGTGTTGAAGTTCATTGCAGTTCGTTCCCATTTCCATTCCAGCTTCACATGTTGTACCCGCAATCCGGCTAGCTTCTTATGATCGGCCCTAAATTGTAAGCGAGTGAGACACTCACTCACCTATCTACCCCCATCACGCTCATGCCCGGCTACTAGAAAACCTCTTTAATTTGAAATGCGCCTTATCCGACCCGAGATGGACCGAATAAGCTGATTTGTGGCCTTCATCCACAAAGGGATGTTCTTAGATTGTCTCTAAATGGGAACCTAGAGCCTCTCATCTAAATGTGATCCATTCTATTCTTCACTATCAGCTTGTTGTCCCACGTCATCCAATTCCTTACTACCAACATTCCTCCGGTGGGGTAGTTTGCATTCAAGTTTCAGTTGATCTCGTCACGAATGTCTATCCCTACCGTGAGACTCATTACTTTTGCTCGCCTTGGCTTGACTCCCTCTTTCTTCCCAATGCATCGGTCACCACCTTTGGTTTTGCCCTATTGGTAACGGATCTCACAATCGTAGTCACGACGGAGTTCAAATCATCGCCTCTTGTCTCATGTTTGACTTGTTTCGGTTAAAGATGTATCGAGAGCTTTTTGCGATGGTATGATCTCGGATGGTGTATCGGGTCGTCTCCAATTCTTGACCACCTCTATCCTACTTGAACCCACATGAATATCATCATTACTTACCATTTGACCAAGAAAATGGACTTCTTTTAATCACAATTTTTATACTTGGTGAATCTCGCATACAACTTTTCCTTTATACTAATTCGAACACTTTGCGGACGTGCTTAATATGTTCTTCCTTCATTCCTGGTTCATCAAATCCATGAACACCGCCGGTGCGTTAATCAACTCGAAAGGCGAAACGGTGAATTCAAGATGCTCATTCTTATATAGAACACTGTTTTGAGAATGCCGTCTTCTTGTAACCGGAGTAGATGATAATCCGAGTGAAGATAAATTCGAAGAAATGCTTAGCACTTTGGATTTGATCACACAAGTCATTTATTCGGGGGTGTGAATATCGATTCTTTACCGTAAGCTCATTCAACTCCCGATATTCATCATATATTCTAACCGACTCGTCTCTCCTTTGCATCATACGATAGGTGTTTCCACGGCGGCTGGTAAGGGCGAAATTTCTTGGAGTCACTTGAGTCGTGTTTACATTCCTTGCTTTTCGTCTATGGCAAGCCTATAAAAGGGTTTTAGCTACGGATGCGGCGTTTAGAAATTTAAACCAATACAAAAGTCTAGCCATCGAGATGGAATTAATCCCAACAAATTATCCAAAAAGATATCGGGTAAGTCACGAATAATAGCAACGGCCTTCGATTTTACTCTAGAGACGGTAGCTCTAAGAACTCGTGGTTAGATGAATCGAACGTTTCGTCTTGGATCCTAAGAACTTTACCGTCTGACAAGGACATTTTAATAATTCTCTCTCTAAGTTCACTAATCGCTTTTACAGTTGTCATTTAATCCATACTTACAATATCATCAAGTTTTCAATGTCAAAGGTCATGAGGTTAATAAGGAATTTTGATATCATTTAAGTCAAACTATCACTACCAAGTAATTCGGCTAGACCTATTTAGCATCCCACAAATCATTTAAAGATCGAGATTCAAATCTAGGCATACGGAAATTTGTCAATCAAGGAAGTCGAGTAAAAGAAACAAGATTATAATCGGTCCTAAAATTAACTAACATCGCGTCGTAACGGTCGGAAGGGAGGAATGTACCTGTCACCGCTTTGGAATCGTTGCGGGCTTCATTAGCATTTCCCGCCAAGGCTTGTCCCCGAGGTTGCACTTGACGGTTTGGTTGGTCGTGGTCTTGGGTAGGAATGGAAACTTGAAGTTGATTTCGAGGAGTCGCCGCTTGGGCTTGTTGTCCGCTCCATCTAGGACAAGCATTTCTATAGTGGTCGGGGCTACCACACACAAAACAAGCACCCCGTTGTCTCTGAGGGTGGGTGGCTTAGGGATGAACGGCTATTTGAACTTGTTGTCCCACCCATCGAGGACAATTGTTACGGTAGTGGTCACGACTACCCCATTCAAAATACTCGTCCCTCCGCTGATTACCTTGAGGAGGAACGGTACGAATAGGAGCCACATTCATTGGGCCCGCTCTCGGAGCTCTACAATTTCTTGCCAAATGTCCAAGTCGATTACAATTGATACAACCCCCACACTGGGTGCTAGAGGGATGATGGTGGTTACACTTGCTACAATGAGGATGAGGTCCCCCATAAGGCCTTCTCGCCGGCTTAAATGCTGCCATCACTCTTCCCCGGTTAGTATCATTGGGATCAAACCTTCCCATTTTCTTCACCCCACTAGACTCCCCAATTTCTTTCCTTTTCGATGAGGCTTTACTTAACACCTCCTCATCACCCATATTTACTCTAGTTTCATGTGCTTCCTTGCTTTCGTTTATGGCAAGCCTATAAAAGGGTTTTAGCTACGGATGCGGCGTTTAGAAATTTAAACCAATACAAAAGTCTAGCCATCGAGATGGAATTAATCCCAACAAATTATCCAAAAAGATATCGGGTAAGTCACGAATAATAGCAACGGCCTTCGATTTTACTCTAGAGACGGTAGCTCTAAGAACTCGTGGTTAGATGAATCGAACGTTTCGTCTTGGATCCTAAGAACTTTACCGTCTGACAAGGACATTTTAATAATTCTCTCTCTAAGTTCACTAATCGCTTTTACAGTTGTCATTTAATCCATACTTACAATATCATCAAGTTTTCAATGTCAAAGGTCATGAGGTTAATAAGGAATTTTGATATCATTTAAGTCAAACTATCACTACCAAGTAATTCGGCTAGACCTATTTAGCATCCCACAAATCATTTAAAGATCGAGATTCAAATCTAGGCATACGGAAATTTGTCAATCAAGGAAGTCGAGTAAAAGAAACAAGATTATAATCGGTCCTAAAATCAACTAACATCGCGTCGTAACGGTCGGAAGGAGGAATGTACCTGTCACCGCTTTGGAATCGTTGCGGGCTTCATTAGCATTTCCCGCCAAGGCTTGTCCCCGAGGTTGCACTTGACGGTTTGGTTGGTCGTGGTCTTGGGTAGGAATGGAAACTTGAAGTTGATTTCGAGGAGTCGCCGCTTGGGCTTGTTGTCCGCTCCATCTAGGACAAGCATTTCTATAGTGGTCGGGGCTACCACACACAAAACAAGCACCCCGTTGTCTCTGAGGGTGGGTGGCTTAGGGATGAACGGCTATTTGAACTTGTTGTCCCACCCATCGAGGACAATTGTTACGGTAGTGGTCACGACTACCCCATTCAAAATACTCGTCCCTCCGCTGATTACCTTGAGGAGGAACGGTACGAATAGGAGCCACATTCATTGGGTCCGCTCTCGGAGCTCTACAATTTCTTGCCAAATGTCCAAGTCGATTACAATTGATGCAACCCCCACACTGGGTGCTAGAGGGATGATGGTGGTTACACTTGCTACAATGAGGATGAGGTCCCCCATAAGGCCTTCTCGCCGGCTTAAATGCTGCCATCACTCTTCCCCGGTTAGTATCATTGGGATCAAACCTTCCCATTTTCTTCACCCCACTAGACTCCCCAATTTCTTTCCTTTTCGATGAGGCTTTACTTAACACCTCCTCATCACCCATATTTACTCTAGTTTCATGTGCTTCCTTGCTTCTTTGGAGGCTCGATGTGACTTGGGCTACGATAGTGGGTATGGCGTTTGCTACCGCCTGGGCAATCACAGTTGCCAAATCCGGCTCATCACAATAGTTAGTCGCATTTCTTCTTGGTCCTACCATTATCTATAAGATAAGCAACGCGTTGACCCGAAAGTTAGTCTCAAATGCTCACATATTAGCCACACCAGTAGTTAATGTTCTCATGTCGATATAGTATACTCATTTCACATCATAAAGCTACGGTAAGAACGCTAGAATTCTAAGGAGTTTATTACATATCATATCATCATGTCCAGTTTACTACAATCGTTTATCATCAATCTAAGTATTCATATTCAATACATCATTAATTCAAGTAATCATGCTCATTACATCATACAATCAAACAACTTAACACGAATGGTTCAAAGTATAATCCGAATTCGATATGCTCTCTAGTTATTGACCGGGTATGTATACAGGGTGTACCAACGGCTAACCCTCCACCTAATCAACTTCCATTAAGCATATCGGTTCCTTATTATACTTTAAGCCACACGTGCGCAATCCATGATGTCATTAACTTGTTATAATATCGGGTGACCATAAAAGAGTTGATCGGGTTCTTTTAGGGTTGCCGCAATATTATACTAAGTTAACACCATAACTTCATTTTGCTCTACAACATCAAATTAGCACCAATTACAAATCAACATATCATATCATCATGTCCAGTTTACTACAATCGTTTATCATCAATCTAAGTATTCATATTCAATACATCATTAATTCAAGTAATCATGCTCATTACATCATACAATCAAACAACTTAACACGAATGGTTCAAAGTATAATCCGAATTCGATATGCTCTCTAGTTATTGACCGGGTATGTATACAGGGTGTACCAACGGCTAACCCTCCACCTAATCAACTTCCATTAAGCATATCGGTTCCTTATTATACTTTAAGCCACACGTGCGCAATCCATGATGTCATTAACTTGTTATAATATCGGGTGACCATAAAAGAGTTGATCGGGTTCTTTTAGGGTTGCCGCAATATTATACTAAGTTAACACCATAACTTCATTTTGCTCTACAACATCAAATTAGCACCAATTACAAATCAACATATCATATCGACCACATTCCACATTTATCACGTTGAACTCAAGTTATCACATAAGTGGTCTTAACTACGAACTCACGAGGGAAAATCACATAATTCACATTGCACACGAAATTCCTAACCATGCATGCTATATGAAGAGTTTTAACTTAAGCCGTAGTCTAGGTCAAACCGCCTAATTCTCTACGACCACGCATGGGCCACCATTCTGTAACACCCCAAGCCGAGGCTCGAAATATTACGGAAATCATATAGCACAAGGTGGAATTTATGTAGAACACGAACTAAATGCAAATAAGGGATTCAGTGAATCCAAACAGCAATTAAGATACATATGCAAAGTAAACGAGAAATCATCAAAACAAGACAATGCAACTATCCAAAGTTGAAACATATATCTAAATGGACAACGGATCACGGATCCATGAGAGTCCTGGTCCAAGTCCTAGCAGAGCAACATGCAGTCATCAAGTCTCCAACTTCACACGAATACCTGAAAAGTGTACTAAGCATAGTCAACACAAGGTTGGTGAGTTCGTAGTAATGATTCCTAAAGAACCAGCAACCATAATCATAATGTACGAGAAGAGGCTAGACACGACTTACCGTGAGCCTCTAAGTAAAACAATAACGTCCAACAACAAGATTTCCACAAGTACAATGCGTGTAATAAAGATGCACCAATGATAAAAGTACCAATGCAAGTGCCGAATGCATGAATAAGCCAACATGCATATCCTATGCGTGAACGCAGGTCACCTATGCAACGATACCCACCTGTCATCGTAATGAACAGTATCTCAAAAACATCGGCGTATATATGTCTATATACCCGGAGTCAAGAACTACATCCAAAATGGGTGTATACATCTATACACCAGGATGCCGGCAATCCCCTGCCGAGGGTTATGAACAATGTATGCAATGCTTACAATCAATCGTAAATGCATCAATCATGAACCAACAACCAATGTACGATGAACACGAACCAACAGTCAATGTACGATGAACATGAACCAACAATAAGATATACGATGAACATGAACCAACAACAAGATATACGATGAACATGAACCAACAACAAGATA
This sequence comes from Erigeron breviscapus, assembly GCA_034093135.1. Classification (NCBI taxonomy): domain Eukaryota; kingdom Viridiplantae; phylum Streptophyta; class Magnoliopsida; order Asterales; family Asteraceae; genus Erigeron; species Erigeron breviscapus. The sequence goes on along the minus strand of CM067169.1, from coordinate 122,131,814 downwards.
TACGATGAACATGAACCAACAACAAGATATACGATGAACATGAACCAACAACAAGATATACGATGAACATGAACCAACAACAAGATATACGATGAACATGAACCAACAACAAGATATACGATGAACATGAACCAACAACAAGATATACGATGAACATGAACCAACAACAAGATATACGATGAACATGAACCAACAACAAGATATACGATGAACATGAACCAACAACAAGATATACGATGAACATGAACCAACAATAAGATATACGATGAACATGAACCAACAATAAAATATTCGTCAACCTAAACCAGTAATCACAATTTAAACAAACTATACGTACATACACTTAAGAGGGTTATCCATTCTTCGAGTCCCAGATGCTTATATATAGGGTCACCCGCAGCCTTCCCACCACATCTAAAACCCAATGAAGGCATAACCGACTTCCATGTATGTACGTCTATCCTAATATTAATGAAATACTTAACCAAAACATAAACCAAGACAATCGAACGAAACGAACCGTCACATCAATCACAATCAAGACAATCAATCAATCAATAAATGCAAGTAAACACGCAAGGGTTACACTTTTCAGCCCGAATCTCAAGCGAGTAGGGAGGTACGAAACTCACCTTGATCGGCAATAAAAGTTATAAAAGAGATGATACGAGATTAGAGACGTTCAATGATTGCCACGTGTCCACCACCTATATATAACAATAATATACATTCACATTAACGCACATATACATACAATACACGTTTAGGTTAACCTTATACCTAATTATGTTTCCAACCGACTCAACTAACTACAAAAGGTTTTTACGACACAAGATGTTCATTAGAATAATCATAAAAGGGTTTAACAAAGTCTATACTCGATTTAAACAAGAAAGGAGGGAAGACGAGAAATCTAGCCAAGTATCACCCTGACCCACCGTGCAAGACGGTGATGCCCACCGTCTCAGACGGTCTGCCAAAGACTGGACTACCGTCTCACACGGTCAATGCCACCGTGTGAGACAGTGGCTTGGATTTGGAGATTTTACCGTCTGATCCACCGTCTTGCAGAAGTTCCCACCGTTTAGTAACCGTCTCGGTCTTTTTGAAGCTGCAGGCCACCGTCTCAGTCGGTCCAAGGACCGTCCCAGATGGACGACACTGGGCACGAGCAGCAGCAGAACATGAAGATCCAAAACCCTAAATTTGTAACTCACAAACCCTAATCAGATTTAAGAGATCGTATGACTCGCTTTGAAGTTACATTAGGTCTTCTAACACTTAAATGCACTTACCCAAACCCATAAATCCATCCATATCATCACCAAATCTTCCAAATCGATCCAAACCCTAATTTAACCCTGAATAACCCAAATTCCATTTTAAGTTATTTAGAAAGTAAATGAATGAGATGACTAGAAACGAGTACTAACATAAATAGAAGTAAATGGGATGAATTAGACTTACCAAAACTTCCTTTCCGAGTTAGAACCCAATTTATGGCAAAATGGGTAAGATTGCAAGAACTTCAACCCTTGATTCTTCGATATGATGATAATGTGGTATAGATGACGATGATTCTAGCGTTGTATCAGTTCCAAACACCCAAGTCGATGATAGAGAGATGAAGAAATGAAATGGGTTCCTTTGCCTTTTTACTTAGAGAGAAAATGAGAAAGAAGAGATAGGGAAGAAATGAAGGGAGGGAGGAAGGGATAAGGAGGGGAGAATGGGTCATGGGTGGCTGGTGGGTCGTGGACTACCCACGGGCCGACCCGTTCCCTTCTCAACACCAATTACAATCGTTACACATTTAAACATCGATCAAAACATATTATCGACCCGAATATAACACATTGTCATTTAATTCACAAAAAGACCCAAATAATTTATTAATTTATATTGTTAGTCATATTATACGTAAAGTCAACGGGTCAAAATTCACGGATGTTACAGGGCCGGCCAAGAATGTGAAGGGTTTTCCAAAACCCTAAACTTGGTCACCAAGTTTATCTAAGGCTATATAAAGGCTTATGTTAATTGTTTTCATTAACACTCCATTCTAAAGGTTACAAAACTTTACATCTCCTTTCTCTTCTTCTCTTGATTTCGGCCCTATAATCGAAATTACATACCCCTTTGGGATTCTTGGTGGTTTCGACCAAAGCAAGGAAAAAGGAGAAGCCAATCGTTGCCGTTCGTGATCAAGTGCTAGCACGCATACATTCGAGTGTTGTGTGTGCAATCGTAGAGGGATTTACTTCAAATCCTTTTAAAGTTTCTTTACTTTATCATCTACATTAAGAGGTATTCCTTAATCCTATTTCAAGGTTAATTATTTGATTACATGGTTTGATTTGCTTCCGTTGCGTACTCGTGAATAATGATATTTAGTTATATATTCAACAGTGGTATCACGAGCCACCAATGTGATTTTTAATTACCTAAAATCAAAACTTGAAGGGGGGTTAAGGTTTCATATTTTTCGAATTTTTTATGTATTTATTTTGATTATTTTATTAATTAATTGGTTTAATTGTAATAAAATAATGAAATAAACAATAAAATTATTTCTTTTTGATAAAACCAAAAATTCGAAAATCTGGAAATAAAAATAAAATTATTTCTTTTTGATAAAACCAAAAATTCAAAAATCTGGAAATAAAACTAAAATTTTTTTTTTGGAAAACCAAAATTGCAAGTTTTGATTTATTGCATGATTAATGTGTTAATTGCATGCGTTTATGGATTACCTCTATTTTAATTGTTAAAAAGGAGTAATATGTAACACCCCAACTAAGGCGGAACAATGAGATATACAGAAAGTCGAGTATTCAAAACAAAGGATTATAAATAACATTCACCATAGCTTTATTTGATAAAAAGAATTTACAAATGCACAAGCATGTGAACCAATCTCCAAGTACAATACGTCTACCATACTTGGATATTAAGTCCACAAAACAAATAACAAATACATGAGATGATATACTACAATGATCAAGGCGGATTCCATTGCCCATCACAAGGTTTGATCTTTAACTCCAACGTGCAATGCAAACAAACATGAAGCATATAATTCCTCAAAGCTTAAGCTTATTTCCTGAAAAGCATGAAGAAAAAGTGTCAACTACGAAAACGTAGTTGGTGAGTGCATAGGTTTATACTAACATCAAGTTTATATTCCATCAAGATCTTTATATAATCATTCATAATGTTTCCAAGAGTTTCCAAACATTTTACTTGCCCAAACCGTATGTTCCACAACCATAATAAAGTTCGAAACATTTTCCAAAATAATCAATTAAAACTTTTATATTCAACATATTTATATTCCATTCATATTCTGGCTAATAAGTCGCAAAAACTTTCAAGTGTTCTTTCAAAATATTCATTTCCAAATCGTATGTTCAAATCATAAAATCCAATCATATTAACATCAAATTTCATTTAGCCACAAGGGCATAATTTCGATGAGTAAATGTTTGAGCCACTACTACTACCTTTTCCTGTCCAAACAACATATATATTTCATTTCATGGCACAAGCTGTCAATCAAGTGCTTTAATCATAATTGGGGTCGCGCCATGGAGGCGACCATTTAAATTAAAGTAGCTAGAACACCGCTCTGATCGGACTGGCAATGAAGGTCGACACAGAGGCAACCAACATTCCACCGTTACGCTCTGGGTGGGTGAACGACTCCTAGTTGCGCAACTATCTAACTACAGGCCTCCCCTTTCGGAGTAAATAGTAGTGTACCGAAAAATAACGGGTTGACAGAACTCAAGCTCATCATATAACATTTATCACATGGAACATACGTTATAATTTCATTTCATAATCATAATATCAAAAATCATTTCATATACGAAAACAATTTTACTTATCATGCTTTTCACCCCGATAGTTAAACACATAAAAATAGTTTGAAAGGGGGCTATGACTCACCTTGATATGCCAGCATTATACTCATATATCCAAAATGGGTACTTCCCATCTATAGCTTCCTTGATCATATATTCCTTATGCTCCTCATTCGTATATCAAAGCCAAGCCTATCCCTACGATAGGACTAATATACATAAGTTCCTATCTTAAGCCATTACTTAGAAATGCCACTTTCATTATGTTGTCATTAATTATGGAATCCAAGTGTATTGCTAATATTCGTATCTTTTTGATTGTAGAGATTGATGGTGTAAGATATTACTTTCAATATTCATGTGGTTATAAGTTGTTAGAATTTCGGTAACTTGACATCATTTGTGGTTTCGTTTGGCATCTTAGGTTGTCATATGGGGATGCCATATTAAGTTATATGATCCTCATTCATCATTTGATGTGTAATCGATTTTAGCACTAATTTGCATTTGTGGTATCAATTTATAGTTTGGTTAACGTAATTACTTATGTTCGTTCCACTTAATTACCTTTTGGGTTACTTTGATTATACTTAGCTTTTAACTCACATATTTCTCGATATGTCTTATGATTATTCAGGTTTATGAAATTCGTTTAAGTATTATGGGCCATTACCAATTGGGCCTAAGTGATATGGGCTTTTAAGTGACTTGGGCTTAGTTTAGTTATTGGGCTCAACCTTATTTGGGTTATGTGCTTAATGGGTTATTTTGGTTAATGGGCTTTATGGTTTGTTGGGCCAAATGGGTTGTTGGGCCACATAGCCCACTGAGTTATATTTCATTTGGGTCCATTAATTGGGCCAAGTTAGCCCATTATGGCCTTAGTGTATTCTTTAGCCCATTTACATACTTTGATAGTTTTCTTTTTATTCTCTGTTCTTATACAACAGATTTATGAAATGTTGGCTACCAATTCGGGGTTAAATACAATTATTTGGACCCTTCTGATTTTTATAAAACATTCTATATGTGTCCACTTATTTGTGATTTTTGGCTTAATTTATAAATAATGTTTACTACCTCTAAATATTTTTATAAATGAAAGTGGTCAAAACAGTCACTGTTTTGCATACCCAAATGTTTTATAAAAGTTCCTTGGGTTATGTTCTTAATAAAAATTCCACGATTTTATTTTAAGCTCAGGACACATTAAAATTACTTTCCACCAAGTATAACCTCCTGGAGCCTTTTGGTTTAGGAGATAAAAATTGTTAAAGTTCATAAAATATTCAGACAAAATAACAGTTTTGACCAGTTTTAGTAGAAAAATCATATCTTTCGTTTGGTTCAATATTTTTGAGTAATTCCAGTTGGAGGTTAACCTTAACTCATTTATCTACAACTTTTATGTTGCACACTTTTCATGAAATGGTCCTCACATGCCTGTTTTATCCGTCACAAGACAGAATACTGATTCTGTCAGATTCCTTTTGGGTTCAAAAGCCCCACTAATGACTTTGTTTGCTTATTTTATACTCCAAATTATATCTCACAAGATTAACACTTATTTTTATATCTCTTAACACACTTATTACTGATTAAAAACAAATTCAAGATCATTCTTCATCATATTAAACTGAATTTATACAAAACTTAATTAACAAACCTAGTTCTTGCAACATTCATCCAAAAAGTGAAATGCATGTAATCATCTAACCATTTTATGTTCAAATCTCTTATTAAATCTTTCATGGAACATCAAAGTAAGTTTATTTAGGAAAATCACAGGAAATATGCTTCATTTTAATCATCAAAAACCGATTTTTGAGAACCCATTTGATTGTTTTTAAGCTAGAATGATAACTACACTTTCCGGGTCACATTTTCGGTTGAATCCTTGAATCATTCCACCATATTTTTGACATGCAATGCATGATATGGAAGATTCTATCAACATGAAACCCATCCTCAAGGTCATTCAAAAAGAACTAAGAAGAAAGACATAGTTTTTGTAAAGATCTTTTAGTATATACAAAGACATGATAGATTAAACAAAGAGTTGATGTTTTATACCCTTGATGACTCGAAATGGGGGCTGTTTTGGCAGCCAAACCCACGACCATATGACACAAAAATGAGCTCCCTAACTTGCTTTGACACACCCTTGAATGACCTAGCTTGAACCCTTATTATTATAGTTGATTTAGTTAAGATTTAATACCCATTTTGGGTGATGTATGAACCGAAAATGATGAAGAGAGGGAGAAGAGAATGTGCAGATTTTCGTGGCTTTGATGCTCCAAATAACCCTTAAACCTTGCTTGAAACAACCTTTAACCTTAGCTTGAAATAATCCTTACTTAAACCTATAAGAACCTTATCATTATTATTGATTAAACTTGAGTTTTTCTTCTTGTTTCTTGCCTTTTTGAATCCGAAAATAAGAGAGAAAAACAAGAAGAAAAGTGTGTTTTTGAGAGAGAAAATGTGTTAGTGTGTGTGTTTATGGGAGTAGGAGAAAAATATGGTTGTTTGTAAGTGTGGTGGCTTTGGGAGAGGGAATCTTGAAGACCACAATGTGCATGCCTACAACCCTTAGTGGGTTCGGTTTTAGGAGGGAGTGTGGGCAGAATTTTTGGGTTTAATTTAGGTAGTGGGTGTTTAATTTTGTTTGTTGTATAGTGTATGTAGCATTAGGTGCATGCATGGGTGTTTTAGCTACAAAATACTAGTGTTTTAAGACAAAGAATATGTGTTTAGTGTATGTATATGTGCCGTATGTATATATATATATATTTGTAAAGTTTTTGTGTCCTAATTTTATCACTTACCTCATTATTTATAAGCTTGCATTCGTTTTAAGTACATAGTTACACTTATCATTATTTAGTTTTACTTTTATGTACATACTAGCTTATAAGTAAATTCTTGAGATGATCATTATATTTTTGTGTTTATATACACTTTAATTTGCTTGATGATTAAATTGTTGGACCTTCATAAGGGTTCTTGGTTGTTATCTCAACTTGTGAGTCATACGTTTTTATTTTTATATCTTGATTGATCAACAATAAAATTTTGTTCAATGGTATTTTATTGATCTTAATTTAGAACAAATTATTAGCTTTAGATTGCTAATTTAGGGCTTTATGTATTCACTTGGAGATTATCTTGGATAATTTATAGATATTGTTTATGGCATTTCTAAGGCAACTAGCTACCTTTTGGCATTCTATTGAACTAGAGGGCAAATATCACTATGCCCTAAACGTCTAGAGGATCAATTCTCTTAATAAACTTCTGGGGATAGATATCTAGATAAATCCAAGTAAATTGTTCTACTCGGAATTTGAGGGTTGTTACATCATTACCCCCTTAACGGTAACTTCGTCCTCGAAGTTCGCTCGTTCACACGGTAATAAAATGAATAGATTGACGATAAGGATAGCTTCACGGAGACGTACAAAATGTGAGAGTTCGTATAGGTTTCATCATGACCTTTTTAGTTACTTACAAGCTTTTGATCTCCGTAGTTAGGGGCATCCATTGCTTGGTGCCCTAACATTTTTCGTTATTAGAACTTCGAGAAAGAGAAAGGTTACGAATGTCGCTCACTTCTTGAGACGACTAGAGATTAATCGTATGTAATCGTTGTGGGTTGTCAATCTTGCCTAGATCAATACTAAATAATGGGATGATGATAAGAATGTCAATACGGAGGTGTAAAATGAGCAAACGGTTCGTAACGTGAGTTACAATAAAATTTGTAAGAGACGTTGGAATATTGATCGTTGGTGGCTACTCATTTCCATTGTCACTTTGTATACTTTCCTTTATTGTTTTCTACCCCACTTAAAGAATCTTTCAATAGCTTTTCGCCTACTTTCATCCTTCTTTGGTTTGACGTTTGGCACACTTGCCTCTACTTGAAAATATTGACCTCGTTTGTGACCAAACACTTGTTAAGGGATTACCCCCTTAACAAGGGTGATGCTAATCCGGGATGTCGAGTTGTATTAGAATCGCGATGGTACATCTTCGTAGTACCTGAATTTTTAGGGTTTTCTAGTGTTGTGTTTGATGTTTTATGGCGTGCAAGGGAATCATGAATTTGGTTGATGATAGTTCCATCTTGTTCCTCATACTCACCTTTGTTCTTTCAATTTCGCCCTCATTTTTCCAAAGTCGCCTCTTCCATTATTCGCTAAGTCAGATCATTACTAATTTCTTTTTCATGTTGGCCTTCAAATCGTTTCATGGCACCTTTGATTCTTCCTTCTTAATGTAGAAGTATTACCATTTATGACATATTTCCGGCTAATCTCCTTTTCAACATTGCACATATAACCTCTTACATTTCTCTTCTATCCCTACGCATTCCTCGTGATAGGATTTACAAAATCTTTATGCTCACAAATAATCATATCACTATCATCTTCGGGACACAAACACCTTAAGTCCTCATTGGTATGAATCTTTTCTTAGAAGCAATCTTTCTTAGGTCCTCATGACCTCTACAAAACTTCCAATTACCTTGCTCTCTAAAGCCTCATGTCCATTTTCATCTTTCTATGCTAAGCTTCTTTTCAAATACCATAACCTAATGTCCTTAGAAATTGTGATATAATATCATTTAGGGGAAACATCGGTTACTTTATCCTTTTCTCAACCATTCGGTTTTCTCCATTTTCCTTTCGTTTTCTTATGGGTCACCATACTCCTTACCGTTTCATCACTCAAATCCATCTCTAACTAGAGTAATCGTCGTCTTGAACAGCACACAAGCAGTCGCTAGTCCTTGCAGTTATCTCAAGGGTACTTGTCAGATCATGGTGATACGGATCCTTTGATCCTAACTCATCACAAGTGCGAATTATCCTTATCACCCTTCCGTTCAAACATTCCATAACTAGCTCTTCCTGGAATTTGTTGGTTGTTAGAAACTTAGTTCAGCGATCAACTTCCTTGATCGGTACGGTGGTATGTTCCTTGACTTCTAGCGTCGTATTCCTCATTAGCCTCATATCCATTTTCAGCTTTCTAAGCTAAGCTTCTTTTCAAATACAATAACCTAATGTCCTTAGAAATTGTGATATAATATCATTTAGGGGAAACATCGGTTACTTTATCCTTTTCTCAACCATTCGTTTTCTCCATTTTCCTTTCGTTTTCTTATGGGTCACCATACTCCTTACCGTTTCATCACTCAAATCCATCTCTAACTAGAGTAATCGTCGTCTTGAACAGCACACAAGCAGTCGCTAGTCCTTGCAGTTATCTCAAGGGTACTTGTCAGATCATGGTGATACGGATCCTTTGATCCTAACTCATCACAAGTGCGAATTATCCTTATCACCCTTCCGTTCAAACATTCCATAACTAGCTCTTCCCGGAATTTGTTGGTTGTTAGAAACTTAGTTCAGCGATCAACTTCCTTGATCGTTACGGTGGTATGTTCCTTGACTTCTAGCGTCGTATTCCTCATTTGTTTTCACTATTAACTTAGCGATTCCATGTTGTTTTCCTTCTTCACTTTTCTTGGGCGCACTACTCCTTGGGTCAATGGTCCTTGACGGCTCACCATGTGTTACAAATTTCTCACCCAAGTTCATCTTGTTTTAGCTTACCTCCATTTGACCGTTGACCTGGAGGAGATAACCATCACAGGTCATCGTGCTTCCTCTACTTATCGACCATACTTCTCCTCTTTAGTAAGGCTAGCTTCCATCGGGTGTTGGGCGTATACCGCTTTCTCTTAGCTTAGTTGATATGCTCTACTAATAGCTCGTCTTTCGATAGTGGTTTTCCAGTTGATATTCAGAGAATAACGTGTGGAGTGCCATAAAGATGAACGCTACCGGAACTACATCTAGTAAATGGCGTCAATGCCTTCACTTTACTTGTTTGAGTCAAATGACGTTTCTTCACTTCATCTTATACTTCAAATCATCTTCAATGATGCTAGTGAATAGCTCTTCTTGAAAGATAAAGTATAATCTTGCACTTCATACTCCTTGTTCGAGTATCTACCTTTGTTGTGATTACCCCCTTAACATTTTTCCTCTAGAAAAATGTAAGGGATTTCCTACTTTTTACTTTATCTCACCATCCTTGACGATCTTCAATTCGCCAAATTCCTGATTCCTTCATGTAGCAAATATCCATTTGCTCGAGTGTTTTGAAAAAGAAAAGGATAGCTCAGAATCCTTTTTGTTACTCTTTAATCTTGAGGGCTACTCGACACATCCTAATATCCTGTTGTCCTTAATTAGTTTTCTTCTTCCAATTTCCTTCGTTTTCCAACATTGCTAGTGATCTCCTCCAAGTTCTAGGGGAGTCCTTATACTAACCAAAGGTGACCTTCATGTCACACGACCTTTCTTTTGTTGACCACTCAACCTTAAATTTTGGTCGATCAACATAGATAGGAAAGACCTTCGATTCTTTCTCCAAGTTAAGGTTTAGTATACTCTTCGATTGTGGTTCCTTGTACTTTGATTGACACACAGAGATTTTAGCCCTTATAAAAAGAAAACTGATTCTTGAACCCCTTTCACGCTCATGTCACGTCGAGGTACTGAAATATCTTCTACGTCTGTTAGGTTCGTGATCCAATAACATCTTTATGCTATATAGTTACCCCAAGTATTTCACTTATGGACAACCAACGTCTCAACGTCTTTCGCATCCCTTGCTGTCACAGCGAGAGCAGGGTATCACTTACTTGATTTCGCTATTTTGAGTGTTGTGTGAGTGAGTTGTATGTTGTTGGGTTACTAACTTTTAAAGAGAAGCAATGGTGATTGTTACTTTGAATCATCAAGAATATCAAGGATATAGAATTTGGTTTCGAATGAATGAAATAGGAAATATAAAAACAAAAGATTCATTAAGGCTTGAATTAGACTCCTTGCGCGGGTTAAAGAAATCTCTTCCACGTCGTTCGTTGTCCTCTGGGCACCACCTTCAATGACGTCAATATGTGTCGCACCAACTTAGTTAATATAGGTAGATGCTCACGTATAAGTGTTAAGATAGGGATATCGCACCAAAAACTTAGGGTTATGTTTTAGGTCTCATATTTTTCACATTGCACATTCCAAACTTTCACATTGCACATTACAAACTTTCACATTGCACATTACAACTTTCACATTGCACACTATAAGCTTTCACATTGCACATTACAAACTTTCACATTGCACATTACAAACTTTCACATTGCACATTACAAACTTTCACATTGCACATTACAAACTTTCACATTGCACATTACAAACTTTCACATTGCACATTACAAACTTTCACATTGCACATTACAAACTTTCACATTGCACATTACAAACTTTCACATTGCACATTACAAACTTTCACATTGCACATTACAAACTTTCACATTGCACATTACAAACTTTCACATTGCACATTCAAACTTTCACATTGCACATTACAAACTTTCACATTGCACATTCAACTTTCACATTGCACATTACAAACTTTCACATTGCACATTACAAACTTTCACATTGCACATTACAAACTTTCACATTGCACATTACAAACTTTCACATTGCACATTACAAACTTTCACATTGCACATTACAAACTTTCACATTGCACATTCAAACTTTCACATTGCACATTACAAACTTTCACATTGCACATTACAACTTTCACATTGCACATTCAACTTTCACATTGCACATTACAAACTTTCACATTGCACATTACAAACTTTCACATTGCACATTACAAACTTTCACATTGCACATTCCAAACTTTCACATTGCACATTCAAACTTTCACATTGCACATTACAAACTTTCACATTGCACATTCAACTTTCACATTGCACATTACAAACTTTCACATTGCACATTACGAAACTTTCACATTGCACATTCAACTTTCACATTGCACATTACAAACTTTCACATTGCACATTACAAACTTTCACATTGCACATTACAAACTTTCACATTGCACATTCCAAACTTTCACATTGCATATTACAAACTTTCACATTGCACATTCCAAACTTTCACATTGCACATTACAAACTTTCACATTGCACATTACAAACTTTCACATTGCACATTCAAACTTTCACATTGCACATTACAAACTTTCACATTGCACATTACAAACTTTCACATTGCACATTACAAACTTTCACATTGCACATTACAAACTTTCACATTGCACATTACAAACTTTCACATTGCACATTACAAACTTTCACATTGCACATTACAAACTTTCACATTGCACATTACAAACTTTCACATTGCACATTACAAACTTTCACATTGCACATTACAAACTTTCACATTGCACATTACAAACTTTCACATTGCACATTACAAACTTTCACATTGCACATTTCAAACTTTCACATTGCACATCACAACTTACACATTGCACATTACAAACTTTCACATTGCACATTACAAACTTTCACATTGCAATCAAATCATGTCCAAATTCACATGTTATAGCATAGATGTAACATCCTAAATATTTTTATCTTTGACTTTGACTTTGTTGTTGGTCAATGGTCAATTTCGATTGATGGACCGTTAGTTGATTTTTGACACCGTTAGTTGCTTAAATTGCTAAGTAATTAACTATTGTTATATATATATATATATCGGAATGCGTTCTACCAGCGTCGTCGAATCGTATTTGGCTTTAATACCACTTGCCTTTCACATGTCTCCAACTTTATCAGACGTTTCCATATGTTTCGCACTATCTCAAATCAACTACAAAGGTTGTGCATGATATCAAAGAGGACAGAGTCGCGTCATATCTTGGGACTACAATCCTTAGAGGATATCGTCCACCGTTCGTGAGGGGATGCTCCACCGATGATATCGCGTTGTCGTATGTCCATAATGAATAGTGGTGTCATAAGCAGTAGGATGTGGGATAATTTCAAAAGAGCACGAGTGAACGAATATTGGATTGGAGGGGTACTTAATGACAACTTTCATACTTAGGAAATTTCTAATTCATTTTGCATTTCTCAGGGATAATCACTAGTTCTCAAGCGGTCATGTCTCAACGCACAATATCTATCTTTATAGTAAGTACTAACCACATTATCATCATATCATGCAAATACTAGTTCTTAATAGTCAAATCTTAGAGCACAATAACTATCTCGATACTAAGGCAAGACTATATAATCATTACATCATTCACGCACTAGTCCTCAAATAGCTCAACCTTAGGGCGCAATAACTATCTCAATAGTAAGGCATGACTACACAATCATCGCAATATTCACGCGCTAGTTTCAAATAGCTCAAACTTAGAGAGTAAAGGCTCTTATATCTATATCGTCCATGAAATTTCATATCAACTCGTCATGCTCATATTCTCTTTCAAATCAATCATAATTAATCAATCATACTGCCTTATAGTTTAAACAAGTCATGCCCCAGAAATGATTTCATGTGTCATAGTATTCTCATTATTTTAAAGTGCATATGCTACTCAGAGTTCTACATCATAAGTCATAAAGCTCTTACGCATGCATTTCTTTCATAGTTTCCGCATTTCGCATTTCAAGCTTGCATATTGCACATTTCAAACTTTCACATTGCACATCACAACTTACACATTGCACATTACAAACTTTCACATTGCACATTACAAACTTTCACATTGCAATCAAATCATGTCCAAATTCACATGTTATAGCATAGATGTAACATCCTAAATATTTTTATCTTTGACTTTGACTTTGTTGTTGGTCAATGGTCAATTTCGATTGATGGACCGTTAGTTGATTTTTGACACCGTTAGTTGCTTAAATTGCTAAGTAATTAACTATTGTTGCTTGAATGATTAATATGATACTTGAATGAGTTTTTAACTAATATGACATGTTATCTTAGGTGTCGGTTGATCCTTAAAGTGTTCGTTAGGTCGTTTGAGTTCCCGGTCCGTTAGTTAGAGACTTAACGGTCGTTAGTCTTAAGTTAAGTCAACTTTGTGTGTTAGAAAAGGGGGAGAACGGTTTTAATATAAAAATTGCAGCCAAAACATCCTATTTTTCATTATTAGTGTGTGTTCTTAAGTGTGTGAGTTGACTTAACCTTTACTAGTCAAATTCTTCAAGTTTTTGTCGATTCGTGATTGTTTGGTGCTAGAATTCGATCCTTTGATCATCTCTAAAGGTAATAACTGAAATCCTTGTTTATTATTGATCATTTTTATCTTTTCATTTCGTTCATACCTGGTCCTGATCGATTGATGATTGATCAAATACGTTTCGTTACTAGAATCGGTGTTTTCGGGACGATCGGTAACCGTTTGTGCAATTGTTTGGTGTTTTGAGGATTCCTTCAGGTATGAACATGTCTTTGGTGATATTTTGTGACTTTAGATACTGATCATGGGTTTCACTCATGATCTTGATCATAGATGGTTGTTTGATAGTCAAAATAGTTGCAAAACAAAGGTTTCTTTAGGACTGAAATTTTAGTCATCTTGAAAAAATCATATCTGCTTCGTCTGGAGGAGTTAGGAGATGAACCTTATATTTTTGAAAACCCCAAGATGTCCCTTAAATTTGATATGAACAATGTTTCTTCTGAATCTGCCCAGAAAAGTGACAAAATGACAATTTCCAAAATTGGTTAGTTTTCAAACGAATGCTGTAGGTCTGTGTTGCAAAGATCATATATTCTTCATCTGAACGATTTAGAAGATGAACCTTACATTTTTGAAAACCTCCAGATGTCCCTTAAATTTGATATGAACAATGTTTCTTCTGGTTCTGCCCAGAAAAGTGACAAAATGACAATTTCCAGAATTGGTCAGTTTTCAAACGAATGCTGTAGGTCTGTGTTGAAACTTTCACATTGCACATTACAAACTTTCACATTGCACATTACAAACTTTCACATTGCACATTCATAGTTTTCACATTGCACATTCCAAACTTTCACATTGCATATTACAAACTTTCACATTGCACATTCCAAACTTTCACATTGCACATTACAAACTTTCACATTGCACATTACAAACTTTCACATTGCACATTACAAACTTTCACATTGCACATTACAAACTTTCACATTGCACATTACAAACTTTCACATTGCACATTACAACTTTCACATTGCACATTACAACTTTCATATTGCACATTTCAAACTTTCACATTGCACATCACAACTTACACATTGCACATTACAAACTTTCACATTGCACATTACAAACTTTCACATTGCAATCAAATCATGTCCAAATTCACATGTTATAGCATAGATGTAACATCCTAAATATTTTTATCTTTGACTTTGACTTTGTTGTTGGTCAATGGTCAATTTCGATTGATGGACCGTTAGTTGATTTTTGACACCGTTAGTTGCTTAAATTGCTATGTAATTAACTATTGTTGCTTGAATGATTAATATGATACTTGAATGAGTTTTTAACTAATATGACATGTTATCTTAGGTGTCGGTTGATCCTTAAAGTGTTCGTTAGGTCGTTTGAGTTCCCGGTCCGTTAGTTAGAGACTTAACGGTCGTTAGTCTTAAGTTAAGTCAACTTTGTGTGTTAGAAAAGGGGGAGAACGGTTTTAATATAAAAATTGCAGCCAAAACATCCTATTTTTCATTATTAGTGTGTGTTCTTAAGTGTGTGAGTTGACTTAACCTTTACTAGTCAAATTCTTCAAGTTTTTGTCGATTCGTGATTGTTTGGTGCTAGAATTCGATCCTTTGATCATCTCTAAAGGTAATAACTGAAATCCTTGTTTATTATTGATCATTTTTATCTTTTCATTTCGTTCATACCTGGTCCTGATCGATTGATGATTGATCAAATACGTTTCGTTACTAGAATCGGTGTTTTCGGGACGATCGGTAACCGTTTGTGCAATTGTTTGGTGTTTTGAGGATTCCTTCAGGTATGAACATGTCTTTGGTGATATTTTGTGACTTTAGATACTGATCATGGGTTTCACTCATGATCTTGATCATAGATGGTTGTTTGATAGTCAAAATAGTTGCAAAACAAAGGTTTCTTTAGGACTGAAATTTTAGTCATCTTGAAAAAATCATATCTGCTTCGTCTGGAGGAGTTAGGAGATGAACCTTATATTTTTGAAAACCCCAAGATGTCCCTTAAATTTGATATGAACAATGTTTCTTCTGGTTCTGCCCAGAAAAGTGACAAAATGACAATTTCCAGAATTGGTTAGTTTTCAAACGAATGCTGTAGGTCTGTGTTGCAAAGATCATATATTCTTCATCTGAACGATTTAGAAGATGAATCTTACATTTTTGAAAACCTCTATGATGTCCCTTAAATTTGATATGAACAATGTTTCTTCTGAATCTGCCCAGAAAAGTGACAAAATGACAATTTCCAAAATTGGTTAGTTTTCAAACGAATGCTGTAGGTCTGTGTTGCAAAGATCATATATTCTTCATCTGAACGATTTAGAAGATGAATCTTACATTTTTGAAAACCTCTAT
This sequence comes from Erigeron breviscapus, assembly GCA_034093135.1. Taxonomy (NCBI): domain Eukaryota; kingdom Viridiplantae; phylum Streptophyta; class Magnoliopsida; order Asterales; family Asteraceae; genus Erigeron; species Erigeron breviscapus. The sequence continues at coordinate 122,115,445 of CM067169.1, read as the reverse complement.
GTGTCCAGTAAATTTTATATGAACTAGCTTTCTTTTGGTTTTGCTCAGATACGGGCGTAAAATGCTAATCTCCAGAACTGGTCGGAGTCTGGACGAATGCTGCAGTTCTGTTTTTGTAAAAATCATATCTCATTCATTACAGATTATTATGAGTCAAACCATACATTTTTGAAAACCCCAGATGTCCCTTAAATTTGATATGAACAATGTTTCTTCTGGTTCTGCCCAGAAAAGTGACAAAATGACAATTTCCAGAATTGGTTAGTTTTCAAACGAATGCTGTAGGTCTGTGTTGCAAAGATCATATATTCTTCATCTGAACGATTTAGAAGATGAACTTACATTTTTGAAAACCCCAAGATGTCCCTTAAATTTGATATGAACAATGTTTCTTCTGAATCTGCCCAGAAAAGTGACAAAATGACAATTTCCAAAATTGGTTAGTTTTCAAACGAATGCTGTAGGTCTGTGTTGCAAAGATCATATATTCTTCATCTGAACGATTTAGAAGATGAACCTTACATTTTTGAAAAGGTCTTTGAGTCCCCTGCAAATGTCCAGAACTGAGTTTTGTTGTATTTGGTAGTATTGGGCTCGAAAAGTCATTGGCAAGTGAATGGCGCAAATCTGGAAACTTGCTGAAATTTCCTTGTTTAGTGTCTACGCTTTGTTATAGCTTATAGGTTGATCTTGTATTTATTCTAGGTACCCGGGAATACATTTCAAGCACGGTAAAGTAGTTTGTAAGGAGTTGTAAGCTTTCCCAAGGTAAGATAACTACCTTTTGACACGAGGGACACAACGAGAACTTGGTTTTTATATTTAACGATTGTTAAAGCCTTTCATACGCTTGTTAAGTACAGGGAGCTAATGGGAGGGCTTATGGTTGACATTAATGCATGCTATGCCTTAGTTAGCTTTTGTTAATAGTGTTATGCATGCTATTGATTGGGTTGAATGATATAATTGGTTTGGTAGTTTCACAGTTGATATGTCATTTTGATTTGCATGATTGATTGATATTGTGATTTCATGCTTGATGTTTGATTTGGCTTATACATGTAGTACACTAGACTCATGTAGGATTGCCATGATTCACAGTTGCACGATAGGGGCCCTAAAATGTTGAGATTGATATGGTTGATACAACACAATGTTGAAATGGTTGCTAAAACTCGAGTATAAACATACAGTTGAAAGTGTTAAGCTTAACCCATACTATTCCCCGGTGGGACTAGTGTGCTGAGTTGGTCGGACGGGGTAATCATGATGCCTCTGACGACATGGTCAAGTTGATTGAGTAGGCCGGGTGATTTGGACCGATCACCACCAGTTGTTAAACGGTTTACTCCTGGATTTGGTTATGCCTATCCTTAACGACGCCGATGGACCCCGAAAGGACAACCCATCATGTCGGGTGCAAGGTTCCTTGAAAGGTCGAATGACCGCCTATGCACAACCTGTTGTTGATTACTTATGTGACATAAGTCACTAATATATAGTTGAAAATGGCATAACCTGAGTTGTTGACTGTGATTGTTGTTGAGATTGCTCTTGTTGATTGATGAGGTGATTGAGGTTGCTAGGAACATGTAGGAATATAATCTTCCTATTGTGTTATATATTTGATAGGTGATGATTCATGACTGTTATATGGTTGACATGCGTATGAAGTTTTAAAAGATGATTTAACTGGCAACAGTTTTATACAACCTGTGGTTATCTTACTCAGCTTTTTAAGCTGACACTTGTTTTGTTGAAAATGTTGTGTTTCCTCAGGTTGTTCGTTGATGGCTTTTAGAGTGAGGTCTGGGTAGAGATAGATCGATGAAGTCATTTACCTTACCTTGCTTCATTGAATTAGATATTAATTATGATGGTTGATTAGTGTGCCTAAATATCTTAGATTAATATTGTGATGCTATAAGTAACATCAAAACTCTTGATTAACATTTCCTTTAGGAAATGATGATGTTTAAAAAGGGACCTTTCCGCATTTAATGATCGTTTTATTAAATAAAAAAAAAAAAATTTCAACTCCATATTTTATAGAGTTGGGTGTTACAAATTGGTATCAGAGCATTAGTTTAAGTGAACCATTGGCCATAGGTGTAGGTAATGGACTTAAACCAGAAATGTCGTTGCATAATTGGGCCTACGTAATTATGCCTTAGCCTTAAGGAGCTTGCTTTTAGGACTGGGATGGGATGAGTGAGAGTGTAGGATTAAGGCCTTATATGCATGTTATGTTGTTTATGTGTATAATTTAGTTGATAGGCCTTCTATCTGTTATTCCTCACTTAGTCCATTACTAAATTGTTGGTGACATTAAGTGGTGGCTTATTATTTGATGAGGTGATTGAGGTTGCTAGGAACATGTAGGAATATAATCTTCCTATTGTGTTATATATTTGATAGGTGATGATTCATGACTGTTATATGGTTGACATGCGTATGAAGTTTTAAAAGATGATTTAACTGGCAACAGTTTTATACAACTTGTGGTTATCTTACTCAGCTTTTTAAGCTGACACTTGTTTTGTTGAAAATTGATAAGTGTTGTGAATTCGGAATTATGAAGAAATATTGAATGTGAAAAATTTGATATTTATATGTAGTAACAAAGGTAGTAAATGAAGTTAATAATGTTGTGACAGGAGTTGTGGGTACTGTTGTTGAACCCACTGGGTTAGTGACAACGATTCATTAGTGAAGAGGTGTGAGAATGGTCGTAAATAAGTTGATTTGAATAAATTCCCAAAGGAGGAGGTATTATTGGTGATGCACAAGTGTGATAACGAACATGCATGTGAAAGGATACAGTTACAACTATGGTCCGGAACATAATTGTAAATGTATCACGACGCGAGCATGTTTGTAGCCATGCTTGTGTTGACCGGCGTGGGATGTGATTGAGTTGGTGATAATTATATGAAGTATTATATTTTATGCGTTGAAAGTAGTAAGTGTGTTATAACGTAAGCAATGACGTTAGGCGGCTATAATTTTCAAATGGCCGACCAAGAATAACTCATCAACAATAAAGAAAAGGGAAAAAGACATGCGAAATATAAAAGCTGGCTACGCAAGTCAACAAAGTAAAAGCATAAATGACAAACAAGACTAGTAATAATTGAAGTCTGAAGACAACAATGAAAGCTATGATAAAAATTTTATTTCATAGCATAGCAGTAAATCTGTAAATTTAAGAAATTTACATATTTAATTACCTATTTACTGCATACTTGTTAGTCCCATATTTATCTATTCATCCCATACCTATTAGTCCCTTGCCTAGCCCAATAATCCTTCAAGTCAATTGGACAATCGAGATCATACCCTTCTAACAACAAAGCCTCTATGACTTTTGTGAATGTGTTACGACCCATTTTTCTCCCCTGCAATCTTGCAATACGACTTTTTCCGACATATGTTGGCAACGGACACATGGAAAGATCAACTGTACAACAAGTGGAGCTCCACCCATCTCTATTCCACCGGCGACAGTTCTTAGGTATCCCTGTGCATGAGCATATCGGTATTGGCATCCATGATATGTCCATTTCTTCCCCAAATACTACCAAAATATTTTTATGTTTCACAAACTGGTAAGACTTTTTCTTACGGCTATAAAGTTTGCTAATATAAGCCCATGATTCTTCTACATGCTTCTCAAACTCTGGGCCGCGATCTATTGTTGTTTTAACCAACTCCACTGCGTTTGAAGTGGAAGCCCGATTATGTACTTGACCGCCAGGATTTTCGAACTGTATTTGAGCATCAAACATTGGCCGTTTGCCTAGTGCCCTGTTATCTTGCTCAAAGGTTTCTGGTTGTAATGATGGTTCTGGCTGGAATGTCGGTTCAGGTGTGTTGAGAAGCCAATCTTGATGAAAGGAATTTATAGGATTTGAGGATGAAGCTTCAGGATATGCTACCCCAAAAGGATTTGGGAACAATGCACTAGTATTTTCTTTGGGAAATTCTGGTTGTGATGCTGGTAGTGTATTATGAAGAAGCCATTCTTGGCAAAAGTCATCGAACGTTGTATCCCACTCGTTAGATTCAAACGTTGGATTTTGAAATGCGTCCATAATTGCCTTGAATTTCTTTTACCTGTAGTAAAGATTGGTCAGATAACTGACATGTTAAATACTTAAAAAAAAAATTGCAACTATGATATATTGTTAAAAGAGACATTCTGAACAACTCGAGATTTAAAAAAAACATAATTATTTGTGACCAGAATAATTTATACAAAATATCTCTTGGTTTCACGAGTTGGAAGTTCTGTCAGAACTTGACCCTGGCATGTTGCTTCCTCCGGCAGCATCTCTATTTTTCTCTTAAGAAGTTGAACATTGAGATTCTTCTTCTTCAGATGACATGGCGAAAATGGATCTTTCTCTTGGTGTTGGCTCATCATCTTCTTGTTGAGCTACAACTTTTGCGAACGCTTCATCGTCTTTTATTTGACGATTAACAATGTTGGATTGTTCTTCCTCTAAGATTTCAGATAAAACTTTGGCCAACATTTCTGAAGGTTCCTGTTGACCGATCGATTCGCGATTCCTACGACTATGTAAGTGCGGAATCCAAACATAATCGTTATTGAGGTAATTGAATGAAACACATATATATGAACATGAAATCAATAAGAACAGGAGATATAAATCTGATTCCTTTATCATTAGTCGAATGATTACAATGAATAAATCCGTTTACAATACATCTCAATGATTACGGATTACAATCAAAGAGACGACTCTTGATAATCGAATTACATAATGGCGGAATGACAGGGTATTGATCACTACCCTGATCCCTATGGACGAAATCTGTTGCAACTAAAATCGACACCGAAAACCTAACCTAAGACATCTATATATAGGCTAAACGGGCTGGGCTTCAAACTCGTGGACCAAACACGTGCTACAGTAACACGTGATTGGCCAAACTCGTGTTACTGTTCACACGAGTTTGTCCAAACTCGTGTTACTGTTCACACGAGTTTGTCCAAACTCGTGGTACTGTTCACACGAGTTTGTCCAAACTCGTGTTACTGTTCACACGAGTTTGTCCTGTTGTCTGGAAAATCTCTGTAAAGTAACAGCCCTTTAATTGAGATGCATCGGACACAAATTGTGCACCAAAACGTGCACTAACAATTTCATCTTCAGTTTCTTGCTTTGCTTGTTTCTCAACAAGTTCAGATTCTTCCATGTCCACTATTACCTTGCAGTCTTCATGGGAGATGCCTCTAAGTTCGGCCTCCAGTTTGATTCTTTTAACCCTATTATCTTCATTAGCCAATTTTTCAAGGGTTTCGAGTTCCTCTTGAGCCATTGGCCGTTTGCCTTTCGGATGGCTAGATGAGGCGCCGGAATTTTTCATTTTCTTGTGATAAATTAACAATATTAACTTTGGTGTAACAACATTGTTAATTAAGCGGACAAGAATTAAAAGATAAATGTTTTAAATAAACATATAAATAGACAGTATAATATTTAAAATGAGAAAAAGTACAAAAGATAGCTTACCAGAGAGAAACAAGTTGGCTGTGAGCTGATTAGCTTAAAGCAAATTAGCAGAGAAAGAACCAAGTAAATAAAAGAGATAGAGAAAGAAGATTTGGTGTGCACTCTCCCTTAACAAAACGCGTTCTTTTATAGAAGATGAAAAGGGGAGCGTGACCTGGAAGAACGGACAGGTGTCCGTAAACTACAGTAATTTTAATCATTGTTACAGTGATCTAATATTTGAATATTATATTTACCATAATTATTGGTAAAAATCAAGCAGAATGTGTAAAAAGGAATATTTTAACTGGGAAATTACCTAATCGACAACAATCCCAAAATAAATCAAAGAAAGTTGTATTTCATTATTCGAACAATACGAGTGAAACTCGTTACATTATTTAAACGGAAATACAACAATTAGAATTACAACACATTTAAAACCCATACAATGAAACCCACGTGACCACGAACAGTAAAGGGACCACGCCGATAACGAAGGCGACTAGCCATGGATAGGCTTCATTCCATGGAAGTTGGGCCACAATAGTCAACCAAGCAAGGATGATTACATAAATCATAATCATAAATAGGTTTAACATTGTTGGATAAGTGTTCTGCTCGATTTTAAGGAAAATGGGGATATTAAGTTGATACTATATAGGGAAATGTATATAAATAAAAGAAGTAAGTTGGAGAAATGAGTGTTGTAGTGTTGTTTATATAGTAGAAAAACAGCTGTTTCTAATAGTCGAAATTGAAAGAGGGGGAAAAGTTGAATTCAAATTTTGAAATTTTGAAATTTAAAATTTTGAAATTTTGAAATTTAACCTATAAATTAGGGGGATTAAATGCAGCATTTATGTAATATCGATTTATTGTCAAAGACGTTAGAGAGACATTTAGAGTTGCTAAAGATTGTCAAAAGATGTAAGTTGATAGGTAAATGAGATGTTATTTTGATAAGGGATCGTTACCTCATTTATTTATGGCTGAGTAAATTCTGGGACAGAATTCTCTTAAGGAGGAGGTAATTGTAACATCCTAAATATTTTTATCTTTGACTTTGACTTTGTTGTTGGTCAATGGTCAATTTCGATTGATGGACCGTTAGTTGATTTTTGACACCGTTAGTTGCTTAAATTGCTAAGTAATTAACTATTGTTGCTTGAATGATTAATATGATACTTGAATGAGTTTTTAACTAATATGACATGTTATCTTAGGTGTCGGTTGATCCTTAAAGTGTTCGTTAGGTCGTTTGAGTTCCCGGTCCGTTAGTTAGAGACTTAACGGTCGTTAGTCTTAAGTTAAGTCAACTTTGTGTGTTAGAAAAGGGGGAGAACGGTTTTAATATAAAAATTGCAGCCAAAACATCCTATTTTTCATTATTAGTGTGTGTTCTTAAGTGTGTGAGTTGACTTAACCTTTACTAGTCAAATTCTTCAAGTTTTTGTCGATTCGTGATTGTTTGGTGCTAGAATTCGATCCTTTGATCATCTCTAAAGGTAATAACTGAAATCCTTGTTTATTATTGATCATTTTTATCTTTTCATTTCGTTCATACCTGGTCCTGATCGATTGATGATTGATCAAATACGTTTCGTTACTAGAATCGGTGTTTTCGGGACGATCGGTAACCGTTTGTGCAATTGTTTGGTGTTTTGAGGATTCCTTCAGGTATGAACATGTCTTTGGTGATATTTTGTGACTTTAGATACTGATCATGGGTTTCACTCATGATCTTGATCATAGATGGTTGTTTGATAGTCAAAATAGTTGCAAAACAAAGGTTTCTTTAGGACTGAAATTTTAGTCATCTTGAAAAAATCATATCTGCTTCGTCTGGAGGAGTTAGGAGATGAACCTTATATTTTTGAAAACCCCAAGATGTCCCTTAAATTTGATATGAACAATGTTTCTTCTGAATCTGCCCAGAAAAGTGACAAAATGACAATTTCCAAAATTGGTTAGTTTTCAAACGAATGCTGTAGGTCTGTGTTGTAAAGATCATATATTCTTCATCTGAACGATTTAGAAGATGAATCTTACATTTTTGAAAACCTCTATGTGTCCAGTAAATTTTATATGAACTAGCTTTCTTTTGGTTTTGCTCAGATACGGGCGTAAAATGCTAATCTCCAGAACTGGTCGGAGTCTGGACGAATGCTGCAGTTCTGTTTTTGTAAAAATCATATCTCATTCATTACAGATTATTATGAGTCAAACCATACATTTTTGAAAAGGTCTTTGAGTCCCCTGCAAATGTCCAGAACTGAGTTTTGTTGTATCTGGTATTCTTGGGCTCGAAAAGTCATTGGCAAGTGAATGGCGCAAATCTGGAAACTTGCTGAAATTTCCTTGTTTAGTGTCTACGCTTTGTTATAGCTTATAAGTTGATCTTGTATTTATTCTAGGTACCCGGGAATACATTTCAAGCACGGTAAAGTAGTTTGTAAGGAGTTGTAAGCTTTCCCAAGGTAAGATAACTACCTTTTGACACGAGGGACACAACGAGAACTTGGTTTTTATATTTAACGATTGTTAAAGCCTTTCATACGCTTGTTAAGTACAGGGAGCTAATGGGAGGGCTTATGGTTGACATTAATGCATGCTATGCCTTAGTTAGCTTTTGTTAATAGTGTTATGCATGCTATTGATTGGGTTGAATGATATAATTGGTTTGGTAGTTTCACAGTTGATATGTCATTTTGATTTGCATGATTGATTGATATTGTGATTTCATGCTTGATGTTTGATTTGGCTTATACATGTAGTACACTAGACTCATGTAGGATTGCCATGATTCACAGTTGCACGATAGGGGCCCTAAAATGTTGAGATTGATATGGTTGATACAACACAATGTTGAAATGGTTGCTAAAACTCGAGTATAAACATACAGTTGAAAGTGTTAAGCTTAACCCATACTATTCCCCGGTGGGACTAGTGTGCTGAGTTGGTCGGACGGGGTAATCATGATGCCTCTGACGACATGGTCAAGTTGATTGAGTAGGCCGGGTGATTTGGACCGATCACCACCAGTTGTTAAACGGTTTACTCCTGGATTTGGTTATGCCTATCCTTAACGACGCCGATGGACCCCGAAAGGACAACCCATCATGTCGGGTGCAAGGTTCCTTGAAAGGTCGAATGACCGCCTATGCACAACCTGTTGTTGATTACTTATGTGACATAAGTCACTAATATATAGTTGAAAATGGCATAACCTGAGTTGTTGACTGTGATTGTTGTTGAGATTGCTCTTGTTGATTGATGAGGTGATTGAGGTTGCTAGGCACATGTAGGAATATAATCTTCCTATTGTGTTATATATTTGATAGGTGATGATTCATGACTGTTATATGGTTGACATGCGTATGAAGTTTTAAAAGATGATTTAACTGGCAACAGTTTTATACAACCTGTGGTTATCTTACTCAGCTTTTTAAGCTGACACTTGTTTTGTTGAAAATGTTGTGTTTCCTCAGGTTGTTCGTTGATGGCTTTTAGAGTGAGGTCTGGGTAGAGATAGATCGATGAAGTCATTTACCTTACCTTGCTTCATTGAATTAGATATTAATTATGATGGTTGATTAGTGTGCCTAAATATCTTAGATTAATATTGTGATGCTATAAGTAACATCAAAACTCTTGATTAACATTTCCTTTAGGAAATGATGATGTTTAAAAAGGGACCTTTCCGCATTTAATGATCGTTTTATTAAATAAAAAAAAAATTGAACTCCATATTTTATAGAGTTGGGTGTTACAATAGAGTAGCATATATCAATGAATATCCTTCATTCTTAATTTCATTTCGCTCCTATTGTGCAAAAAAGGGAATCCTACTAAACTAGCATAATCCTCAAGTAAGGCAAGTCTCGAATCACCTATATATGCTTAGGTGAATGTCTAAATGCAACACGTATGCTCATAAAAACGGATTTAATAAAGATCTTTTTTTTTTTTTGAAACGGAATCCTTTTGAACATAAGTCCAAGTGGCCGTTTGAGTTTTACATGGTTCTCTCATAATTAAACGTAGATTCATGACTCTATGTTTAATTATGGTCCTACCATGTAAAGCTCAAACTAATCCACTTAACCTTATGCTCGACTCGACTATAAAAATTCGTTTTGAAAAGTGGCTATAGTTTTGAAATTCCCGGAGGAACTCCAATGTTCTCTATAACCTTAGGCTTTGATACCATTTTCTGTAACACCCCAACTAAGGCGGAACAATGAGATGTACAGAAAGTCGAGTATTCAAAATAAAGGATTATAAATAACATTCACCATAGCTTTATTTGATAAAAAGAATTTACAAATGCACAAGCATGTGAACCAATCTCCAAGTACAATACGTCTACCATACTTGGATATTAAGTCCACGAAACAAATAACAAATACATGAGATGATATACTACAATGATCAAGGCGGATTCCATTGCCCATCACAAGGTTTGATCTTTAACTCCAACGTGCAATGCAAACAAACATGAAGCATATAATTCCTCAAAGCTTAAGCTTATTTCCTGAAAAGCATGAAGAAAAAGTGTCAACTACGAAAACGTAGTTGGTGAGTGCATAGGTTTATACTAACATCAAGTTTATATTCCATCAAGATCTTTATATAATCATTCATAATGTTTCCAAGAGTTTCCAAACATTTTACTTGCCCAAACCGTATGTTCCACAACCATAATAAAGTTCGAAACATTTTCCAAAATAATCAATTAAAACTTTTATATTCAACATATTTATATTCCATTCATATTCTGGCTAATAAGTCGCAAAAACTTTCAAGTGTTCTTTCAAAATATTCATTTCCAAATCGTATGTTCAAATCATAAAATCCAATCATATTAACATCAAATTTCATTTAGCCACAAGGGCATAATTTCGATGAGTAAATGTTTGAGCCACTACTACTACCTTTTCCTGTCCAAACAACATATATATTTCATTTCATGGCACAAGCTGTCAATCAAGTGCTTTAATCATAATTGGGGTCGCGCCATGGAGGCGACCATTTAAATTTAAAGTAGCTAGAACACCGCTCTGATCGGACTGGCAATGAAGGTCGACACAGAGGCAACCAACATTCCACCGTTACGCTCTGGGTGGGTGAACGACTCCTAGTTGCGCAACTATCTAACTACAGGCCTCCCCTTTCGGAGTAAATAGTAGTGTACCGAAAAATAACGGGTTGACAGAACTCAAGCTCATCATATAACATTTATCACATGGAACATACGTTATAATTTCATTTCATGCACAAGCTGTCAATCAAGTGCTTTAATCATAATTGGGGTCGCGTCATGGAGGCGACCATTTAAATTTAAAGTAGCTAGAACACCGCTCTGATCGGACTGGCAATGAAGGTCGACACAGAGGCAACCAACATTCCACCGTTACGCTCTGGGTGGGTGAACGACTCCTAGTTGCGCAACTATCTAACTACAGGCCTCCCCTTTCGGAGTAAATAGTAGTGTACCGAAAAATAACGGGTTGACAGAACTCAAGCTCATCATATAACATTTATCACATGGAACATACGTTATAATTTCATTTCATAATCATAATATCAAAAATCATTTCATATACGAAAACAATTTTACTTATCATGCTTTTCACCCCGATAGTTAAACACATAAAAATAGTTTGAAAGGGGGCTATGACTCACCTTGATATGCCAGCATTATACTCATATATCCAAAATGGGTACTTCCCATCTATAGCTTCCTTGATCATATATTCCTTATGCTCCTCATTCGTATATCAAAGCCAAGCCTATCCCTACGATAGGACTAATATACATAAGTTCCTATCTTAAGCCATTACTTAGAAATGCCACTTTCATTATGTTGTCATTAATTATGGAATCCAAGTGTATTGCTAATATTCGTATCTTTTTTATTGTAGAGATTGATGGTGTAAGATATTACTTTCAATATTCATGTGGTTATAAGTTGTTAGAATTTCGGTAACTTGACATCATTTGTGGTTTCGTTTGGCATCTTAGGTTGTCATATGGGGATGCCATATTAAGTTATATGATCCTCATTCATCATTTGATGTGTAATCGATTTTAGCACTAATTTGCATTTGTGGTATCAATTTATAGTTTGGTTAACGTAATTACTTATGTTCGTTCCACTTAATTACCTTTTGGGTTACTTTGATTATACTTAGCTTTTAACTCACATATTTCTCGATATGTCTTATGATTATTCAGGTTTATGAAATTCGTTTAAGTATTATGGGCCATTACCAATTGGGCCTAAGTGATATGGGCTTTTAAGTGACTTGGGCTTAGTTTAGTTATTGGGCTCAACCTTATTTGGGTTATGTGCTTAATGGGTTATTTTGGTTAATGGGCTTTATGGTTTGTTGGGCCAAATGGGTTGTTGGGCCACATGGGCCCACTGAGTTATATTTCATTTGGGTTCATTAATTGGGCCAAGTTAGCCCATTATGTCCTTAGTGTATTCTTTAGCCCATTTACATACTTTGATAGTTTTCTTTTTATTCTCTGTTCTTATACAACAGATTTATGAAATGTTGGCTACCAATTCGGGGTTAAATACAATTATTTGGACCCTTCTGATTTTTATAAAACATTCTATATGTGTCCACTTATTTTTGATTTTTGGCTTAATTTATAAAGAATGTTTACTACCTCTAAATATTTTTATAAGTGAAAGTGGTCAAAACAGTCACTGTTTTGCATACCCAAATGTTTTATAAAAGTTCCTTGGGTTATGTTCTTAATAAAAATTCCACGATTTTATTTTAAGCTCAGGACACATTGAAAATTACTTTCCACCAAGTATAACCTCCTGGAGCCTTTTGGTTTAGGAGATAAAAATTGTTAAAGTTCATAAAATATTCAGACAAAATAACAGTTTTGACCAGTTTCAGTAGAAAAATCATATCTTTCGTTTGGTTCAGTATTTTTGAGTAATTCCAGTTGGAGGTTAAACTTAACTCGTTTATCTACAACTTTTGTGTTGCACACTTTTCATGAAATGGTCCTCACATGCCTGTTTTATCCGTCACAAGACAGAATACTGATTCTGTCAGATTCCTTTTGGGTTCAAAAGCCCCACTAATGACTTTGTTTGCTTATTTTATACTCCAAATTATATCTCACAAGATTAACACTTATTTTTATATCTCTTAACACACTTATTACTGATTAAAAACAAATTCAAGATCATTCTTCATCATATTAAAATGAATTTATACAAAACTTAATTAACAAACCTAGTTCTTGAAACATTCATCCAAAAAGTGAAATGCATGTAATCATCTAACCATTTTATGTTCAAATCTCTTATTAAATCTTTCATGGAACATCAAAGTAAGTTTATTTAGGAAAATCACAGGAAATATGCTTCATTTTAATCATCAAAAACCGATTTTTGAGAACCCATTTGATTGTTTTTAAGCTAGAATGATAACTACACTTTCCGGGTCACATTTTCGGTTGAATCCTTGAATCATTCCACCATATTTTTGACATGCAATGCATGATATGGAAGATTCTATCAACATGCAACCCATCCTCAAGGTCATTCAAAAAGAACTAAGAAGAAAGACATAGTTTTTGTAAAGATCTTTTAGTATATACAAAGACATGATAGATTAAACAAAGAGTTGATGTTTTATACCCTTGATGACTCGAAATGGGGGCTGTTTTGGCAGCCAAACCCACGACCATATGACACAAAAATGAGCTCCCTAACTTGCTTTGACACACCCTTGAATGACCTAGCTTGAACCCTTATTATTATAGTTGATTTAGTTAAGATTTAATCCCCATTTTGGGTGATGTATGAACCGAAAATGATGAAGAGAGGGAGAAGAGAATGTGCAGATTTTCGTGGCTTTGATGCTCCAAATAACCCTTAAACCTTGCTTGAAACAACCTTTAACCTTAGCTTGAAATAATCCTTACTTAAACCTATAAGAACCTTATCATTATTATTGATTAAACTTGAGTTTTTCTTCTTGTTTCTTGCCTTTTTGAATCCGAAAATAAGAGAGAAAAACAAGAAGAAAAGTGTGTTTTTGAGAGAGAAAATGTGTTAGTGTGTGTGTTTATGGGAGTAGGAGAAAAATATGGTTGTTTGTAAGTGTGGTGGCTTTGGGAGAGGTAATCTTGAAGACCACAATGTGCATGCCTACAACCCTTAGTGGGTTCGGTTTTAGGAGGGAGTGTGGGCAGAATTTTTGGGTTTAATTTAGGTAGTGGGTGTTTATTTTGTTTGTTGTATAGTGTATGTAGCATTAGGTGCATGCATGGGTGTTTTAGCTACAAAATACTAGTGTTTTAAGACAAAGAATATGTGTTTAGTGTATGTATATGTGCCGTATGTATATATATATATATTTGTAATAGTATGTATATGTATGTATTTGTAGGGTTTTTGTGTCCTAATTTTATTACTTACCTCATTATTTATAAGCTTGCATTTGTTTTAAGTACATAGTTACACTTATCATTATTTAGTTTTACTTTTATGTACATACTAGCTTATAAGTAAATTCTTGAGATGATCATTATATTTTTTTGTTTATATACACTTTAATTTGCTTGATGATTAAATTGTTGGACCTTCATATATAAGGGTTCTTGGTTGTTATCTCAACTTGTGAGTCATATGTTTTTATTTTTATATCTTGATTGATCAACAATAAAATTTTGTTCAATGGTATTTTATTGATCTTAATTTAGAACAAATTATTAGCTTTAGATTGCTAATTTAGGGCATTATGTATTCACTTGGAGATTATCTTGGATAATTTATAGATATTGTTTATGGCATTTCTAAGGCAACTAGCTACCTTTTGGCATTCTATTGAACTAGAGGGCAAATATCACTATGCCCTAAACGTCTAGAGGATCAATTCTCTTAATAAACTTCTGGGGATAGATATCTATATAAATCCAAGTAAATTGTTCTACTCGGAATTTGAGGGTTGTTACATAATAATCATGAGTTTTTACATGCAATTGATTCATGATTATTACTTAGTTATAATGATAAAATTACTTGATCACTAGGTCTATTTAGGTGGATAATTAAAATAATTAATTGTTTGACAATGTGATAATTATTTGTTAATGTTGCTGCTTGACACCAGTCCACTAAAACGACCATATCTTTTAATCCGTAAGGAGTTAGAAGTCGTCCTTTGAACAGTAGATACTTGACTCATAGGGCTACAACTTTGTAGTTCTGTGCTAAGCCCAGTTCGGCCATCCTCTAAGCCTAAATGGGTCGTGAAGCTGCTGGATTTTTCAAATCAGCACCTTATGTGTTTATGTGATAAATTTGTTATTAAATTTTGGCTTATGCAATCAAGTTTACTTGATTATGTGGTCCTTTTCCTTGAGAAAGGGGGGCCAATCTTAAACCATAGTGGCCTTACCGAGGATGGATACCTAATTGTTACGTGTTTATATTTAGTAAAAGTTTAGTTTTGCCCTTTAAGAAAATTGTGTGCAAAATTGTTTTTCGAAAATTAAACTTGACTAAATTACATTGAAATAATGATTTTGTTTATAAAATTGGTGCCCAAAAATCAAAAGATACACCGGCTCACCCATTTGAACAAACTCTAAGAGAGGTATAAGTCGGAGTGCGTTAGCCTCCTAAAATGGCGGGTTTTTAATTGCGTTCATCGCAAACCTTTGCCCTTGCGCTTCTTTGTGCGTTCAAATGGAGCTACCGAGCTCTTTTGTATTTAAAGGCAATAAAAATGAGTTTTATAAACATATTATGTTTAGAAGATATGCATGAATCTTCGAACATAACTTTTTGATCACACATCAAGTTGATTGACCCAATAAACTTAAGTCATTTGCCATCCAACTTGTAAATGACACTTGTGGCTGTTGTTTTACTCACTGGTACACAGTGGTGAAATGGCAGTTGCATGGCAAATCCCACTCACTGGTACACAGTGGTGGACAAATTTGTGCGTTCTTGGTTGGACGACTTAAAGCGAGTTAAGCGGTGAGACCTTGACCCGTGGCAAAAGATGGGACAAAACATGACTACAAATCACTTGATGAATCAAGTGTCATTTGTAAGTCCCATTCTTACTAGGAATTGCACAAGTAATGCAATTACTGCTCGTCACTTACCTTTTGAGTGCAATCATTTCTAGCAGATCAACTGATGAAATGAGTGTATGTCAATTGGATCCTAGCCTTAATGAAATTAATTGTTTATTTTTATAAACATTGGGTAATTGATTTCTTAAGGATTTATTATCGAAAATACCGATAATTGAACTTGAATCTGTTTTGTAAAAGGCAACAAATCCTTCACAAAACATACACCAATCGGCTTTTAGGTCGATGCTAGAAAGGGAAAACTTTCTAAAACCAATTTCAATGGTTGTTTTGTCAATAGAGAATTGTTCTAAAAGTTGAAAAGAAAACCTGTGTCATTGAAACTCATATATCGCTATTCCTAATGCGAATGCCACTGCTTTGCAGTTGGAAGCATAAAATACTCAGTACTATAGACATATTGAGGTTGCTTATTTGATGCTAGAAGCATGTCTCCCGAGCTTCAAAAAGCAATTCGGATTGCAAAATCCGTGTGATATGATCAAATAACTCAAGTCTATGTACGGAAAACAAGTTGGAGTTGAAATTACTTGAGCTAATTGAGTCACTCCATAACTTGAACACGAGTATGGGAAACCGGTGAATGCTCGTGTACTCAAGATGAAGAGTTACTTTGAGCATTTTGGAAAGGTTAAACTATGCGTATCTTCTGCCGATTGTTATTGGCATAAGAGACTTTGAGAAGTTTGTGCACAATTACAATTTGCATAGCATAAGCTGGACTTCATAATCAAGTTGATTGAGTATGAGGAAAACCTTCCTAAGAAATCTGAGATACCCCAAGTTCTTATGATCAAGGGGGAATGGTTTAGAAAGCAAAACAACCGTAAAGCTAAGGGCAAGAACTTTGGTAAGAGAAAACAAAGTATTTAGTCTCAAAACCTTAAAAGACCCCTTGGAAAAAGGAGCATACGGCTAAAGACCAGTCTTGTCATCACTATGCTAAAGTGAGACACTGGAAAAGGAATTGTCCTAAGTATCTAGCTGAGTTGAACAAGAAGAAGAAGCAAGTTGGTTTAACCAGTTCTTCAAGTATCTTTTTAACTGAATTATAAGTGTTGATGAGATTCAAATGATAATTCAATAGCAAAAGAGTCAAGTTAACTTGGACTCTATCTATCTTTGACATTGTCATCTTGTTTAATTTTGTCAAGAAATGCATTTAAAGACTTCAACGTGAAGAATTCTTACAAATCAAATGATGAATCATTTGAAAAATGTGTGGTTTTGACAAGAAACGCATTAAAAGTCTTCAATGTGAAAAAATCTTACAAATCAAATGATGAATCATTTGAAAAATGCGTGGTTTTGACAAGAAACGCATTAAAAGTCTTCAATGTGAAAAAATCTTACAAATCAAATGATGAATCATTTGATAAATGCGTGTCTTTTGAATTGTCGTTAGCAAGAAAAACATTGAAAGACTTCAACGTAAAGGGAATTCTTACAAATCAAATGATGAATCATTTGAAAAATGCGTGGTTTTGACAAGAAACGCATTAAAAGTCTTCAATGTGAAAAAATCTTACAAATCAAATGATGAATCATTTGAAAAATGCGTGGTTTTGACAAGAAACGCATTAAAAGTCTTCAATGTGAAAAAATCTTACAAATCAAATGATGAATCATTTGATAAATGCGTGTCTTTTGAATTGTCGTTAGCAAGAAAATCATTGAAAGACTTCAACGTGAAGAATTCTTACAAATCAAATGATGAATCATTTGAAAAATGCGTGGTTTTGACAAGAAACGCATTAAAAGTCTTCAATGTGAAAAAATCTTACAAATCAAATGATGAATCATTTGAAAAATGCATGTCTTGTGTTTTCGGCAAGGTGACAAGAACACCTTTTTCGCATAAAATCAAAAAAGGCTAAGGAACTACTTTGACTAATACATTCGGATGTATGTAGCCGATTTAGACATGAGTCAAGGAAAGATGCTAGCTACTTTATCATTTTTATGAATGATTTCAGTCGTTATGGTTATGTTTACTTGCTTAAACATAAACATGAAGTGTTTGAAACATTCAAAGAGTTTAAGGATTATCTGAAAGCGTGTGGAATTGTCCAATAGCTTACTCCTCCATACACTCCTCAACATAATGGAGTGTCTGAAAGAAGAAATCGAACCTTGCTAGACATGGTGAGATCTATGATGACCCTTACGACTCTCCCATTTTCGTTTTGGGATTATGCTCTAGAGACTGCTGTACGCATTCTCAATATGGTTCCAACCAAGAAGGTTGACAAGACACCATATGATTTATGGCATGGAAATGTTCCTAATCTGTCTTACTTAAGAGTCTGGGATGTGAGGCACTTGTGAAGCGCGATACGCCTGACAAACTTGAACCCAGAACTACTAAGTGCATCTTTGTCGGATACCCTAAGGAAACGATGGGTTACGACTTCTATGATCCCGTCAAAAACACTGTTCACGTTGCTCGATATGCTGAATTCTTTGAAAAGAAATTAGCTCAAGAGAACAGTGGGAGGGTTGTAGAACTTGATGTGACTCAAGAGGAAGATGTGTCACCTTCTGAAGCTCCTAGCAATCATCAACTTGGGGGGGGGGGAATGTTCAAAGTGATGAACCTCAAGTCGATGATGATGAAGCGATTCCACTTCGTAGGTCTGAAAGGACAAGACGTCCTACTGACAGATTATGTCTGATGGTAGAAGAAAACGTTTTAGGAGATCTCGATGAGCCTTCGAATTTCAAAGCTGCATTATCAGATCCAGAATCTGACAAATGGCTTGAAGCTACGAAGGTGGAAATGAAATCCATGAAAGACAATCAAGTCTGGAGCTTGGTTGATCTTCCACAAAAGGCTCAAACTGTTGGGTGTAAGTGGATCTTCAAGAAGAAAATGGACATGGATGGAAATGTACACACCTATAAAGCTCGTCTCGTGGCGAAAGGTTATACTCAACGTTTCGGTGTTGACTATGATGAGACCTTTTCTCCAGTTGCGGACATTAGAGCTATTAGGATTCTCTTAGCCATAGCTGCGTACTATGACTTTGAGATATGGCAAATGGATGTTAAGACTGCCTTCTTAAATGGTTACTTGGATGAAGAAGTCTATATGGATCAACCTGAAGGTTTTATTGATCAAAAACATCCCAACAAAGTATGCAAGCTTCAAAGGTCCATTTATGGACTAAAGCAAGCATCAAGGAGTTGGAACAAGCGGTTTGATGAAGAAATCAAAAAGTTTGGTTTTGTTCAAAATCCCGATGAGCCATGTGTATATCGCAAAGCTAGTGGGAGTAATGTTACTTTCCTTGTCTTATATGTTGATGTCATATTGATCATAGGAAAACACATTCCAATGTTGCAAGATGTTAAATCCCATCTTGGAAAGTGTTTTGCCATGAAAGATTTAGGAGAAGCGGCATTTATTCTTGGAATCAAGATCTACTGAGATAGATCAAAGCGGTTAATTGGACTAAGTCAAAGTGCTTATATTGATAAGGTCACTCATGCAAGGACTTAACTTATCTAGCAAGAACGGTGCTTCTACACCTAATGAGGTGGAGCGTATGCAAAGAGTTCCTTATGCTTCGGCGGTGGGATCTATCATGTATGCGGTAAGATGCACTAGACCTAATATTGCGTTCGCGCAAAATATAGTTAACCATTATCAGCAAAATCCTGGAGAGGATCATTGGATTGCTGTAAAGAATATTCTTAAGTACATGTGTGCTACTAAAGAATTATTCTTGGTGTATGGAAGAAATCCTGATCCAGAATTCAAAGTGAATAGATACTGTGATGTTGGATTTCAGACTGATAAAGATGATTCAAAATATTAGTCGGGATACGTCTTCATTATTTAAATGAAGGCACGGTGGAATGCTATGAGCTAAAAGCAAACCACAGTTGCCATGTCTGCAACAGAGTCTGAGTACATTGCCGCCTCAGAAGCCGCAATGGAAGCAGTCTGGATAAGGAAGTTCATTAGCGGGCTTGACGTGATCCCCTCGAGTGACTTACCCACTGATATGTACTGTGATAACACTGGTGCATTAATCATTGCCAACGAGCCCGGAGCTCAGAAAGGTGCCAGACATTATGCTAGAAGATATCACTATGTTCGTGAGCAGATTGAACTAGGAGAGATCAAATTACTCAAAGTTCACACAGATTTTAACTTAGCTGATCCTTTCACAAAAGCTTTGGCTAGGCCCAAGCTTGAAAGGCATGCCGAGGGCATGGGACTTAAATTAGCTAGTTATTTCATGTAAATCTGTTGTTTCGGTATTTGGATAAGGGATGTTAAACAATTTATATTTTTCATAATGAAATAAAGTACTTGATATGTTTGATTTCATTTAATATTTATTGTATCCTATATTTGCATGTTTAATCCTTGAATATTTTATTAAATATTCTAAATTGTTCATTGTCGATTAATTATATGGGAATATAATTAAACTAAGACAAATCTGAGCGATTGGTTATATTCTTTGAATATATAATGGCTGGTCCCACCAAACTCACATGGTATCCATATGATGCATATCGGACTACCCCACTAACGAATTTATCACTTTATGGATCGGCGTCATTAAGTAAAATTCGTAAATGGTTACTTTATTGATCCTTTGACTTGAGATACAAGCAGGTCAGCATGTATGGATTGCACTTACTTGATATAGTTCTAACTCTCCTGAATAAGGGAGTACATAAAGGGCTATTTTCAGAAAGTGTATTGAAGTATGATGACTGACACGTGTAGTCAATACAGGATTTGTTCCTCCAACTGATAGTTGCAGAATGATACCACTGGGCCCCTCATTGGGACTATTTAAGATGTTTACATGGCCATGTCCAAATGAATCCAGATGTGTCTCGATTATATTTGGTAATCTTAAGTAGTGATGAAATGAGAAACAGAATCGTTAAATTATGAAATGACATTGATCCATATTCATGTTTAACACGGTATCTGAACAAAGGGATAATAAATGCCTCAACCATTTAAATATACTTTAAGAAACTATACTTAAATATTTCTGGGAGCATTGGCGTGTTGCTAGACGCTAACCAATGTTATTACCTTCATTTGTTACGAGCTCAAGTGGGAGCTGTTAGTATGTGATCACGTAAAATGAACGTATGTCCAGAAATGATTTAAGCCTACGGGGTCACACGTCTCGACACAAATGTAATTATAATTAATTAATATAATTAATGTAATTTATTAATTAATTAGATCACGAAAAACTAACGGCCGTCCGTTAAGTGTTAAAGAGTTAACGGTACTTAACTAACGGAGTTAACGGAGGAGATAATTCTCTAGAATGTTCTCTAGAGGGCCGGCCAAGAATGTGAAGGGTTTTCCAAAACCCTAAACTTGGTCACCAAGTTTATGTAAGGCTATATAAAGGCTTTTGTTAATTGTTTTCATTAACACTCCATTTCTAAAGGTTACAAAACTCTACATCTCCTTTCTCTTCTTCAAATCCTTTTAAAGTTTCTTTACTTTATCATCTACATTAAGAGGTATTCCTTAATCCTATTTCAAGGTTAATTATTTGATTACATGGTTTGATTTGCTTCCGTTGCGTACTCGTGAATAATGATATTTAGTTATATATTCCAACAGATATAGATCTAATGTTAGCTATATTAAAAAATGTCACCGATAAGTAATTTAAACCTTATTCTTTTTGTTTCATTTATGTTACTCATCTGACTCATTCACCAAAACTTGCATTTGTAGGTTTCTGCGTGTTACAACACTGATGTTGATGGAAACGGTATCAGTCGTCTCTTACAGAAGATGAAGGCGGCAACAATAGCTTCTTGTAACAAAAACTTTTTTTTTCTTTTCTATAAATGTTATTGTATCACAAAATTTTAACCGATTCCATGAAGGATCTTTTGGTTTTTTCTTTTGTGATCAATCGAGTGTTGAGCATGTTTGTTTTGACGGGTGTTATAAGCTATGACGGCAGTTTCCGGCAATGAAGGATCTTAAATTTGGCTGGGCGTATTGCAAATTGTGGAAGAGGTGGAAAAAAAGTAAAAGTTGTGGCAAAAACCTGAAAACTCAAACTTTGGTGGTCAAACTCTAAAACCTCAAAAGTCTACTGTCCTTAAGCGGACTTGCAATGTAATATATACGAGAGTAAGTACCCGCGCGTTGCGGCGGTAAGATGGTAGGGTGATAGGTCATAGGTTGTGATATGTCATAGAGTGTGATAGCCAAATGCCTTAGTCGTACGGGCTCCACCCTCGGATTTAAAAATTCGTCGAAAGTATATCGAATGACATCTCTAATGAAAGAGCATGAAATTTTAAGGACACCCATATAATTTTTATAATTTATCGATTTACGGTTTTTGAGATAAAAGATTTTGAATGAATTAGAGAAATTTATGGAGGAGAGAGAAAAATGAGTGGTTGAGATTTGGGGAGAGAGAAAAAAAATGAGTGGTTGAGATTTATTCTAAGGGTATTATGAATAAGTGATAGGGGTATTTTGGGGTTTTCACTTGTGTAAAGTTGAAAAAATGGAGGGAACAAATGTTTTATAATGTAGTAGAGATAAGCCTCTAACTAATTTAGTTACAAATATTACAAAACTGCCCCCTTAACTATTATATGCTTACAAAATGGACTAAAACTTAACTCACTATTGTGTCTCTGCTTTATTTGACCCTGGTGCCGATAGAAGTTTTGTGTCAAATAAAATTATTCATCTACTTCCAATTATACCTATTCCATTAGATGCTAAGTATTCTGTAGAATTAGCAAATGGTAAAATGATCGAAGTCGAAAGCATAATCCAAGATTGTACCTTAGAATTAGCAAAAGAATTATTTTCTATAGATTTAATACCATTCGAAATTGGAAGCTTTGATATTATCATTGGTATGGACTGGTTGTCTAAAAACCAAGCCGAAATAGTCTGTCACGAAAAAGTTGTTCGAATTCCAATTGCAAACGGTGAGAAGTTGATTATCCAAGGCGATAAGAATGGAGTACGATGTAACATTATATCTTGCATGAAGACGCAGAAGTATCTCAGAAAGGGATACCAGGCGATCCTATCCCACGTATCGGAGAAAAAGTCTCAAGAGAAGCAGCTTGAAGACATACCCATTGTACGTGATTTTCCATAAGTCTTTCCTGAAGACTTGCCTGGACTTCCACCGATCCGAGAAGTAGAGTTCAAAATAGACTTAGTGCCTGGTGCTCAACCAGTGGCACGAGCACCATATCGATTAGCTCCTTCTGAAATGAAAGAACTTGCAAGTCAATTGCATGAACTTTTGGAGAAAGGATTCATTCGACCGAGTTCCTCACCTTGGGGAGCTCCAGTCTTATTCGTCAAGAAGAAAGACGGATCTTTTCGCATGTGTATAGACTATAGAGAGTTGAATAAGTTGACAATTAAGAACCGGTACCCACTTCCTAGGATTGATGACCTGTTTGATCAGTTACAAGGGTCGAGTTGCTACTCAAAAATCGATCTTAGATCCGGTTACCATCAACTTAGAGTTGCAGAAGAAGACATTCCCAAGACGGCATTTAGAACCCGCTATGGCCATTACGAGTTTCAAGTGATGCCATTTGGTTTGACGAATGCACCCGCAGTTTTCATGGACCTCATGAACCGTGTGTGCAAACCATATTTGGATAAGTTTGTGATTGTATTCATAGACGATATCCTGATTTATTCTCAAACCAAGGAAGAACACGAGATACATCTGAAGACTATACTGGAACTACTCAGGAAGAAAGAATTGTACGCAAAATTTTCAAAATGCGAATTCTGGATTCGTACAGTACAAATCTTAGGCCATGTCATTGATAGTCAAGGAATCCATGTCGATCCTACTAAGATCATGGCTATCAAGAACTGGGAAGCACCGAAAACACCAACAGAAATACGACAATTTTTAGGTCTTGCTGGTTATTATAGAAGATTCCTCGAGAATTTTTCTAAGATAGCCCAACCTTTAACGTCGTTGACTCAAAAAGACAAGAAGTTTGCCTGGGAAGATAAACAAGAAAAAGCATTTCAACTGCTGAAAGAGAAACTCTGTAGTGCTCCGATTTTGTCACTACCCGAAGGAACGGATAATTTTGTGGTCTATTGCGACGCATCTCATCAAGGATTGGGATGTGTGCTGATGCAGAAAGATAAGGTGATAGCCTATGCCTCTCGACAACTTAAGGTGCACGAGAAGAACTACACGACTCATGATCTTGAACTAGGAGCTGTAATATCCGCTCTAAAGATCCGGAGACACTATTTATATGGTACAAAGTGTACTATATTCACGAAAACTTGCATTTGTAGGTTTCTGCGTGTTACAACACTGATGTTGATGGAAACGGTATCAGTCGTCTCTTACAGAAGATGAAGGCGGCAACAATAGCTTCTTGTAACAAAAACTTTTTTTTTCTTTTCTATAAATGTTATTGTATCACAAAATTTTAACCGATTCCATGAAGGATCTTTTGGTTTTTTCTTTTGTGATCAATCGAGTGTTGAGCATGTTTGTTTTGACGGGTGTTATAAGCTATGACGGCAGTTTCCGGCAATGAAGGATCTTAAATTTGGCTGGGCGTATTGCAAATTGTGGAAGAGGTGGAAAAAAAGTAAAAGTTGTGGCAAAAACCTGAAAACTCAAACTTTGGTGGTCAAACTCTAAAACCTCAAAAGTCTACTGTCCTTAAGCGGACTTGCAATGTAATATATACGAGAGTAAGTACCCGCGCGTTGCGGCGGTAAGATGGTAGGGTGATAGGTCATAGGTTGTGATATGTCATAGAGTGTGATAGCCAAATGCCTTAGTCGTACGGGCTCCACCCTCGGATTTAAAAATTCGTCGAAAGTATATCGAATGACATCTCTAATGAAAGAGCATGAAATTTTAAGGACACCCATATAATTTTTATAATTTATCGATTTACGGTTTTTGAGATAAAAGATTTTGAATGAATTAGAGAAATTTATGGAGGAGAGAGAAAAATGAGTGGTTGAGATTTGGGGAGAGAGAAAAAAAATGAGTGGTTGAGATTTATTCTAAGGGTATTATGAATAAGTGATAGGGGTATTTTGGGGTTTTCACTTGTGTAAAGTTGAAAAAATGGAGGGAACAAATGTTTTATAATGTAGTAGAGATAAGCCTCTAACTAATTTAGTTACAAATATTACAAAACTGCCCCCTTAACTATTATATGCTTACAAAATGGACTAAAACTTAACTCACTATTGTGTCTCTGCTTTATTTGACCCTGGTGCCGATAGAAGTTTTGTGTCAAATAAAATTATTCATCTACTTCCAATTATACCTATCCCATTAGATGCTAAGTATTCTGTAGAATTAGCAAATGGTAAAATGATCGAAGTCGAAAGCATAATCCAAGATTGTACCTTTTAGTTAGCAAAAGAATTATTTTCTATAGATTTAATACCATTCGAAATTGGAAGCTTTGATATTATCATTGGTATGGACTGGTTGTCTAAAAACCAAGCCGAAATAGTCTGTCACGAAAAGTTGTTCGAATTCCAATTGCAAACGGTGAGAAGTTGATTATCCAAGGCGATAAGAATGGAGTACGATGTAACATTATATCTTGCATGAAGACGCAGAAGTATCTCAGAAAGGGATACCAGGCGATCCTATCCCACGTATCGGAGAAAAAGTCTCAAGAGAAGCAGCTTGAAGACATACCCATTGTACGTGATTTTCCATAAGTCTTTCCTGAAGACTTGCCTGGACTTCCACCGATCCGAGAAGTAGAGTTCAAAATAGACTTAGTGCCTGGTGCTCAACCAGTGGCACGAGCACCATATCGATTAGCTCCTTCTGAAATGAAAGAACTTGCAAGTCAATTGCATGAACTTTTGGAGAAAGGATTCATTCGACCGAGTTCCTCACCTTGGGGAGCTCCAGTCTTATTCGTCAAGAAGAAAGACGGATCTTTTCGCATGTGTATAGACTATAGAGAGTTGAATAAGTTGACAATTAAGAACCGGTACCCACTTCCTAGGATTGATGACCTGTTTGATCAGTTACAAGGGTCGAGTTGCTACTCAAAAATCGATCTTAGATCCGGTTACCATCAACTTAGAGTTGCAGAAGAAGACATTCCGAAGACGGCATTTAGAACCCGCTATGGCCATTACGAGTTTCAAGTGATGCCATTTGGTTTGACGAATGCACCCGCAGTTTTCATGGACCTCATGAACCGTGTGTGCAAACCATATTTGGATAAGTTTGTGATTGTATTCATAGACGATATCCTGATTTATTCTCAAACCAAGGAAGAACACGAGATACATCTGAAGACTATACTGGAACTACTCAGGAAGAAAGAATTGTACGCAAAATTTTCAAAATGCGAATTCTGGATTCGTACAGTACAAATCTTAGGCCATGTCATTGATAGTCAAGGAATCCATGTCGATCCTACTAAGATCATGGCTATCAAGAACTGGGAAGCACCGAAAACACCAACAGAAATACGACAATTTTTAGGTCTTGCTGGTTATTATAGAAGATTCCTCGAGAATTTTTCTAAGATAGCCCAACCTTTAACGTCGTTGACTCAAAAAGACAAGAAGTTTGCCTGGGAAGATAAACAAGAAAAAGCATTTCAACTGCTGAAGGAGAAGCTCTGTAGTGCTCCGATTTTGTCACTACCCGAAGGAACGGATAATTTTGTGGTCTATTGCGACGCATCTCATCAAGGATTGGGATGTGTGCTGATGCAGAAAGATAAGGTGATAGCCTATGCCTCTCGACAACTTAAGGTGCACGAGAAGAACTACACGACTCATGATCTTGAACTAGGAGCTGTAATATCCGCTCTAAAGATCCGGAGACACTATTTATATGGTACAAAGTGTACTATATTCACGAAAACTTGCATTTGTAGGTTTCTGCGTGTTACAACACTGATGTTGATGGAAACGGTATCAGTCGTCTCTTACAGAAGATGAAGGCGGCAACAATAGCTTCTTGTAACAAAAACTTTTTTTTTCTTTTCTATAAATGTTATTGTATCACAAAATTTTAACCGATTCCATGAAGGATCTTTTGGTTTTTTCTTTTGTGATCAATCGAGTGTTGAGCATGTTTGTTTTGACGGGTGTTATAAGCTATGACGGCAGTTTCCGGCAATGAAGGATCTTAAATTTGGCTGGGCGTATTGCAAATTGTGGAAGAGGTGGAAAAAAAGTAAAAGTTGTGGCAAAAACCTGAAAACTCAAACTTTGGTGGTCAAACTCTAAAACCTCAAAAGTCTACTGTCCTTAAGCGGACTTGCAATGTAATATATACGAGAGTAAGTACCCGCGCGTTGCGGCGGTAAGATGGTAGGGTGATAGGTCATAGGTTGTGATATGTCATAGAGTGTGATAGCCAAATGCCTTAGTCGTACGGGCTCCACCCTCGGATTTAAAAATTCGTCGAAAGTATATCGAATGACATCTCTAATGAAAGAGCATGAAATTTTAAGGACACCCATATAATTTTTATAATTTATCGATTTACGGTTTTTGAGATAAAAGATTTTGAATGAATTAGAGAAATTTATGGAGGAGAGAGAAAAATGAGTGGTTGAGATTTGGAGAGAGAAAAAAAATGAGTGGTTGAGATTTATTCTAAGGGTATTATGAATAAGTGATAGGGGTATTTTGGGGTTTTCACTTGTGTAAAGTTGAAAAAATGGAGGGAACAAATGTTTTATAATGTAGTAGAGATAAGCCTCTAACTAATTTAGTTACAAATATTACAAAACTGCCCCCTTAACTATTATATGCTTACAAAATGGACTAAAACTTAACTCACTATTGTGTCTCTGCTTTATTTGACCCTGGTGCCGATAGAAGTTTTGTGTCAAATAAAATTATTCATCTACTTCCAATTATACCTATTCCATTAGATGCTAAGTATTCTGTAGAATTAGCAAATGGTAAAATGATCGAAGTCGAAAGCATAATCCAAGATTGTACCTTAGAATTAGCAAAAGAATTATTTTCTATAGATTTAATACCATTCGAAATTGGAAGCTTTGATATTATCATTGGTATGGACTGGTTGTCTAAAAACCAAGCCGAAATAGTCTGTCACGAAAAAGTTGTTCGAATTCCAATTGCAAACGGTGAGAAGTTGATTATCCAAGGCGATAAGAATGGAGTACGATGTAACATTATATCTTGCATGAAGACGCAGAAGTATCTCAGAAAGGGATACCAGGCGATCCTATCCCACGTATCGGAGAAAAAGTCTCAAGAGAAGCAGCTTGAAGACATACCCATTGTACGTGATTTTCCATAAGTCTTTCCTGAAGACTTGCCTGGACTTCCACCGATCCGAGAAGTAGAGTTCAAAATAGACTTAGTGCCTGGTGCTCAACCAGTGGCACGAGCACCATATCGATTAGCTCCTTCTGAAATGAAAGAACTTGCAAGTCAATTGCATGAACTTTTGGAGAAAGGATTCATTCGACCGAGTTCCTCACCTTGGGGAGCTCCAGTCTTATTCGTCAAGAAGAAAGACGGATCTTTTCGCATGTGTATAGACTATAGAGAGTTGAATAAGTTGACAATTAAGAACCGGTACCCACTTCCTAGGATTGATGACCTGTTTGATCAGTTACAAGGGTCGAGTTGCTACTCAAAAATCGATCTTAGATCCGGTTACCATCAACTTAGAGTTGCAGAAGAAGACATTCCGAAGACGGCATTTAGAACCCGCTATGGCCATTACGAGTTTCAAGTGATGCCATTTGGTTTGACGAATGCACCCGCAGTTTTCATGGACCTCATGAACCGTGTGTGCAAACCATATTTGGATAAGTTTGTGATTGTATTCATAGACGATATCCTGATTTATTCTCAAACCAAGGAAGAACACGAGATACATCTGAAGACTATACTGGAACTACTCAGGAAGAAAGAATTGTACGCAAAATTTTCAAAATGCGAATTCTGGATTCGTACAGTACAAATCTTAGGCCATGTCATTGATAGTCAAGGAATCCATGTCGATCCTACTAAGATCATGGCTATCAAGAACTGGGAAGCACCGAAAACACCAACAGAAATACGACAATTTTTAGGTCTTGCTGGTTATTATAGAAGATTCCTCGAGAATTTTTCTAAGATAGCCCAACCTTTAACGTCGTTGACTCAAAAAGACAAGAAGTTTGCCTGGGAAGATAAACAAGAAAAAGCATTTCAACTGCTGAAAGAGAAACTCTGTAGTGCTCCGATTTTGTCACTACCCGAAGGAACGGATAATTTTGTGGTCTATTGCGACGCATCTCATCAAGGATTGGGATGTGTGCTGATGCAGAAAGATAAGGTGATAGCCTATGCCTCTCGACAACTTAAGGTGCACGAGAAGAACTACACGACTCATGATCTTGAACTAGGAGCTGTAATATCCGCTCTAAAGATCCGGAGACACTATTTATATGGTACAAAGTGTACTATATTCACGAAAACTTGCATTTGTAGGTTTCTGCGTGTTACAACACTGATGTTGATGGAAACGGTATCAGTCGTCTCTTACAGAAGATGAAGGCGGCAACAATAGCTTCTTGTAACAAAAACTTTTTTTTTCTTTTCTATAAATGTTATTGTATCACAAAATTTTAACCGATTCCATGAAGGATCTTTTGGTTTTTTCTTTTGTGATCAATCGAGTGTTGAGCATGTTTGTTTTGACGGGTGTTATAAGCTATGACGGCAGTTTCCGGCAATGAAGGATCTTAAATTTGGCTGGGCGTATTGCAAATTGTGGAAGAGGTGGAAAAAAAGTAAAAGTTGTGGCAAAAACCTGAAAACTCAAACTTTGGTGGTCAAACTCTAAAACCTCAAAAGTCTACTGTCCTTAAGCGGACTTGCAATGTAATATATACGAGAGTAAGTACCCGCGCGTTGCGGCGGTAAGATGGTAGGGTGATAGGTCATAGGTTGTGATATGTCATAGAGTGTGATAGCCAAATGCCTTAGTCGTACGGGCTCCACCCTCGGATTTAAAAATTCGTCGAAAGTATATCGAATGACATCTCTAATGAAAGAGCATGAAATTTTAAGGACACCCATATAATTTTTATAATTTATCGATTTACGGTTTTTGAGATAAAAGATTTTGAATGAATTAGAGAAATTTATGGAGGAGAGAGAAAAATGAGTGGTTGAGATTTGAGGAGAGAGAAAAAAAATGAGTGGTTGAGATTTATTCTAAGGGTATTATGAATAAGTGATAGGGGTATTTTGGGGTTTTCACTTGTGTAAAGTTGAAAAAATGGAGGGAACAAATGTTTTATAATGTAGTAGAGATAAGCCTCTAACTAATTTAGTTACAAATATTACAAAACTGCCCCCTTAACTATTATATGCTTACAAAATGGACTAAAACTTAACTCACTATTGTGTCTCTGCTTTATTTGACCCTGGTGCCGATAGAAGTTTTGTGTCAAATAAAATTATTCATCTACTTCCAATTATACCTATCCCATTAGATGCTAAGTATTCTGTAGAATTAGCAAATGGTAAAATGATCGAAGTCGAAAGCATAATCCAAGATTGTACCTTTTAGTTAGCAAAAGAATTATTTTCTATAGATTTAATACCATTCGAAATTGGAAGCTTTGATATTATCATTGGTATGGACTGGTTGTCTAAAAACCAAGCCGAAATAGTCTGTCACGAAAAAGTTGTTCGAATTCCAATTGCAAACGGTGAGAAGTTGATTATCCAAGGCGATAAGAATGGAGTACGATGTAACATTATATCTTGCATGAAGACGCAGAAGTATCTCAGAAAGGGATACCAGGCGATCCTATCCCACGTATCGGAGAAAAAGTCTCAAGAGAAGCAGCTTGAAGACATACCCATTGTACGTGATTTTCCATAAGTCTTTCCTGAAGACTTGCCTGGACTTCCACCGATCCGAGAAGTAGAGTTCAAAATAGACTTAGTGCCTGGTGCTCAACCAGTGGCACGAGCACCATATCGATTAGCTCCTTCTGAAATGAAAGAACTTGCAAGTCAATTGCATGAACTTTTGGAGAAAGGATTCATTCGACCGAGTTCCTCACCTTGGGGAGCTCCAGTCTTATTCGTCAAGAAGAAAGACGGATCTTTTCGCATGTGTATAGACTATAGAGAGTTGAATAAGTTGACAATTAAGAACCGGTACCCACTTCCTAGGATTGATGACCTGTTTGATCAGTTACAAGGGTCGAGTTGCTACTCAAAAATCGATCTTAGATCCGGTTACCATCAACTTAGAGTTGCAGAAGAAGACATTCCGAAGACGGCATTTAGAACCCGCTATTGCCATTACGAGTTTCAAGTGATGCCATTTGGTTTGACGAATGCACCCGCAGTTTTCATGGACCTCATGAACCGTGTGTGCAAACCATATTTGGATAAGTTTGTGATTGTATTCATAGACGATATCCTGA
Organism: Erigeron breviscapus; assembly: GCA_034093135.1. Lineage (NCBI taxonomy): Eukaryota > Viridiplantae > Streptophyta > Magnoliopsida > Asterales > Asteraceae > Erigeron > Erigeron breviscapus. The sequence goes on along the minus strand of CM067169.1, from coordinate 122,084,318 downwards.
TTTATTCTCAAACCAAGGAAGAACACGAGATACATCTGAAGACTATACTGGAACTACTCAGGAAGAAAGAATTGTACGCAAAATTTTCAAAATGCGAATTCTGGATTCGTACAGTACAAATCTTAGGCCATGTCATTGATAGTCAAGGAATCCATGTCGATCCTACTAAGATCATGGCTATCAAGAACTGGGAAGCACCGAAAACACCAACAGAAATACGACAATTTTTAGGTCTTGCTGGTTATTATAGAAGATTCCTCGAGAATTTTTCTAAGATAGCCCAACCTTTAACGTCGTTGACTCAAAAAGACAAGAAGTTTGCCTGGGAAGATAAACAAGAAAAAGCATTTCAACTGCTGAAAGAGAAACTCTGTAGTGCTCCGATTTTGTCACTACCCGAAGGAACGGATAATTTTGTGGTCTATTGCGACGCATCTCATCAAGGATTGGGATGTGTGCTGATGCAGAAAGATAAGGTGATAGCCTATGCCTCTCGACAACTTAAGGTGCACGAGAAGAACTACACGACTCATGATCTTGAACTAGGAGCTGTAATATCCGCTCTAAAGATCCGGAGACACTATTTATATGGTACAAAGTGTACTATATTCACCGACCATAAGAGTCTCCAACATATCTTCGATCAGAAAGATTTAACATGAGGCAATGTAGATGGGTGGAATTGCTCAGTGATTACGATTGTGAAATTCGTTATCATCCGGGCAAAGCAAACATTGTAGCAGATGCTTTGAGTCGTAAAGAAAGGGTAAAACCACTTCGAGTACGAGCTTTAAGTATGACCATTCATACTCATCTTACTTCCCAAATTCGTGAAGCTCAACTGGAAGCATTAAAGAAAGACAATCTCAAAGAAGAAGCTTTGAGGGGAATGGAAGAGCAATTTGAAGTTAGACCCGATGGAACCCGGTATTTTTCTAACCGGATTTGGCTACCAAGCTATGGAGATTTAAGAAACTTGGTGATGGACGAATCACACAAGTCAAGATATTCGATACATCCTGGATCAGATAAGATGTATCATGGACTTAAAGAATTATACTGGTGGCCTAACATGAAAGCTGACATAGCCACTTATGTTAGCAAATGTCTAACATGCTCAAAGGTGAAAGCAGAGCATCAAAAGCCATCTGGATTGCTACAACAACCAGAGATTCCCCAGTGGAAGTGGGAAGATAGCCATGGACTTTATCACAAAGTTACCAAAGACTGCTAAAGGTAATGACACGATATGGGTAATTGTAGACCGACTCACTAAGTCTGCACATTTCTTGCCCATTAAAGAGACTGATAAAACAAGTAAGTTGGCTAGAATATACATCAAGGAAGTGGTATCATGACATGGGATACCTATTTCGATTATTTCGGATAGAGATACCCATTTTACTTCCAGATTTTGGCAGACTCTACAGAGAGCCCTAGGTACACGGTTAGATATGAGCACTGCATATCATCCACAGACCGATGGTCAAAGTGAAAGGACTATTCAAACGCTTGAAGACATGTTGCGCGCTTGCATAATTGATTTTGGGAATGGTTGGGAAAAACACTTGCCTTTGTGTGAAGTTCTCATACAATAACAGTTATCACACTAGCATCAAAGCTGCACCGTTTGAGGCCCTGTATGGGAGGAAGTGTCGATCACCTATTTGTTGGGCTGAATTAGGTGACAAAGTTCCAGTAAAGAAAAACAGTCCAATTACAGGCCCCGAACTCATTCATGAGACTACTGAGAAGATCGTACAGATACAAAACCGATTAAAGGCAGCACGAGATCGTCAAAAGAACTATGCTGATGTAAGAAGAAAGCCTTTGGAATTTCAAGTAGGAGACAAGGTTATGCTGAAAGTATCTCCTTGGAAAGGAGCCATCCGTTTTGGAAAACGAGGTAAGCTAAACCCGAGGTATATTGGACCTTTCGAAATACTAGAAAGAATTGGTCCGGTAGCTTATAGACTTAGACTACCACAAGAACTTAGCCGTATACACGATGTGTTTCACGTCTCAAACTTGAAGAAGTGTTTGTCTGATGAAACACTAATTATTCCACTGGAAGAACTTCGAATGGATGACAAGCTGCACTTTGTTGAAGAACCAGTAGAGATCATGGATAGAGACGCCAAGCAGTTGAAACAGAGTCGAATTCCTATCGTCAAAGTCCGATGGAATTCAAAGCGAGGTCCTGAGTTTACCTGGGAACGTGAGGATCAAATGAAACAAAAGTATCCTCACTTGTTCGAAAAAGCCCTACATTCCGACCACACGTGCTAAATTTCGGGACGAAATTTAAATAACTGGGGGAGAATGTGACAACCGCCAAAATTTCAGGTTGATTAATTTACTATTATGTGTACTACTTAAATTTTTGTAGATCAAGCAATATGAACAAACATTTTATGGCATAATAAACTGAACAAATATTTTTGGATAAATCATGGACAATTATTGCCAATGACTCAAATAGTTATTTGAGAGTTGCTTGAAAATACTTTTCCATACTTATACTATCAATAACCGTATTTATGAATAGTACCGTATTCGTGAATAGTAACCGTATACATGAATAGTACCGTATCCGTGAATAGTAACCATATACAGAAATCATATTCATGAATAGTGATCGTGAATAGTGAATGTGAATAGTAACGGTAAATAGTAAAGGTAAAGTAAATTGTAAATAGTAAAGATATAAATTTAAATATGTAATTTATGTGTAAGTAAAAACAACGTGAACAAACACTTATCGAATTGATGAATATAATATGAAAAAACTTTATTTACACACTTTATCTATGATTAATTATTATAGATTGCTCAAATAGGACATTATACATATTTCGATTGTATATACTGTCCACCTCACAATCTATGATTAAATATTAATAATGAATTTATAAACCATACGTTAAATAAATAATTATAAACTGCATTATTAACAACAGGTTCCAACACCACACGTGTTTTTGGAATTAACCATATGTACATACAACTAATGAGTCATTGTCCATTCTGAGTCACGGGTAAAATAAGCATTACTGTAGTTTGTTAGAAAATTTATCCCATATGTGACAAAATTGTGAAAAGCATGAAAAGGAAATAAAACATTAATATAATATACATGATTTCAACAAACAATTGAAATTCAATTTATTTATTTTACTTAGACTAATCTTCAGAAAAATGTAAAATAAATAAAGAAACTGATTTATATTTAGAATCAAAATAAATTTTATAAAATTTAAAAATTACTATTCATGTTACTATTCATGCGGGGCCCACGTCAATATCAACTTTGAGAAAATTTAAAATTTACTATTCATGTGGGGCCCATCAAAATAAATTTCGATTTGAATTCAAATTTTCTAAACATGAATAGTACGTGGGGTCAAATAGTAAACATCGCTTTCATACTTTATTCTTATAATATAAACGTCCAAAACCCGCTCACAGGGGTTGATTGAGCAAAAATTATTAAAATGAAAGTTGTAGATTTTAATTCGCTGATTCTGTAGAAACTTGAATCATCTCAACTGGAGTCCGTATGAATATTTTAAAGCCAAAACTAGTTATTAATATTTTTATTGCTATTTTTATAAGGGTGTATGTTGTTTAACCATGTAGACTTATTTGTAACCAGTAGTACTGTTTTGAATCACAAATTTTACATTAATACAACACATTTCCACTTACTTACAAAATAGTATCTAAATAAAATTCAATATAGAACGGATATATAATCACATGGATACTGCATACCCTAATAATTAAAATATTATCAATAAGTGTACAAAGTTGATTTTTCTTTCAAGTGGAACGATCCATTTCTGATTCTTTCTTTTTTTCCAAATAGTCCGGCTACTCTATCATTAAAATATTCGAATGAATTCGTTCGCCTATAAATAACATACGATATTAAACTTTAAAACACACACTACTACATAATCTCTTCTAAATACTCTCTGGTATAACTATACAAGGCTTATTTCATCTACTTGATTTCTGCTATTATCACTAAGGTGAGTTTCCATATCCCCTTTTTAATTCTTTTATATGATTTATTTCGGGACTGAGATACATGCATAAAAACTACTTGTTATACTTATATGTATATTTGGAAGTTATATTATATGTAACATACTTATATGTACATTTACAAAATTATATATTATATATATATTTTGTAACTCCGCTTTATTTATTTTACCTTCGGGGTAAAATACAAACTTTTTACTGTTATGATGAACACAAGTACTTCAGATTTGTATATATGGTTGATTCTAAGTTGCTCTGTTCACTCAAAGTCCTCACCATCATGAACGATTAATTATGGTAACATAAACGTGGGTATATTGAATAGTACTATTGGGGTAGGCACCCCCATTCGTGTTGGTCATACCAACTGGATACGGATGCATTATATCTGGAAAGCTTAGGGTACCCTGAACAAGGTACCTACTCCAGAGGCAAATAAACACACACTTGTCTAGTTTTAGTTCATGAGCTTAGAACTTGATGTATACAGTATCTACTCTTATATTCTATTTGATCCATTGTGTGATCGAATAGTTACTTTAAATCTTGTGGTTCATACTCTATATTTTTATTAAAAACCTATGATACTCTTTGCTTTATATTGTATCATAACTACTTGACATTGCGGTAAGGCAATGGTCACACTGAACTCTGGATATCATGAAACTATATTTTCTATATGAAAAACTTATGGAACTCACCAACTTTATGTTGACGTATTTTAGCATGTATTCTCAGGTAACTAGACGATACTCTATACATGGGACACTTTCCGCTGCATACAACATGATGAACCATGGACCACCCTCAGACTTTAGGACTGACTTCATCAATTTGCTAAAGTCTCAGGCTACTATTTAATATTGTTTAATATTGAATAAATGTTTTCAAGAATAATATCTTTCATAAATTTGTAATATAAATTTGTGAACAATGTTTTTATATAAATGTATTTTAAAACGACAACGTTTCGTGTCGTTCAGTATATCTTGTGTTGTGAATCCATGTACGTCATATTCCGTCTAGGGCGGGGTGTGACAGAATATGACCCATTCTTCTATGCCATAACAGAGATTCAGATTCATTTGCTTTAGTCAACAAGCAAATTGGCTCCTTGGAATCATCAACACCTAACATGAGGCCATAGATGTCTTTCTTTCTAGGGGCTTTAAGTAGGATCCAGTCTTCATGAATAACATATCCCGGCTTCAAGATAAGTGCTTCCTTCTCAGTAAAATGGACATGATTACCCTTGTCACAAATCTGAGAAACACTCATCAAATTATGAGATAGCTGTTCCACATAATTTACTTTCTCCAATGTAATCTTCCCATTGACAACATCACCCTGGCCTGAGATATTGCCGCCCTTGGGACCTGCGAAACTAACATAAGAACCATTTATATCAACATAATTGGACAACAATTTCTTGTCCCCTGTCATGTGCCGAGAGCATCCACTGTCAACATACCAAAGACTGATAGGCTTCCTTGGTTCTCCCTTTTGATCAGCAGCCTTGCAATCTGCCATGTATGCAACAAAATCTTCAGTTGTCATACCTTCAGGTATCACAAATTCCTTCATCTGTTCTTCAATGCTCTTCTCAGAATTTGCTTCATACATTTTAGTTGACTCATCCTTCACTTCAGGAGCTATCATAGCTGTCATAGCTTCACTCTCAGATCTCACTATATCAGCAACTTTCTTAACATTCTGCCTACAACCTCAGATGCAGCTTCTTCACTTGTATACACAGCATAGTCTATTTCTTCAACAACTTCATTTGCAACATGCGCATAGTCCTCATAAATCTCGACTAAGTATGCATGATTCGAAGTGTCTTCTGGCTGTGTATCCCATTGATAAGTACCATCTGGGTTTTGAACAACAACAGCCTTGGACTCCAGAAACTGAGGAGACCCTGACTGTATAGGAGTAGCAGGTAATGTAATCATTGCTTGAGTCTTCTGATGATTGGGAGGTGTAATACCGCCTTGATTGTAGTTCTGTCTACCTGCAACGGTATTATCAGTCCTTTTTGGACGTTGACACTCTCTCGCAAAATGACCAAATCCATCGCAATTATAACATTTCACCTTGGAGTTGTCAAAGCCTTTAGTGTCATTTCCCAAAAATCTTCCAGTTCTCTGAGAGAATCTCCTGACCTTAATGGTCAACATAGCTAGCTGCCATTGTAGATCCATTTCTTCTAAATCATCAGGATCTATTTGATTGTAATCCTCGTCGATCAGTGTAGGATCAGTAACCTTTCCACCAATATAAGCTTCATGAGCCGAACAAAAGGCTGAGTAAAGATTCATTCTTCCTTCTGTGGAACTCATACTCATTGGCATCGAGTGAAAGGACTGACTATTGCTCTTGACATTAGCATTTGCATTGTCATAAGCAACATATCCTACAAGTCCTTCTGCATCAACTATTGGTGTAGCTTCAGAACCACTTAGAAATGCATTTGTTCCCGAGCTAGTACTTGCCAAATGAACAGGATTTGCATGATACAATGACGGATCTTGAGTGAAATCCGAATGGTATCCTTTATCCTCCTTTTCATTTCTCTATTCTTCAGTTTGGAAACTACCGTCTCAAAATCCCATGTACTGTACTCTTGTCATCTTGAAGATGATGAACATATTCAGTCCATGTTTTTGGTAGTGAATCCAAAAACTTATCAACTAACTCAGTCTGAGAATATACAACACCAAAATATGACAACTCAGTAGTCAAATGACTGAATCGAGTAATTATCTCATCAAGAGATTCTCCTTTCAGTCCATTAAAGGCTTCATACTGACGTTTAAGAAGTTTAATACGATTTCTCTTCAAAGTAGCATCACCCTCACAGTACTTTTCAAGGGCATCCCATAACTCCTTTGAAGTAGTGTACTTTTTGAACAAATGTACACTTTCTTGAGGTAAGGCCATCGTAAGTGTTGAAAGTGCCTTTCCTTCAACAACGTATTTCTTCTTTTCAGCATCTGGCATATCAGTGTAAGTATATGTACCAATTACACCATTTTTCTCAAATGTTGGCCAGTCAAAACCTTGAGTTATCATTACCCACATATCAATATCATTCAGACGAATATAATATTCAAATCGTCTTTTCCACATCCAATAATTCTCCATACGGAAAAGCTTTGGAGGTCTATTACCACGACCAACTTCATGGCCATGCATGATCATTTGATTGATAAGTAGGGCATTTGGTGAATTTGCAGCAGTCGGTACAGTAGTCATTTCGAATCTTTTAAAATAAATCAGACGAATATGATATACTGTAACACACAAGTTCGTGCTGAGGTGGCACGAATTGAACACACGAAGAGCACACGAAGACTTAGTTCGTGCTGACGTGGCACGAGGTCACACGAGGGACACGTGACACGAAGTAACACTTAGCACGAATGATTCACGGAGATCAGTTCGTGCTGGCGTAAGCACACGAACAACGATCACTTCGTGCTGACGTAGGCATGAAGTCGCACGATGTTAGGTCCAGATTTACTGGACTCACTCCAGACGAGAGGTCTGGAGCATCACTGAAGATTTGTCCAAAAATTATGAGAAGACCAGTGAGCTGTTTACTTGTACAGGAATCTGGTGTCCACCAGATTAGCTCACTGGACTTCACTCCAGACGAGATCATTTCACTGAAGACATTCTCACTGAAGTCGAAGACTGAAGTCTGAAGATAGAAGACTGACAAGCAGTGGAGCCCACTGGCGGTCTTACCAGATCTCCCGTCTGGAGACTCAACAGTGTTCTAGACCTTACAAGTCTAAACACTGTTCTCGAGGAATATTCTTTGTCTTTATTCGCGTGGGTCCGGACAAAAGCATTTGTCCATTAACAAAAAGACAAGCGTGCAAAAAGCAGTTGGAATTAAGTAATTTAACATTACTTAATTAGGCATTTCGAAGGAATTAATTATAATTCCTTCAACTGCTTCCAACAATATTTTATACGACAAAGTTGGATTTCCAATACCAACTTTGTCTATAAATAAAGCTTTTTTGCACAACAAGAAATCTAAGCATTAAGACATTAAGTAATTCCAGTTAACTTGCTTAAATAATCTCGATCGCAAAAAGGAGTACTTCACAACTTTAAGTATTTCGATCCAAGGAGATTATTTATCAAGTATAGATCATTTGTAATTCATAGATTGTTAGAATACTTACACTTGTGTAATATTCTGGTTCCGCAACAATCTTGTATTTTATTTAACATCAATAAATAAAATACACTTGAAAACTACATTGTGTTTCACTTTTAATTACTTACTTATTGTTTCATAATTAGTATTACTTTATTTATATACTTGCATTTATTTTAAAGTGATACTAGTCCATTCTAGTTCTACTTGTGACTTGTTATTTTACACTCGTGGGTTAAACCATCGTATGAGGGACTTTACAATTGGTATCAGACCAGAAGGTTAATATACTTACCTAGATCTGTTTCACGATGGCCATCCCACAAAATACACAAGAAACTAATTTCAATGAGCCTCTATTATTGAAAATATAAATGAACCTCAACCCATTATTAACAACCCTCCTCCTCCTACTCCTGCTTCTCCACATGTGCATGTGCACTATTCGAATACACCCGTTCCCAAATTCAGTGGGAATGGTGATGAATTTGGAACGTGGAAAGCTAGGATGATACTTCATGTTACTGGCATTGAGAGGAATATGCTAAAAATTTTAAATGAAGGTCCATATATTCCTAGATGTCCTCTCAATCCACATCTTGATCCAACTGGATCAAGATCTGGAAGGGAAAAGAGGGAAGAACATTGGTCAGAAGAGGATAAAAGACTTGTAAATATTGATACTATTTTAAAAAATATGATCCTCGGTGTTGTCCCTGAAACCCTAATTCCCACACTAGTTCTTTATCCCAGTGCTAAATCCATGTGGGATGAACTAGTGAACCAGTATGAAGGAGGTAATGATACTGTTGTTACTAGAAAAGTCTCCTTAAACAAAAAGTATGAGTCATTTTTTGCTCTCCCCAATGAATCTCTAACTGGTACTTACACCAGATTTATGAGCATTATAAATCAGTTAAGAGCACTGGGGGTAGAGAAAGACAAGGATATACTTTTGGAGAAATTTTGTGATATTCTTCCAACAAAATGGTCTCATATGATTCTGGTCTTGAGACAAGGCAAAACCTTGCACTCCCATACTTTGTCAACATTGTATGGAGCCTTCAGATTCACTGAAGAGAATCAAGCCCAGAGGATTGAGGCAGAAAAGGATGCTTTAAATCATGCTTCCAGTAGTTCCATAGTGGCCAGTCCTACTGAACCACCTTGTGCCGCTTTAATATCTTCAGAGAATGTATTTTCTATGAAGAAGATGATGTCTGAACTAATGGAGTCTGGAGTCACTAATAATATTTCTCCAGACTGTGATGAAACTGACAGTGATGACCTGGTTGCAATGATTGCTAAAACGTTTAACCGTTTCAAAGCAAGAGCAAATAGGCCCACTGGACAAAGTGCACCCAGTTCCTCTACTGATAAGACCAATCTGACATGCTTTAAGTGTGGCAGAAAGGGTCATTTCATGAAGGAGTGCAGGTCCAGTCAGTTTGTCTCCTAGTCTGGTCCAACTGTTTCTTACAACAAGCCTGATGATAGCTACAAGTTAAAATACAAAAAGCTTAAGGCTCAAATTGCTCTCATGTCCCAACAAATAGAAAATAATAAATGCATGATTGCAACCACTGAAGAAGCATGGGTTCCCTCTGATGATTCATCAGTTGATGAAGAAGAGGAAAGAGATTGTTGTTTCATGGCTCTGGCTGTTGAAGAGCATCTGGTGAAAGAAGATGTTACATCTGGAAGATGGGTGGATATTGTACTCAAGAAGGTTAGTTTGTATGATCTTGAGACCGATAATGAACTAAAATTGGACATTGCTGAAGTTCTTAATTCTGATTTAATTTATGTTGAAACTGTTAGATCTGAAATGACAAACAGTTTTGAAACAGATTTTTCTGAAATATCTATTTTGCAATCAAAATTAAAAGAACTCCAGGATATTGAACTGGCTTTTAAAGCACAAGTTTTGGTCACTGAACAACTGGTACAAGAAAAACAGGACCTTGAAATTATTTTGGAAAAAGAAAAACAGGTCATTAAGTCATGGCTAGAGACAAGAAAGCCATATGATGCTGGAATCAATCAATTTCCATCCCAAAAACGTGCTTATCTGGATGGAAATACCCATGTTGCTGCATTGATTCCAGTCATTGACCGATTACCAGAAGTGGTCAAGCCTAGTACCATTTATGATGAACCAAAGACCCCCAAAACTTGTGTCATACCACCAGTTTAACTTTTTAAGGTTAAGACTGGAGCATCCCAGATAACTGCTCCAGTCAAAAAGGTCAAGCAAAATAAACCTTTGCCTCAGTCGTCTTCAAAAGAACCCCAGGTTCAAAAGACCACTTCCCTTCCTAAGCCAAATGTCCAGTCATCTGGAAAGGCTAAGGTGTCATCTGAAGAAAGTATTTTGTTAAGGCTGGAGAGCCAGTTTCAACTACTGGCTCGTCAAGTACAAAGTTGTAATGCAAGAATGAACAATTTTGAGGGTACCTCATCTGGCCCTAAACAAAATTCCAAACCTTTTTCTAAGAAAGAGAAAATTATTGCTCCTATTAAAAATAAGAAAAAGGTTTCAAAACTATCAACTCCAGTAGTGTTTTCAACAAAAACTACTATTGAAGAAAGTGAACTCAACCAGATACCCCCAGGGATCCATAAGGGAGGATCCAGAGAACCCATCAGTCGATGGGTTCCCAAAACTAACTAATACATCTGGTGGATGTGCAGGGCGATCGAAAGAAACATATTTGGTATCTTGACAGTGCTGCTGGCAGGACTATGACCGGATGTAAGACCCTGCTGGAGGAATTCATCATTTCTGATGGACCCTCCATTACTTTTGGAAATGATGGTTGTGGAAAGACAGAGGGGTATGGTGTTCTGAACAATGGACAAGTCAAATTCAGACGGGTGGCATATGTGAATGGTTTGAAATATAACCTGATCAGTGTTAGCCAACTGTGTGATGATGGCTATCAAGTATTGTTCAATATTGCTCAGGGCATCGTATTCAACAAGGACTGGAAGGTAGTATTAATTGCTCCCAGAAAAGGAAATGTGTATGTTATGGATATGGAAAGCTGTCCAGATGAGCAGTGTTTCTATACTCAAGCTGATGAAGACACAAACTGGTTATGGCATAAAAGGTTATCCCATTTAAATTTCAAAAATATTATTAAGTTTTCTAGAAAACAACTGGCAGATGGGATACCTTCAGTTTCCTTCAAAAAGGAAAGGCCATGTCCAGGATGTGAGATGGGAAAGCAGAAACGTTCCAGTTTCAAGACCAAGCAGAATTTTAGCATATCTGAACCACTTCATATGCTTCATATGGATCTTTTTGGTCCAGTGAATGTTCAGACTCGTGCTGGTAAAAGATATACCCTGGTGATTGTTGATGAATTCTCCAGATTTTGTTGGGTAATCTTTCTCAGGTCTAAAAGTGAAGCTGCTGCTGAAATCATAGCTCTTATCAAGCAGATTGAACTCAAGTACAAGCGAAAAGTGTGTCAGTTACGAAGTGACAATGGAACAGAATTCCAGAATGCAACTTTGGAGAAATTCTGTACTGACACTGGCATCTCTCAGAACTTCTCATCAGCACGCACTCCAGAGCAGAATGGAGTGGTAGAAAGAAAGAACAGAACGCTGATAGAAGCTGCCAGAAGTATGCTTGCTGAATCTGGTCTTCCCACCAGTTTCTGGGCTGAAGCAATTGCAACTGCTTGCTACACCCAGAACAGGTCAGTTTATGTGAAGCGACATAAGAAGACAACCTATGAAATATTAAGAAAAAGAAAACCAAATATTGGTTATTTTCACGTTTTTGGATGTCCAGTGTACATCCTGAACGACTCCAGTCAGCTAGGCAAATTTGATGCCAAAGCTGATGAAGGATATTTCTTAGGCTATTCAGCCATTCGCAAAGCCTTCAGAGTCTTTAACAAGAGACTGGAGAAGGTTCATGAGTCCATACATGTTACTTTCGACGAATCAAATAATGCAATTAATAAAAAGCCAGCCCTTGATTCTCCCCCAGTAAATCCAATTGTCTTCTGTGAATCTGATCTTATCAACTACAATAAAGATTCATCTGAAGAAGTTTCCAGTCATCCTGACTTGGAACCAGTTCAAAAGAAAGCTTCCAGTAGTACACCTTTCTATCCTTCAATAAGTTTCAAACTACCCTCTGAACTTATTATTGGATCAGATGTTCGTACTACTCCCCCAGTATCAGTCTCAGTTGAAACTTCGCCAGTAATTCAAGAAATACCTTCAACTGATGAATTTCATGATGCAAATCGTGATTTACTTGATTCAGATGATGATTATGAAATTGGTCTGGCAAGATCCTCCACCTGAAGCAACACCAGAAGAAACTCAACTGAACTCTTTCCCTGATATTGTTATTAGTCAAAATCCTGGTCATTACTCTAAATGGACAAAAGCTCACCCTATTGATCAGATCATAGGTGACTCCAGTAGAGGGGTTCAGACCAGAAGAGCCTCCAGTGAACAATGTTTGTATGTCAGCTTCTTATCACTGGTAGAACCGAAGAAGATTGACGAGGCTATGGAAGATCCAAGCTGGGTGACTGCTATGCAAGAAGAGCTTCACCAGTTCGAAGGGAACAAGGTTTGGTACCTGGTCCCTTTCCTAGTTGGAAAGAAAGAACCAATTGGAACCAGATGGGTCTACAGAAACAAGGTAGATGAAGATGGTCATGTTATCAGAAACAAGGCCAGATTGGTAGCCCAAGGGTATTGCCAATCAGATGTTGATTTTGATGAATCATTTTCTCCAGTGGCTAGACTTGAAGCGATCAGAATATTCTTAGCATTCGCTGCTCATCATCAGTTCAAGGTCTACCAGATGGACGTAAAAAGTGCATTTTTGAATGGAAAATTAGAAGAAGTTTATGTCAAACAACCACCAGGTTTCATTGATGAGAAACATCCCCACTGGGTATATCATCTGGACAAGGCTCTTCATGGTCTCAGACAAGCTCCACGTGCCTGGTATGATACTCTGACTAAACATCTATTGAAAAATGGTTTTAAAAGATGTGCAATTGACAATACCTTATTTATTCTTCATGAACAAGGTAATCTTTTACTGGTACAAATTTATGTTGATGATATAATTTTTGGGTCTACTGATGAAAACATGTGCGAGAAATTTTCAAAAATCATGTCTAAAGAATATGAAATAAGTTTAATGGGTGAATTAACATATTTTCTAGGACTCCAGATTAAACAAAACAAAGATGGAATTTTTATTAATCAAGAAAAATATGTTAGAGATCTTTTAAAGAAATTTGATATGAACTCTTCACCATCTAAACCCACTCCAATTTCTGCACCACTGACATTGGACTCAGATCCAGATGGAAAACCAGTGAACACCACTGTCTATAGAGGCATGGTTGGTTCACTGATGTATTTAACTGCCAGTAGACCAGATATTATGTTTTGAACATGTTTATGTGCCAGATATCAGTCTAATCCAAAAGAATCTCATATGCTGGCTGTAAAGCGCATATTGAAGTACCTTAAAGGTGTCCCCAGTTTGGGTCTTTGGTATCCCAAAGGCTCAGGCATGGATCTAATGGGTTATTCAGATCATGCAGGTTGTAAGATAGACAGGAAATCCACTACTGGTGGATGTCATTTCCTTGGTGGTAAACTGGTCAGCTGGACCAGTAAGAAGCAAACTTCAGTTTCATTGTCAACTGCTGAAGCTGAGTATGTGTCTGCAGCTAGTTGTTGTGCTCAGATACTCTGGATGAAGAACCAGTTGCTTGATTATGGTATTAAATATTCAAAAACTCCAATATTTTGTGATAATACCAGTGCCATTGCTATCTCAACAATCCAGTCATGCACTCCAAGACAAAACACATTGATCTCAAGTATCATTTCATTCGTGATAATATTATGAAAGGACAACATTGAACTCCACTTTATTCCCACTGACAAACAACTCGCTGACATTTTTACTAAACCACTGGATGTAAAAACTTTTGAATATCTTGTGGGTGAGTTGGGAATGTTAAACCCTTAAATCTGGAACCTTGGTATGAACGCCTTTGTGACACTGGCAAGTTCTTTGATTACCAGATTTATAAATCTATACCAGCTTAGCTATCGAACGCCTTTGTGATACTATCTTTGCACTGATAGATTTATGGATCACCATTCCAGGGGGAAAGACTCAGACCAAATATTTTTGTCCTTAAATGTTTTTAATTTCAGGGGGAATTTATTAATTTATTTTCTCACTGGACAAAACTTTTTCACTGGTGCCTTGTAAATGTGTCCCTCTCACTGGTACTTGGATAGGTTGAAGTGCATGTTTGAGGAGTTCAGTTGCCTTGTAAATGTGTCCCTCTCATTTGTCTGAACTAGTTGATGTGCGTGTTTGAGGTTACCAGTATGGCCTTTAAAATTGGAATTGGTACTCTACTGGAGTGTCCCTCCAGTGTACCATCAGTGCATACTTCACTGGACTAATCCACCAGTGATACTGGAGTGTCCAGTCAACCTCCAGATGCATTGAAATGAGTCGTGGTAAAATCTAACATAATATTTTAATACTTGGTTCTCGTGTGTGCCACGTGCAAAACTTTTTGAATGGACAGTTACTGTTTATCCCACGTGGCATTACATTTTTCAAATAATGATGATTTTTTACCTTGGGAAGACAAAAAGTGCAAGTTGGTTAGCATTTATGTGTGATGTGATGAGATTAAATACGGATTTGAAAAACCGATCAAAATTATTTTGAATAATTTTGAATTAAACAAGTTTATTAATTTATTAATTAAACTTTTCAAAATCATTTCCATGATCTCTCTCCTCTATAAATACCCAATTCACTTTCACTTTTCATTTTCATCTCGAAAAATCATTTACTCCCAAAATTCCTTCATTAACTCTTCTTCATTCAATTCCAATCATCTTTCATCATAAATTCTCATCAAGAACCCTAATTTCAGTTTCATTTTCATCTCTCTATACTAAATACAATGGCACCAAGACAATCAAACAATCCTAAAAACCTCTTATCTGGTCCATATGCTCCTGTCGAAGCTGTTAAAAGGCTGAGACCCCCAAAATCACTCTTAATAATGCGGATGCCATCCGAATCAACATGAACAACTGGATGGCTAGACTTTCTCTTGCCAGTGTTCATGATGCCCAATCGATTATTGGGAGATTAAACACATTTTTTCTCTCTTGCCCATTATATGGTGCGTTGACACTAAATCCAGGAAATGTACCACGAGTATTTGTGTGAATTTTGGTACACTACAGAGTATGTAGAATCAACATCCACAATCACTTATACACTCAAACAGGGCACCAGACCCTCATCATTCACTATTGATACTCTCAGAACTGTCCTTCAGTTACATTATTTTGATGAAAATGAGATGCCTGTTGAACTTCCCACTGGCATCAATACAAGGGAAGTATGCAGATTGATGGGGCACTCTGAAATTTTGGATAATAATGGCCAATTATCCAGAAAGGGTACTATCTACATGAGTAAATTAACAGACTCATGGAGATATTTCTTTACTCACATAGTTGAGTGTTTGGGAGGAAGCTCTGGAGGGCTGGATCAGATTAACCAAACCCATCTTTTTGCTTACTGCCTATGGTTTGGTTATAGAGTGTGATTTTGCAAAAGATATTTTTGATGATCTGGTAGAGCGTCTAAAAGTGAAAGGTAGAAAACCTCATATTCCATATATTCGTTTTCTTTCACTTATTTTTAAAAGAGCTCTGGGCAACCATTATGATTTTGAAACCACTCATTTTTCTTTGAGTGAGTACATGCGTGATCTGGCAAATATTAGATCTTCGCCCACTGAGGTAGATATCCCTCAGGCCATGCTTACTTTCCAAAGGGAAAATGTGGAAAGGGATGAAGTAGAAAGAGTAGACCTGGACGAGGGTCCAGGTGGGAATCAAGTTGAAAGATCTGATGAAGTCCATTATTGAACAAGTGCAACCAATAACCCAGGTGGCCCCAGAACCTCAGGAAAATGTTCAGGAGGTTCCCACCAGACCAAGAAATACAAGGAGGCGATTGCAGAGAGGAGGGGTTCCTGTTGCCTCCAGTAGAGATGTTACCAGGGAGAATGTTGTAGAGGTAACTGGTGAGGAAAAGGGTTGCTGGTGATATAATGACGTCAGATGGTACGCTTATTGTTGAGCAATTACAAACTGTTGAGCAGGAGGATGTTAATGTTGAGCAGGTGACTGATGAGCAACAAGAAAATATTTTACAAGTTTTTGAGGAAAAATGTTACAACAAGAAAATGTTGTACAAAGAATTGATAGATTTTGATTGGGATGCGACTGACTCACCCATGTCAGAAGGTAATAACTTTGATACTGACATGAATTTTCTGGGTGATGATGTCGAAGAAGTGGAAAGATTACCAGAAATGCCGCCACCACCAGAATTTCAAAATGTTCCATCTCCACCACCAGAACAGGTAAACCCACCACCAGAGTCATTAAATGCACCACCACCATCACCTCCTTCAATTCCACAAAACACTCCTATTTTTCACCAACTAATCTCCAGATCTCCCCAAATCAACCACCACCACTTGAAGCTCCACTAGACTTTCCTGAACACCGTGCGCTGGATTCCACTGTTGTAACGACTGAAACTTCATCTGAAGGAGTCCAGGCACAAGTACCTCTGGTGACCAGGATGACTTCTCATCTGGCACCTCCCAGTGGTCTCTCTACTTCTTCTTCCTCCGAGGTCCAAGCCTTGTGAATAAGGTGGCGGACCTGGAGAGATCACTCCAGTCCTCTTCCTAGGTAGTTTCTGATTTTAAATCATTATTGTCAAATAATCTTACATCTGAAATGAACCTGTTTGCTGGGAATGAGAAGCTGGTATTTGAGAAATTGAACGAACTGGTACTGGCCACCAACAAAAATTCTGAAAATATTAAAGTGGCAGTCCAGAGTTTGGAAGAGAAACTGGTTGAGTTTGTTAAGACTGCAGTGGCCACTGAAATAGCTCAACCACTGGCAGGTCTAACAGAGGAGGTTCAGAAATTGACAACCAGGATTAGCAGTCTCGAGAGCAGGCCAACACTTGACCAGAATTATGTGATAACCAACATCAGTGAAGCATGTATTAGAAGGTTCAGGGGTGTGTTTGGTGTGGTGGGGTTGTGAAGCATGTATTAGAAGGTGGGGGTGACATGCTAAAAGAACTTACTGAAGAGATTTTTGGGTCAATTGTTAGGAATGTACAAGATAATTTGTTGCCTCAAATGGTGAAATTATTTGAAGCTGAATTGCCAAAGAAGTTGCCTTCAGAAATTGAAGTTATCAAGAAGGATGTGCAACAACTAAGGAAAACTGTCAACATCACCACTCCAGTTGCTGGTCGTACTTTTGGGGCATCTGAACGACATACACTTGACCAGATATGGAATAATCTCAAGTCACAAACTGGAGATGCTTCCAAGGGGGAAAAATTTGGAGATGTTGAAAAGAAGAAAGAAGCAGTGGCCACTGAGATTGTTAAAGTTAAAGAGCTGAAGAAGAATCTTGGTACTGCAGCCACTGTGCCAAAAGATGTTGACAATGCTATCAAAGTTGTTGCTGGTGCAATTTCGCAAGCCTTCAGTGCTGATGCCAGAAGATACGAAAAAGAAGTAACTGGTACTGAGGCCAGTGCACAAGAAGTAGTTAGTACTGAAGCCAATGTACAAGAAGAACAGGCTGCTGGTACTGTTGCCAGTGAGCCCCAGTTTGAAGCATTCCCAGACCTCACAACCACAACAAAAAGGGTCAGAAGAAAGCATGTGGTGTCTGGAAGTGAAATTGAAACGACTGAAGGTTCGTCAGATTTTCCTACTGCTGATGATGATACTCAGAAAAGACTGGAACAAGAGTGCATTCTGATAGACATTTTCAAGAGAAGGAAAAAGGATGAACTGATGGCCCATCATAGGGAGATTGCCAGTCATGGAACTCTTGATTCCTTTAATGCTGGCAGATTGGGTATTCACATTGATGTATACAAGTAGATGAAGGATGACTCCAGAGTTCATGAATGCCTGAAACACCTGGATGATGTCCATCTTCGATCCAGGTACTCTTGTGAAGAACAAACGTATGATGCAGTGAACTATGGTGTTAGTGTGGTTGAACTAATCAGGCAAATGACTGAAGAACTTCGGGATCTTCAGAAAAAGATCAGAAAGAATGCTACAGCTCTGGAAGTTGAGTACAGAAAGAAGATAAAGGGCCTGCCCAAACTCACTGGCAAACAGATGAAGACACTCATAGATGCAGACCTTAGTACTTTC
The DNA here is from genome assembly GCA_034093135.1 of Erigeron breviscapus. Taxonomy (NCBI): domain Eukaryota; kingdom Viridiplantae; phylum Streptophyta; class Magnoliopsida; order Asterales; family Asteraceae; genus Erigeron; species Erigeron breviscapus. Next base: position 122,065,769 of record CM067169.1, on the reverse strand, counting down.
ATTCCCATGGATACTTCACTGAAAATTAATCATGAAGAAATTCAACCTGCTGTTTATCAGAGAAAGGCATCAAGGGAAACTGAGGTAATGATCCAGCTGGCTAAACAAAAGGAAAGGTACAATGAACTGATGACGTTCAGGGCAGATGTCAGAAAGATCATTGGTGCTGAAATCAAGTTAGCTGAGAATCATGAACAATTAAGCAGGTTCGAGGTGAAGTTGACCAGGGAAGGTAACTTCGTTGATGAAAGGAAGAATACCACAATCAAAGCTTTTGGTTGGTCTGAACTGAGGGAAACAGGCTTGACATTCAAGGGGAAAGCTGATATATTTACAAATGTCAAAGCATTTATGAAGAGGGTTGAGAATGTGTATAAAAGAAAGCAACAAATGGAAGTTGCTTTGGGAATAAGAGCACCAGAATCTTCTCCATCCTCACCAACAGCCAAGAGGAAGGCCACTGAAGAAGCACCAGGGCAGACATCAAAGAGAAGGGCCTAACTCTTTATCATTTACTTGTTTTTGTAATTTATTTTTATCGAAATTGTAACTTATTTTCTGTTGATGGTTGTAAATATAGTTGCAATTTTTGATTCACAAGTAAGTGATCAGATTTAGTCTAAGTTAGAACTAAAAGATGAAACTGGAACACTGATGATCTATAAAGTGTTTTCCAGTAACTTAAATTTTTAGACTAAAAAAGTGTTTTTCAAGCATACAAAGTTGTATAGATAGAGGCTTGAAAAACCTTGCATTATTTCTAAACAAATAGGGGGAATTTGTTAGGTCCAGATTTACTGGACTCGCTCCAGACGAGAAGTCTGGAGCATCACTGAAGATTTGTCCAGAAATTATGAGAAGACCAGTGAGCAGTTTACTTGTACAGGAATCTGGTGTCCACCAGATTAGCTCACTGGACTTCACTCCAGACGAGATCATTTCACTGAAGACATTCTCACTGAAGTCGAAGACTGAAGTCTGAAGATAGAAGACTGACAAGCAGTGGAGCCCACTGGCGGTCTTACCAGATCTCCCGTCTGGAGACTCAACAGTGTTCTAGACCTTACAAGTCTGAACACTGTTCTCGAGGAATATTCTTTGTCTTTATTTAGGTGGGTCCGGACAAAAGCATTTGTCCATTAACAAAAAGACAAGCGTGCAAAAAGCAGTTGGAATTAAGTAATTTAACATTACTTAATTAGGCATTTCGAAGGAATTAATTATAATTCCTTCAACTGCTTCCAACAATATTTTATACGACAAAGTTGGATTTCCAATACCAACTTTGTCTATAAATAAAGCTTTTTTGCACAACAAGAAATCTAAGCATTAAGACATTAAGTAATTCCAGTTAACTTGCTTAAATAATCTCGATCGCAAAAAGGAGTACTTCACAACTTTAAGTATTTCGATCCAAGGAATTATTTAAAGTATAGATCATTTGTAATTCATAGATTGTTAGATACTTACACTTGTGTAATATTCTGGTTTCGCAACAATCTTGTATTTTATTTAAACATCAATAAATAAAATACACTTGAAAACTACATTATGTTTCACTTTTAATTACTTACTTATTGTTTCATAATTAGTATTACTTTATTTATATACTTGCATTTATTTTAAAGTGATACTAGTCCATTCTAGTTCTACTCGTGACTTGTTATTTTACACTCGTGGGTTAAACCATCGTGTGAGGGACTTTACACACGAAGATAACCACGAACTTTTCAAATAACACGAATTTCGAATTGTTTCTTCAATCAATAGCTAATCAAACGATCTTACACCTTCTGGTAATCAACCTTAGGGCTCTGATACCACTTGTAAGTCCCTACCGTTGAATGGATCGTAAATAAGACGTGATTCGTTATGTCAAGAGTGCGGAATCCTCTTGAGATAACTAGATTGCTATTGCCTTTTGTCAATTAATGAACAATTAATCGACCTAAGGTTATACAAAGTGTAGTTCGTGTAGAGATCACACGAGCAACAAATCAACTTAATTCGTAAATTCGTCAAAAGTTCATTACTAATTATCGTAAATTAGCCTTGTATTTATACTAATAGGGTTTATGTTCGTGTGGGCTTGGGCTATACACGAAGTATTAAAGCCCGATTAACAATAACAAACCGTCCTTCGTGCTGACGTCAGCACGAGGGTAATCCTTCATGCTGATGACGTCAGCACGAGGTTCGTCCCTTTGGTCCTTTGTTTTACTTGTACATAACATTCAGCCATCGTTTAAGTGTTCTACGACACTTATAACCTTGGCTCTATGTTCTTGTACATGCAAAACAATAAATATAATACACAAGCACAATAATAAACAAGAACACATATCATATTGAAGTTCAAACGTAATCATTAAATACCAACATAAGTTCTTATTTAAATGATTACAATTTATTCCTAAAAACAAAAACGTTAACCAACTCGATTCTAATCTTAATTGGGAGAATCAGCCATTAATTATCTGTTATATATCGGTTTTAAGTGTTTTGAAGTTCAATTATTTATCATTGAGATGAATACATGTGTTGTATGGATCTCATGAGTTTGCTGATGTGGTCACAGAATTATTTATCTTAAATGGGTGTGTGTCAACCATTAAGATAAAGGATTTCCAAAGTGTATGAAAATTGGGTCTATCCAGTCCGGAATGGAGAAAGCTCAAGCTTAAAATGGAAGCAAAGTACACTTACACGTCAACAACTCATCAAAATTCAAACGGAGACGAAAATAATGATGGAGAGATTGTTTATCATGTTATTCAATCTTGTGTCATTTGTTTTTGTTGTATTTGAATTTATTAAACAGCATTGATTGTGTCCAATGTCTGTTATTGTCAAATACTTAACAATAGTGCATTGTAATTCATTAATTAGTGACATATCGGGTCTTAATTTAATGATCGTACATTGTAATTTTGTTCAAGTTGTGACATCTATCAGAATTTCTTTATCGAGAAAAATACGATTAATTATAATACAAAATAGGGTTTGTATTTGTCTTTATCGTGTTCTCTAAAGAATTCTTTTCGTTAATCATATCAAGTTCGTGAAAATTCTTGGTGAATTTTCAAAGTGTTAATCAAGTTCGTGAAGGTTGACTTTTTAGAAAGTCAAGGTTCACATGAATCGAGAAAATTAGGCTAAGTGTTAAATGCGCATTAAGCAAAGTGGGCTTATTTTGTGTGTTTCATTGATGGGCCTAATATGCGTGTTCTGCCAAATGGGCCTGATATGCGCGTTTCAGTGTACGAATAGGGTTTGCGTGTTATATTGGGTATAAATAGAACATTATACGCATTTAATGATTTTATTTAAATCATGTTAGAAATAATATTGTAGTAGTTGATTTGTATTACTTTATGTTTATATTGTGCTTATATTGTAAACTTGTAAGTATGGAAGGGGGCTTAATGTAAATTAGCCATATGTATATAAACCCCCTCTATAATGTCATTTGTAACCTTTTACCCACATTTATGCTATCCAAGCTTTCAACACACACACACTTTCTCTCTCTACTTTCTCTCTCCTCAAACCTCCATTAACACACACTAAAACACACACATAAGCTAATTCTAAATTTTACATTTGGTATAAGAGCACAATCGGCATATCCGAACGATCCAGAAGCTTATTCAAAGCTTAATTTGTGCTTAATTTTCGGAATTGGCTTATTTTCTGAAAAGCTTATTTGCAGAGCTCACTGTTACAGTGATTTTTCTGCAAATCTGGTGTGTTTTTGATTGAATTTTGTTCACCGATCGACTGAGAATCAACATATCATCAATCGTTGTGAGTTTCAGAACCTAATTTCACCGTCTTAACCGTTTTTGATCGAGCTCGGCAAATCATAGTTTCGCGTGGGTTTGAGTTCTATCAAAATTAACTCTAATTTGTTCGAGGATTTGTGCGCATGTTTACTGATCATTTTGATATAAAATTCGAGTTCTAATTCGAAGAAATGAAGAAATTATCGAAGATTTTCTTTTATCTCTGCAAATAAGGTGTTTAGAGGTTGAAGACGATCAACAGTAACCGACTGTTTTGTCTTGTAGTGATTTGCAGAGGTGTTTGGCTTGGTCTGGTTCTCATTGTACTATTTGCAGAGCATTTGCTCGGCAAATACGTGTTTCAGAAATTTGGCTAAGTCTGGATCCTAAATTGTACTATTTGCAGAGCTTTTTGCTCGGTAAATAGCTGTTTGAAGAAATTTTCTAAGTATTGGTTCTCGTTGCACTATTTGCAGAGCAGTTTGCTCGGCAAATAGCTTATTCAGAAATTTTTGGTTAAGTACTGGTTCTTACTTGCACTATTTGCAGAGCAGTTTGCTCGGCAAATAGGTGGTTCAGAGAATTTCGTCTAAGTACTGGTTCTTACTTGCACTATTTGCAGAGCAGTTTGCTCGGCAAATAGGTGGTTCAGAGAATTTCGTCTAAGTACTGGTTCTTACTTACACTATTTGTAGAGCTATTTGCTCGGCAAATAGTTGGTTCAAGGAAATTCGGTTAAGTGTTGAGCTTTGTTGTACTGTTTGCAGAGGTTTTATCTCGGCAAATAGTTGTTTTGAGGATTTTGATTTGTGACTGGTGCTACTTGTTCTTGGTGCAGAGGTTTTACCTCGGCAAATAGTTGTTGTTGAAAGTTGCGACTAAGTACAAAGTCTACTTGTACTATTAGCAGAGCTTTTTGCTCGGCAAATAGTTGATTCTAAATCTTCGACCAAGCATTTTCTTATTGTGCTGTTTGCAGAGGTTTTTGCTCGGCATTTAGTTGTTTTTGGTGTTGATCAAAGTACTTGGGTTGCGACTTGGTCTACTTGTACCATTTGCAGAGAAGTTCTCGGCACTTAGTTGTTTTTGAAATTTCAAATCAAAATTTTCAATAATTTTCTCAAAACCATCTTTTCATCAATTTTCTTCGCGTGGGTAGAAAAATCAAAATTTTAAAATTTCTTAATCTTACTTGTTCTATTTGTAGAGATTTTTGCTCTGCATTTAGTTGATTCAGAAAATTTTTCCAAATTTTTCTAAGTATTTTGGAATTTTTTTGAAATGACTTCAAGGGAAGCATTAGCCCTCGGTTCAGAAGGAAGACCACCTGTATTGTTCAGAGGTTCTTACCCGCAGTGGAAGAAAAGATTCCTCAACTGGATTGACAGACAGAAAAATGGAAAGCTTCTGAGAAAATCATACAAAGATGGACCAGAAATTCCAAAGAATCCAGTCAGTGGGGAAGCTTTACCGGAAGAAAGCTGGAACACAGATCAAAGAAACCGAGTTGAAGCAGATCAGATGTCCATTGCATATCTCTATCAAGCACTTCCTGATGACATTTATTGCAATGTAGACTCATACGAAACGGAAAGGATATCTGGGATGAAGTTGAGAAACAGATGGAAGGATCTGATGTGTCAAACACCATTAGGTTGTCGACTGTCTTGAACATGTATGAGACATTCAAACAACAAAAAGGTGAACCACTGAATGAGGTATACATCAGATTCTGCAATGTGATAAATGAGTTAAGGAAGAATGATGTGAAGAGGACCAACATGGAGCTGAATATCAAATTCATCAAGAATCTAGAAGAAGAGTGGCAAGTTTATGGAACCCAGCTGAACCAACAATCTGATTTTGGAAAGTTAACCATTCACACCCTATATGAGAAACTTAAATTGAATGTTGATGATGTGTTGAGAATTCAGAAGAAGAAGGAAGAGAATGTTCAAGCAGATCCATTAGCCTTAGTTTCTGAAAAGAAGACTTCAAGAATGACAAAACAAACCTTTGTTGAAGTGGACACTGATTATGATTCCAGTGAGATGAGCGATTCTGATCTTGATGAGATGCAGAAAGAGATGTATAAAGAACTCGCCTATTTCACGAAGGCTTTTAAAAAGAAATTTTTCAAGAAGAAGCCATCCAACAATTAACTTAGGACATCCTCAGTATCTTCATATGCTAAGCATGCAAATGCTCCTAAGTTTGAGACAAGAAAATATGCTGGTGGTGAGAAGAAGTTTGAGAATCAAAAAAAGTTTGAAAAGAAGGTCATGGATAAGAGATCCGATGATAGAAAGTGTTATAACTGTGGCTTGACTGGACATTTTGCAATCAATTGCACCAAACCTCGACAGAAGAACTCTGAATACTATAAGTACAAACTGTTGCTGGCAAGACAAGAGGAAAGTGGAATTGCACTCTTCTCGCTGAGAGATGACAAGTGGTTACATCTTTCAGACGAAGAGGCCGACGAACTGGCAGCAAACGTGTGCTTTGTGACGAAAATCAAGAAGTCGAAGGAGTTGGATTCAGATGAGGAACATTCGTCAGATGATGAAGAGGTAACACTTCCTAAATCTGCTTTAAGATACTACATGAATTTGAGTGACGAAACAAGAAAAGACTGCAGTGAGTTGAGTAAAAAGATTTCAAAATTAACCAAAGATTTGGAAGCTAAAGAAAATAATTTTCAAAATTCTCAAAACAAATTGAATTTACTTCAAAAGGATTTTGAAAATATGAAATCTGAAAAATCAGCAATAACTTTTACTCCAAACTCGAAACTGCATCTTGAAAAACAAGAACTTGAGACCAAAGTTCTTGAATTGTCCAAAACTGTCAGACAACTTCAGGTTGAAAAGACCAATGAAATGTTTCGAGCAAATGCTTTGGCTGAAGACATCGAGTCTTTAAATGTCAAATTGAAAGAGTCAATCCCTGATGTGACTGAATTAGAAAATAAAATTTCAGACCTAAAATATGATTGTTGTATCAAAGATTCTCTTAAACAAAAACTTGATAAGGAAAATGATGAGCTTAAAGCTGAAATCAAGTCTTATCAAGATAAATTGTATAAGATAAATCGTTCATATCAACAAATCTTTTTAAACAGGCCTAGAAATTCAAAATCTGAATTCACGTCAGGGTTGAGATATGTCAATCCGAAATGTTTGCTCGAAGCACAAGAAGAAATCCCATCTTTATACAACGAGTCTTATATGACGACCAGTTTGTGCGACCGAAGATAGTGATTTTGAGTCTGAAGATTTTCTAAAAAAGGGTGCTAAAGTCTATTTTAACTACGAGTTAATGGATGAGTCATATGATTTTTTCGATCACCCAACACGTAAAACAAAAAAGATGATCATGAGGTTATCATACCTGAAATTCTTGAGTGTTTTACGGAAAAACCTTTGGAAAATCCAATTCCAATTCCAAAACCAGAAAATTTGAGACCATATGTACCACAAAAAGTTTTGGAAAAGGTAATCGATGATTTGAAAAATTCTCAAAACAAATTGAATTTACTTCAAAAGGATTTTGAAAATATGAAATCTGAAAAATCAGCAATAACTTTTACTCCAAACTCGAAACTGCATCTTGAAAAACAAGAACTTGAGACCAAAGTTCTTGAATTGTCCAAAACTGTCAGACAACTTCAAGTTGAAAAGACCAATGAAATGTTTCGAGCAAATGCTTTGGCTGAAGACATCGAGTCTTTAAATGTCAAATTGAAAGAGTCAATCCCTGATGTGACTGAATTAGAAAATAAAATTTCAGACCTAAAATATGATTGTTGTATCAAAGATTCTCTTAAACAAAAACTTGACAAGGAAAATGATGAGCTTAAAGCTGAAATCAAGTCTTATCAAGATAAATTGTATAAGATAAATCGTTCATATCAACAAATCTTTTTAAACAGGCCTAGAAATTCAAAATCTGAATTCACGTCAGGGTTGAGATATGTCAATCCGAAATGTTTGCTCGAAGCACAAGAAGAAATCCCATCTTTATACAACGAGTCTTATATGACGACCAGTTTGTGCGACCGGAAGATAGTGATTTTGAGTCTGATGATTTTCTGAAAAAGGGTGCTAAAGTCTATTTTAACTACGAGTTAATGGATGAGTCATATGATTTTTTCGATCACCCAACACGTAAAACAAATAAAGATGATCAAGAGGTTGTCATACCTGAAATTCTTGAGTGTTTTACGGAAAAACCTTTGGAAAATCCAATTCCAATTCCAAAACCAGAAAATTTGAGACCATATGTACCACAAAAAGTTTTGGAAAAGGTAATCGATGATTTGAAAAAATCTCTTGATGAAAAGCAATCTTTAATAGAGAGTTTGAAGACTACAAATCACTATGACTCACCAAAGACTCATGAATATGATTGTGACCACCAGACTGTCCTGTTTGTGAAGTAATGTCCACCCCAACTCTACCAAAACAATCTGTGTGTCAATGTGAGAAAACTTCACAAAATGAATGCTCAATTGGCAAAGGTATGAATTCATCTGTGCATGTTTCTGTTCAAACTGATTGTGATTTAGATGATGCATATGATGTTAATGCTTTTGATGACCATTTCGTTCCGACTGAGTCTTACACAAAGTTTTCTGAGGAAACAGAATCGTACTTGAATGAAATTGATGTTTTTAAACAAAAGTTTGAAAAAGAAAAAGAACAAAAGTTGAATGTGCTTAAGGATCTAAACAAACTGAAAATTGAATTTGAATTTCAGAAACTTGCACTTCAATCTTTTAAGGAAAAAGAAAAAGCATCAGTTTCACTCAAAGAAAGTCCCTGTCCAGTTAAACCAAGTGAATTGAGTGTGAAGTTGGAATCTGATGAAATGTCAAATTTTTTGGAAGGAGATCATGATTTTGATCCTGAATTTGAAAAACTTTTTGTTAAAAAGGAGGATAAAAATGAATTTTTCCTACAAAGGATTCCAAAGCCACAATCTTCACAACCTTCACCATTTGATAAATTCATACGACCAAAGACCACCCAGCAATCAAAGACAACACAATTGCCAAAGACTGACTCAAAACCAAAACAGACCAAAGGTTTCAATGAGTCAAAGAAACCAAAGATTCTCTTCAAATCAAAACAGATCAAAGGTCCCAATGCTTCAAATAAAACAAAGACTCCTAAACAATCAAAGATGACTAAGGTGGAATATGTACCTAAGTCCAACAAGGAAGTCAAACCGAATAGTGGTCCAAAGACTGTTAAAAATGAAACCTTCCGTTAGGAAACAAACAACCTAAGCAGGTCAAGTATTCTAGTTCCCTAGGTATCTCAGACCTTATAAGTGCACTTACAGAAGTTAGAGATACAGTTTCGGGAATTACTAAATATAAAGATCAATATGGTTGGTTGTCACCTAACAATGTCAAGAAAACAAACAAGATCAAAGAAATCGTCAAGAACACTACAAGAAAAACTGATATTACCGACGGCCAAAATCCGTCCCAAATCCGTCCTAAAACGTCTTTAGCGACGGATTTCCGACGGATTCTGGCCGTTCCTAAAATCGGCCTCGGTAATATTTAACGACGGATTTTGGGACGGACATAAATTTTACCGACGGATTTACGACAGACAAAATTAACGACGGATTTGGAACGGTTCAATTAACGACGGATTTCGGACGGGTTGATTTAGCGACGGACTAATTTAACGACAGATTTGGGACGGGTTGATTACCGACGGACACGTTTGCGACGGATTTACGACGATTTATTGTCGATGGATCTAGATTTACGAGTAGTATTTGCTTTCCATATTGATTATTTATTATTAATTACTGATTTAAAATTAGAGGTTATATATAAAACTGTTTTTAAATTAAATGTATATGGAAATTGTTATTAATAAATGTATTAAGGCTTTACATATCTGATTGCAGCCCGACATTATTATTTATTTCATGATCTTATATATAAAAAAAGAAGACTTCATTAATACTATAAGGTTATTAACAAATGTTTATATCGGATGCTCGAGAAAACACAAAATCACATATGGGTCCGTCCCAAATCTGCCCTAATAGCGACGGATTAGGGACGGCCAATTGAATTTTTATTTTTAAAAATCAAATTTTCGCAAAAACAAATGAACATTCATTCCTAAATACAGTCATATAACTAAATGAACATATTTAAAATTTAAAAAGTGTAAAAACTCACACAACTCTGCGACTTTATGTACAAACAATAACTTTCGAGTATAAAACTACATATACACCGACTCGGTTGAACGTGTGAACGCCACAAACAAGAGCCAATTGGTGCGTAGATCATACCATTAGAACTCTAAATGTATAAATACACTTTATCATTACTTGTATATGCATATTAGTGCTCGTATACTCGAAAAAATAAAAAAATTACATTTGGTCCGTCCCAAATCCGTCCCTAATAGCGACGGATTAGGGACGGCCAATTGATTTTTTATTTTTTAAAAGTCCAATTTTCGCAAAAACGCATGAACATTCATTCCTAAATACAGTCATATAACTAAATGAACATATTTAAAATTTAAAAAGTGTAAAAACTCACACACTCTGCGACTTTATGTACAAACAGTAACGTTCGAGTATAAAACTACATATACACCGACTCGGTTGAACGTGTGAACGCCACAAAAATCGTCTATTGGTGCGTAGATCGTACCATTAGAACTCTATTTGTATAAATACACTTTATCATTACTTGTATATGCAAATCATTGCTCGTATACTCGAAAAAATAAAAAAATTACATTTGGTCCGTCCCAAATCCGTCCCTAATAGCGACGGATTAGGGACGGCCAATTGATTTTTTATTTTTTAAAAATCCAATTTTCGCAAAAACGCATGAACATTCATTCCTAAATACAGTCATATAACTAAATGAACATATTTAAAATTTAAAAAGTGTAAAAACTCACACAACTCTGCGACTTTATGTACAAACAATAACTTTCGAGTATAAAACTACATATACACCGACTCGGTTGAACGTGTGAACGCCACAACCAAATCGTCTATTGGTGCGTAAATCATACCATTACAACTCTAATCGTATAAATACACTTTATCATTACTTGTATATGCAAATCATTGCTCGTATACTCGAAAAAATAAAAAAATTACATTTGGTCCGTCCCAAATCCGTCCCTAATAGCGACGGATTAGGGACGGCAAGATGTAAATCCGTCCTAAATCCGTCGTAAAAAATTAGATTTGGTCCGTCCCAAATCCGTCCCTAATACCGACGGATTTGGGACGGCAAAATTGAAGTCCGTCGTAAATCCGTCCCTAATAGCGACGGATTAGGGACAGATAGATTTAAGTCCGTCGTAAATCCGTCGTAAAAAAAATAGATTTTGTCCGTCCCTAATCCGTCCCTAATACCGACGGATTAGGGACGGCAGTTGAAGTCCGTCGTAATTCCGTCCCTAATAGCGACGGATTTCCGACGGTTTATATATCTGTCGGTAATCCGTCCCTAATCCGTCGTAAATGTTTTTGTATGATTTTAATTGGTTGGTTGTCTGAAATCCGTCGGAAATCCGTCTCTAATTTGGGACGGATTTTTTTTCCGTCGCAAATCTGTCGGTAATATCAGTTTTTCTTGTAGTGGAAGGAACCTGTTAAGAACATTAATTCGAAAGTGATTTCTAACTCTAAAAATGTTCGTGTTTTAGGTGACGTGTGCTTGAATAGTAGCAGTAAATGGATCCAAAAGATAGATTTTTGCATGCTACTAGGAAAGTGAAACTTGATGGAAACTCAACCAATGTCAAACAAGTTTGGATAGTTCGTAGATCAAATTCCTTACAAAGTGCTCAAACTTATAGGACTAATCCTACTTGTGCCAAAACTTGTGTATAAACCATTTCTGTTTGATGCTTGTAATTCGTATTTTGTATTTTGAACTCTTTTGTGTGTGCTTGTTTGTCGTGATAAATAAAATGTTAGTTTGTGTGCAAATCTATGTTTCAAATTTCTTAATGTGTGCTTGCATGTTAACCCCTTAACCTGCAAGGACCCAATCCAAATGGGTACCTAAACCATATTCATTGTTCTTGCAGGAATACCTAATTTGTGTATGGTATGTGGACTCGGGATGTTCTCGTCACATGATCGGGAACAAATCCATTCTTACTAACTTTGTTGAGAAGTTCATGGGAACCGTAAGATTCGGAAACGATCATATTGCTCCTATTCTTGGTTATGGAGACATTGTTAAAAACGGAGTCACTATCAAGAGAGTTTCCTATGTTGAAGGACTAGGACACAATCTTTTTAGCGTTGGACAATTTTGTGACAATGATCTTCAAGTCTTATTCAGGAGATATGAATGTAAAGTGCAGACTGAAGAGGGTGTGGATATCCTTACAGGAACAAGAGATAACAATTTGTTCACAATTGATCTCAACAACATTCCATCTAATTCTTCAGGGATTTGTCTGCTTTCAAAAGCAACTGCACAAAACTCTTGGTTATGGCATCGCCGTCTTTCTCATCTTAATTTTCAGACGATAAATGCTCTCGTGGATAAACAACTTGTTGAAGGTCTTCCAGACTACAAGTATGAAAGTGAACATGTTTGTCCAGCTTGCGCAATTGGAAAGATGAAGAAAGCTTCACACAAACCCAAAAAAGCATCTGAGTACTGAAGGTCCTTTACACCTTCTTCATATGGATTTGTGTGGTCCAATGAAAGCTCAGAGTATCCATGGCAAGCGATACATTCTAGTGATTTTTTATGATTATTCTCGATACACTTGGGTATTCTTTCTTCAAGCAAAGAGTGATGCTCCGCAAGTAATTATTGATTTCATCAAGAAGACCCAAGTCAATCTCAAATCATCAGTTAGAATTGTTCGCTCAGACAATGGAACCGAATTCAAGAATTCAACACTTGATTCTTTCTTTAAGTCCATGGGTATTACTCACCAATTTTCCACTGCCAGAACACCTCAACAGAATGGAGTGGTTGAACGAAGAAATCGAACTCTTGTTGAAGCAGCTAGAACAATGCTTGCCTATTCGAAATTGCCACCGAATCTATGGGCTGAAGCTGTTGCTACTGCTTGTTTTACTCAAAACAGATCCATCATTAACAAGAGGTTTGATAAAACTCCGTATGAGGTGATCAACAAAAGAAAGCCAAATGTGAACTTCTTACACATATTCGGATGTGTTTGTTATGTTCTCAATGATCGAGAAAATCTGGGCAAATTTGAACCAAAAGGCGATGAGGCATATTTCATCGGTTATTCAAGGGAATCGATTGCATATCGTGTTTATAACCGAAGAACCAAGAGAATAGAAGAGAGTATGAATGTCAAATTTGATGAACTCTCGGGAATGGTTCTTGAACAACACAGTTCAAGACCCGAACTTCAAAGTCCACAAGCTTCCGCAACAAAGAATACTTCAAATGTCAAATCATCTTTCGCGACACCAACAACACAAGATTTGGATATCTTATTTGAAGAATTTTTCAAAGTTCCGAACAAAGTTTCTGAATCTGAAGCAAATCCGAATGAACCATCAACTTCCAACAATAATGAATCTTACGAAGAGACGAATTCCAATGAGTCCTCACCATCACACTCATCAGATGCTATATCTACATCTGATTCTCCTACACCCATTGAAAATTCAGAATTGCATACTCAACCTCGTAACATTTCTCAAGTGACAAATCCATCAACCAATCCGGAAGATTATGATCCTGATGATATTGTTGAACCAATTGCACAACCAAATGGACAAGAGCCCATCCGATTTCTCAAGTCATTGGTAATCCAACAACAGGGGTTCAGACAAGATCCGCATCTGCAAATGAATGTCTGTTTGTGAACTTTCTGAGTATTGTTGAACCGAAGACAGTGAAGGATGCTCTACAGTGTCCAGATTGGGTAAAAGCGATGCAAGAAGAGCTGAATCAGTTCGAACATCTTGAGGTGTGGAGATTCGTACCTAATCCTTACAAGAATAAGGAACCAATTAAGACCAAATGGATCTTCAAGAACAAAAAGGATGAAAATGGAGTTGTTGTACGCAACAAAGCACGATTGGTTGCAAAGGGATATTGTCAACAAGATGGAATTGACTACGATGAGACATTCGCACCAGTTGCACGGATTGAGGCCATTCGGATGTTTCTTGCTTATGCTGCATACAAGAAATTCACAGTATACCAGATGGATGTCAAAACTGCCTTCTTGAATGGGATTCTCAAAGAAGAAGTGTACGTTGAGCAGCCAGAAGGTTTTGTGAATCCAAAACATCCGGACTACGTTTACAGGTTAGACAAGGCTTTATATGGTCTGAAACAAGCGCCTCGTGCATGGTATGATGCTCTATCTTCTTATCTTGTGAAATCTGGCTTTAGCAAAGGTTCAATTGACACTACCTTGTTCATAAAAAGACAAGGGAGTGACATCATTCTAATCCAGATTTATGTTGACGACATAATTTTCGGGTCAACTAATCCTAAATACTGCAAGAATTTCTCTGCTTTAATGGTCAAGAAATTTGAAATGAGCATGATGGGTGAATTAAACTTTTTCCTTGGTCTTCAAGTAAAACAATTGTCAACTGGTACTTTTATTTGTCAATCTAAGTACATCCTTGACATGTTGAAAAAGTTTGATATGATGAATTGACAACCAATTGGTACACCCATGGAAGCTCGAACAAAAATCAATGCTGATTTAAATGGAAAATCTTTTGATCAAAAGAAAGTATCGCAGTATGATTGGATCTCTCATGTACTTGACTGCTAGTCGCCCGGATATTATGTTCGCCACATGTATGTGTGCCAGGTATCAGGCCTATCCCAAGGAAAGTCATTTCCAGGCCGTCAAACGGATCTTCCGATACCTGAAAGGCACAGTGAACTTTGGTCTCTGGTATCCAAGGGATACCGGGTTTCAACTAATTGCATATTCAGATGCTGACCATGTAGGTTGTAAGCTTGATCGAAAGAGTACTTCTGGGAGTGTACAGTTTCTAGGGGATAGATTGGTCAGTTGGTCTTCAAAGAAACAGAATTGTGTATCCACATCTACTGTAGAAGCTGAATATGTTGCTGCAGCAAGCTGTTGTTCACAAGTTCTTTGGATGAAGACGCAGTTGACTGATTATGGATTTCAATTCAACAGAATTCCCATTTACTGTGACTCAAAGAGTGCTATTGCTATTTCTTGCAACCCGGTGCAGCATACAAAGACCAAGCATATAGATGTTCGGTACCATTTTCTTAAAGATCATGTCGAGAAAGGTAATATCGAACTCTATTTTGTCCCTACAGACTACCAACTTGCAGACCTTTTCACCAAACCTTTGGATGAAACCAGGTTTAACTTTCTGAAAACCAAGTTGGGATGCTTGATTTACAAACTTAAATGCTTTCAAGCCATGTATTCTATGTTCGTTTTCTGTTTCAAACATTGATGTGTTTTACTTGTTATTACATGCAATGTTTGAGGGGGAGAAAAAGGATAGAATGCATGATTTTAGGGGGAGTTTGTAAATTTAGTATAGTCTTATATGCTTAATTTGAGGGGGAGTGTGCAAATGCATGAAAATTAATTGTTTGCTTTATTTTTGTATGTGTTAATATGTTAATTTTTTTCTTGTTTAAAAAGTTTTTTTTATGTGTGTTTGTTTTAAATTGAAAAACCAAATACAAAATGATAAAATTTGAAATGATAAAAATATTTTTTATTTTATTTTTTTAATTTTTTATTTTTTTTTCTTTAATTTAGTTTTTTTTTTGTTGTTTGTTGGTTTTGTTGAAAAAGCCCAAACAATGTGAGCCCAACCAATTTGCTTAGCCGAAGACTTGATGTGAATCCGGGTTGACACGCGGGTCAAACCCAGACCCGCGACCCGTGTTTGGCTTCAAATAGAAATGGGCGGGTCAAGTTGATTCAGTTTCAAAATTCAAACAAAATATCTTATTGTTTTCTCTCTTAAACCGATCAAAACATCACATCAATCAATCATTAATCTTCATATCTGTCATAACAATCAAAGAGGGTGCAATCTGTGATCATTTTTCTGGTTATTTCATCTTGTTTCATCGATCAAATCATCAGTTTTGAGGTAAGATTCTTGTTTAATTTGTGCACTCAACTGTTTGATTAAATTCTCAAAGAACTGCCATGTTTTATTGCATTATTTGATGATTGTTTGTGATTATTTGATGTGCTAGATGCATGATTAGGATATATACTTGTTGATTACATGATTTCATGTTCTAATCTGCATGTACTTGAGAAATTATGGGTTTAATTTGTTGAAGTTTTGGGTTAATACATGAACTGGTGTTAAAAAGTACCATTTGCAGAGCATTCTGCTCGGCAAATGGGGTTTTGTTCAAAATATCCTTCAAATCTTCATAAAATTTGAAAACATTGTTCATATTTTCTAAACAAAATTTTGAATCAAAAGTGTCATTTGCAGAGCTTTTTGCTCGGCAAATACTTGTTTTAAAAACCAAAATGAATTTTTCACCAAGTCATAAAACAACTTGATGCAGAGCATTTTGCTCGGCATTCAAGGTTGTTTGGTTTTCAAAATGAATCAAAGTTTAAAATCAACTGTTTGCAGAGTTTTGCTCGGCAAACAGGTCATTTTGAATTCCAAAATTTTTCCCAAGTCTTGAAAGAACTGTTTGCAGAGCTTTTTGCTCGGCAAACAGAACATTTTAATTCAAAAAGGTTTTGCAAATTTTAAAAACAACTGTTTGCAGAGCATTTTGCTCGGCAAATAGTGCTTTTTAAACAAAACTTTTTCCAAAGTCTTAGAACCATTGTTTGCAGAGCATTTTGCTCGGCAAACAGAAATTGAATTTTTCAAAATTTTGTCAAGACTTGAACCATGCATTTGCAGAGATTTGTGCTCGGTAAATACATGTAAACTTTTCACAAAGTTTAAAATGAACTGTTTGCAGAGCATTTTGCTCGGCAAACAGTGCAAAATGAAATTTTTCACCAAGTTTTTAAGATGAACTGTTTGCAGAGCTTTTTGCTCGGCAAACAGTACAAAATGAAAATTTTCACAAAATTTTTTTTAAAATCAACTGTTTGCAGAGCATTTTGCTCGGCAAACAGTACAATGAGAAAACTTTTCACCAAAATTTTAATTAAAAATCATTTCATGGGTGAAAAATGGTTTTCAAAACTTCAATTTTTCATTGAGTATGTCCTTTAACAATTGACAACACTATTGTTGTTCAATTAAAAGGAAAATTCATACATTTAAAGGAAGTGAACCTGAACTGCTCATTTGCAGAGTATGCTCGGCATTTACGATGTTCAATTCAATACCCGATGACTTGGACCTGACTTGAGTGTTTCTCGTGTTTGCCGAGAAGTTTGCTCGGCAAACAGTGCAAATCAAAAATTTGCTCGGCAAACAGTACTCTAAAATTTTTTTTTTCCCAAAACTTTTTTTTTAATTTCTCATTTTTTTTTAATTCTATGTTACTTTTATTTTAATTGTGTTGATTTTAAAATGTATGTATGTATGTGTATTGTGTTTTTGTCTATATAAAATTTCATAAGTGTTTGGGGTGAGAGGCAAGGTATCGAACGCCTTTGTGTACTACCTTGTTTTCTTATCTTTAATACTTATGTGATTTTATATTGTCATGTTTTGTATATATATTTGGGTGAGATGCAAGGTATCGAACGCCTTTGTGTACTACTCTGTTCTCTCATTTTTAATATATATGCAAAACATTGTCTGTGTAATAAATGTGTTTCTTAAATGTTGGTATGTGTTGTTATTTTTCTGTGTTTAAAATGTATTTTCTGGTCAAAATTTTGGTCAGTTTGTCTTATACAGAAAAATAATAAATCCCAAGATGGCAATGTTTGAAGAAGGGGCCACCATGAAAATGCAAGCCAACCAAGCATTACATATTCCTTTTTCTTGCAAATTTCCAATTATTACGGAGATTCTGATTCATCATCCATTAAATAATGCTCTAACTGGAGGTGCAATTGTTCCAGAGAAGTATATGTTTGAACTTTGGGAATCAATTGAACACGTAAAAGGAAGTAATAAACACAAGACTCCAGATTACTTCAAATTCACTCTCCAATCAGATGATGAAATTTTCAACTGTCGATTTACATTGGATGAATTCAGAACAGTAATTGGATTTCCAGAACAACAAGAATACGAAGAACTTCCATCTATCGAAGAAATGTTGGCAGGAATTCATTCGTTAGGATATGAAGGAGAGTTGGCGATAATGCGAGATTTCAGAAGATGGAATATTGCAACTCTCTGGCATACAATATACAATGTGCTGTGTACTTGTTTGATGCCATCACAAAAAGGGATTGATCTGATGACAAAGCATTCATTGTCTATCTACTATGCAGTCACACACAATGTATAGTGTGATTTTGCAAAGATCATCTGGGATCAAATGATTCGAGTTGTCAAGGGAAAGGATAAACAAGACAGAAAGTATATTCCCTTTATCAGATTCTTCACGCTGGTTATCGAAGATGCTCTTGATAATAATGAAGAAATCCCAAAGTTGGACGACAGTTTCAAATGTGTGATTGCCATGTACAAATCCAACTTAAGAGGTACTGGAAGTGAAACAGTTAAACCTTTTCCGATTCCACGGTTTCTGTTAAACTTGGCTAATGCTCAAAGTCCCCACCTTAGGGCGTATAGAGAGTGGTTAAACACAACTATGGGATCTGAAAGCCGACAGATTCCTACCCAAGTTATGCATAGGTCGCCAAGTGAGGGTCCTAGGTCTTCTAAAAGAAAAAGAGGGGTTAGTGATGAGGGGACCTCTGAGCAAGGAAAGAAGAAATCAAAAGAGTTGATTTGAGCAAGATGTTACAACACCTGAACCGATAACTTCACCAACTTCACAATCATCACCTTTAAACCAATCAACACAATCTACACTGAACATTTCTTCACCGATTTATCAATTTACACAATCTACTCCTACCGTTCACTTTTCGCAATCTTCACCTTCTACACCAATACCATCAGTTGTTTCACCAAATCCACCGATTCTTACACCACCTGTTTCAACACCAATTCTAAATCCAACACCGATTGCTTCAGCACTACCAGGAGAACCAATTCCAATTCCTGGTAGAAGAATTAAGATGTCTGCAAGAAGTGCACCATCAAGCTCATCAAAGTCTTCAAGGAAAAAGCATAAGAAGAAACATAAGTCCTCTAAATCTGCTAAACATAGAACTGAATCGACTTCAGCAGATTTGAGTGAACAAGTTGGTGCATCAGTTGAATTGGATGCTGAAGAAGCAACACATGTGATTGATAATGTTATATCTGAGTTGGATACTGAGTTTGTTAGCACAGGAGATGATGTTGTGCAGGAGGAACAAGGCGGGAATGAGGGAGGAGTTGAAAATGTTAGAGAGGATGAGCGGTCCGGGTTAGGACAAGGGCATAAAGAAAACGTTGGCCCTCCGATAGTTCAAACCTCAGAGTCTAACCGGGTTGTTTACCCTAGGGTAGAAGTCGGGAACTGCCCATTCTCGCTTGCACCTAACTCTCCTCGCCATTCTGACTCCTCACAACAGGAGTTAGTCTCAGAAATGCACGGGGAACAGCCACGTACACCACACTCTCCTCATTTGGAGAGGAACATCCCCACCTCTCGCCTTCAATTCGTGCACAAGAGTCTAGATCTCCTAGGCACATGGAATCACAAGCCCAGTTGAGCATTGGTGCCGGAACAAGCGGAAGGGGACCCACTTTGTGTGACCCTCGAGGACAGCTTGGAAGTCCTGCCTTAGCTAACATTATGCCAGCTTTAGCCGCAGGCAACAACTCTCAAACCGAGACTGGGGGACAGTATGAACGCCTAGGTGACACTGCTGTTCCTCAGGATCAACCTGAGATTGTATTAACGGGCATTCTCAGTGACCCCGGTGTTGTTAGCGGTGTTGCCCAACAACAAGTCCAGGACAGTGATTTATCACAGTCTAGGACACCCCTTGATTCGGGTTGCAAAGCCCATGAATCTAAAACTGCAGGTGAGGGTTTACCCCAAGGATCCGCAGGAAATCCTAAATCAGCTACGCTGAATTTAGGTCACACCACAAGTGTGCAAACAACCTCCGGGTTGGTACCTCCACATCCAACACCAACACAAAGAACACCAACACCCATTCAAACTTCATCAACCACAACAAGTCCCACCAAAGATCAAGCTTTTGAAGTGTTACTCAATATTCTAAGATCGGAGGAAGATTTGTTGACTGTGACTGAAAGGGGAGTTTTGAATGCTTTGGAAGTTCGAGAACGCGAAGTTGCAAATGAAAGGAAAGTTAAGGAATTGCAAGAGAAAGTACAGAAACAAAAGGATGAATATGATGCCAAACTTGTTGCCTTTGAACTAAGATTGTTAGCGTTAGAATCTTGCCGACCGGCCTCGGTTTCTACCAGACGGGATGATCCTGATTCTGATGATCACCCCGAGGGGGAGAACCAAGGAGATGGTCAAGCGAATGTTGAAAACTTATCGGCAAGAGCTGAAACGAATGTTGAGAATGTGGAGATGGGGGAAAGAACACAAGGAGAAACTCAAGTGGGAGTGGTAATGAGAGCTAGTCAAATTATTGAAACTCAAGCTGAAATTGATAGACTTGCTGCAGTCAGAGTGGAAAATTGTAACACCCGTCGTTTAAAAATATGGGTTTTCAAAAACTTTCACCTAACGGTGTCAATTTGCGGAAGAAAAGACGTTAAAAGTCAAAACCGATAAAACATTTCGGTTTCTGCATTTAGTTGGTGTTACATGCCATATCAAACAATAGTTCAAATGAAAACCCATCGGTTGCCCAACATAAAACAACCGTTCACACGTACTACATAAATTCGACATTAAATGAGAAATATAAACAAAGTCTCATAAGTAAATGTCTATGGGTAGCTAAGGCCTCCTGCATGCATCTACCCAAGCCTCACTCGTCCTGCATCATCTAGTCCTTCAAGCTAAACCTGAGGGAACAACCACATTTAAGAAACAAGTGTTAGCTAACGAATTAGCTAAGTAAGATAACAATATGTTATTAAAACATTTGTCCAATTAAAACAATCTTCATTATTAGACAAGTTTATTTAGGCACAACACACATCACACGTTCACACATAACTGCATATCAACTTCATATCAATTAGGATAATCATCCTAAATGTGCCTATCCTTCATTATATTCCCACATTGTCATACGTATCTTCGTTAACTGCATATAAGTGTGCCCTGCATCACACCCGACTAGATGATCGGCCAAAAGGCTACTCATCATACGTCGTTAAGGAATGGCAAGCTAATCCCAGAGTAATCCGTATATGGAGGTTGGTCAGACCCCTCGTATTACTCGCCCTGCATTATAAAGACCATGTTGCAAGGAGCCACCCAAGCAACAACTACGTCAACGCACTTAGCCGGGCTAGGGCAAGTACGGGTTAAGCTTAACACTTTCCCTGCATTATATTTACGAGCTCGGTTTCACACATATATAGTTTAGGTCCCTGCATTCCTAAACTTTCACACACATATAGTCTAGGTAACACACATTCCTAGACATTCACACTTTAACTTCATTACGTTTGGATCCATAAACGTGCAAGTGACATGGCAACCTAGCAAGTCTAGTGGACTAGGTGTACAAGCCAAGCATGCATATCACACATCAACTTCATTACTACATCTCATGCATAACAAAATACTTCATTAAACTACATCAACTGCATAGCTACATACTACATTAAGCAATAATACATTACACTACATTAGGGATTGCATTTCAGGTCTCATGGTCAACTGCATAACCCCTAATACCTCCCGTGTAACCCCATATGCCCACATGCAATATAAAGATACCAAGTGGAAGTATTTATGATTTGAAACCAGCTTTTCGTTGAATCCTCCAGCGTGTCAAAGTAGTGTATCTTACCTCGACGGAGTACTCAACAGTCACAAATGTGTTTACCGTGCTTGACAAGCGTTCCCGACAAACCTATGGTACAAGAAGGATGGATATATAAGTCAACTAGACACTTAAACGCGCTTAAAACCTTTCTGCTGGCTGATCTCGCCGAGCCCAGGGGTGGTCTCGTCGAGTTCAAGCTCCAGAATGCATCAAAAAGTGAGACCTGACCACGATCTTGTCGAGCCCACTAGTGGTCTCGTCGAGTTCAGTTTTCAGAATCACACCCTTCACTTGCAGGCGACTTTTCGACCTCTAGAAGACCAAATGAGTCAAAACTTAGTTCTTATGAAATATAGGCAGTTCAAAGAACTTTCCAGAAATATAAAGTTTGACTCTTTAAGAGCTCTAATGAATAATCTATGACGTTTTCAAGACAAGTGTGCAGAATTCGTCCAAAACCTGACTAGTTTTAGAAATCGACATGTTTCGCATATTTCTGGGCAAAATCAGAGGAAACTTTGTTCATATCAAATTTATGGGACACATAGAGGTTTTCAGAAATGTAAGATTCATCTTCTAATTCGTTCATATAAAGAAGATATGATTTTTGCAATATGACTGAATTTTCAGACCTAATAAACCCTTTGTTTTGCAAACAATTTCCACCATCAAACATCCATGTCAAGCCACCATGACCTCTACAGTTCATACACATCAAATTAAGACTTACTTATCATTATGAAATCATCAATTGATTCATGGATTCATTATACTCATTTTACAATCGATTTGACACCCGAATGACCTAAATCGACTCACAAACGCAATCGAATCCAAATCAAACCTCAAGACCAGATGTGACACTCATATGAAATACATAATATCATCAAAACATCATCAATATCACGTTCATACCTGTAGGAAATCACTAAACCTCAATTGATCGAAATAAGGGTTACCGAACGACCCGAAATCACCGATTCTATCAATAAAACGTATTCAATTGATCAAGACCATATATGAATGAATTGAATAGATGAATATAACCAAAAATCAGTAGGTATTACCATCCTTACCTTAAATATGATTAGAGATTCGATCTACAAGCGTTTAATCACTCCGATTCAACCCGAAATCAATGAAAACCAAGCTATGGAGGTTATGGAGGCTCACACCAAGAAAAACACACATACTTCTGAAGATAATGAAGGATTAGGGCTGCCTAAACCCTATCAAAACCGTCCCCCTCTTTGCACAATGACTAAAGTGCCCTTGACTTAAATCTAACGACCGTTAAGGCTCAAACTAACGAACCGGAAACTCAAACGACCGATGGAGCACCTTAATTACTATCCGACAACTATAATAACATCTTATGACCATTAGTAACTAGTTCAAGTATTAAATTTATCATTCAAACATCAATAGTTAATTACTTAAGCATTTAAGCAACTAGCGGTGTCAAAGTCAACTAACGGTCAAAGTCAAAGCAATGATAGAAAAGTTTAGGATGTTACAATTACCTCCCCCTTAAAAGGATTCTGTCCTCAGAATCATTTCGCCACTCCTATATAATTAACTTATCCATATCCTTAACTTTATCTTTTCATTTCAGGATTCCCTTGGGTCGTTCTTTAACTTAGCATGACCAACTCATTGAACTTCTTACATAGTCTTTTCTTCTTTCACCTTACATTTCATTCGGTTCGGCATTTCTTTGATTCAATCTTTAAATCAAATCAGGTAATCACCTCATTTTACATTCAGCGAAGACTATTCATTGGAAGGATAAGACCTTCCTACCCATATCAACATAGACGTACCACTTAAACGTAACTTCATATCATATCTATTACACATAAACTTGTCACACGTATTCATATTAGCACATGTAGAGTATATACTCCTAATTGTTCCTTTCAACGATACATCATACCTATCACACGTCTCAACATATCTTATTAAATCTCACGTCACATTGTAATCCACGTCTTAAACTATACGAACATCTTTCCCACATATTCTTGTAACTTACATATTACGCACTAGCTTTACAACTAGCACGATTTCCCACATCTTACGCACTAACACTAAGGCTAGAACGATTTCCCACATTTCACACTTTACTTTAACATTAGGTATATACATTACCTAACTAGTCTCACATCTACTTTAACGTTTAATCCCACTAACGTGCACAACTCATAGCAATTCCTACGGGTATCTAGTGAACTAGATATTTCACACTTAAGCCCCACACATAAGCCATCACATAACAATCATTTCATGGCGGCATAATTATAATCGACATACTACATATGCATATAACCACTTTACTTTATGTCACACCCCGACAAAGGCGGAAAACTCGGAGTGCGAGATAAAGCACACGCGCACATGGATGTTACATAGGAATACTAAATGAGTGCATAGATTAACCATAAATAGTCGAATACATAGTTCAAATAAGCGAAACATAAGTCATACATAGTTCAAAAGCATTCAAATAAAACATAAGATAAGTTCCCACGCAGGGGAAACGATTAGGCATAATGCCAACTAGCACATAGAAAAGCATGCAAAACTCCAAAACCTAAGCCTAAAGTCTGCTACATGTCCCATGCTACCATCCTAGCCACAATTTGCCTGATTACCTGAAAGGAATACTTAAAAGAGTCAACACGAAGGTTGGTGAGTTCGTAGGTTTTTGAAATCATATTTGAATACTTGAAATCCTCATTTGAATCACAAATCGTTTGCTTGAATCATCACTTGAAAACGTTTATCGTTTGAATGAATATGTTTATGCCGTCAATAAGGATACATGAATAACATAGTATGGTATGGCTATAGACCTACCTACGATACATAAGCATGAATACATGTATGTGTGCCCTTACAGTCATAAACATGACCTGGCTAGTATGAATATCAATGCGTGCCCTTACAGTCATAAACATGACCTGGCTAGAATGTATATCAATGCGTGCCCTTACAGTCATAAACATGACCTGGCTAGAATGTATATCAATGTGTGCCCTTACAGTCATAAACATGACCTGGCTAGAACGTATATCAATATCGTAAAGTAGTCTAATAGCCAT
>CM067169.1:121905130-122039899 GCA_034093135.1 Erigeron breviscapus | reverse complement strand
TGGGGTAGCACCCCCATTCGTGTTGGTCATACCAACTGGATACGGATGCATTATATCTGGAAAGCTTAGGGTACCCTGAACAAGGTACCTACTGGAGGCAAATAAACACACACTTGCCTAGTTTCGGTTCATGAGCTTAGAACTTGATGTATACAGTATCTACTCTTATATTCTATTTGATCCATTGTGTGATCAAATAGTTACTTTAAATCTTGTGGTTCATACTCTATATTTTTATTAAAAAACTATGATACTCTTTGCTTTATATTGTATCATAACTACTTGACATTGCGGTAAGGCAATGGTCACACTGAACTCTGGATATCATGAAACTATATTTTCTATATGAAAAACTTATGGAACTCACCAACTTTATGTTGACGTATTTTAGCATTTATTCTCAGGTAACTAGACGATACTCTATACATGGGACATTTTTCCGCTGCATACAACATGAACCATGGACCACCCTCAGGCTTTAGGACTGACTCATCAATTTGCTAAAGTCTCAGGCTACTGTTTAATATTGTTTAATATTAAATAAATGTTTTCAAGAATAATATCTTTCATAAATTTGTAATATAAATTTGTGAACAATGTTTTTATAAAATGTATTTTAAAACGACAACGTTTCGTGTCGTTCAGTATATCTTGTGTTGTGAATCCATGTACGTCATATTCCGTCTAGGGCGGGGTGTGACAGAATATGACCCATTCTTCTATGCCATAACAGAGATTCAGATTCATTTGCTTTAGTCAACAAGCAAATTGGCTCCTTGGAATCATCAACACCTAACATGAGGCCATAGATGTCTTTCTTTCTAGGAAGTAGGATCCAGTCTTCAGGAATAACATATCCCGGCTTCAAAATAAGTGCTTCCTTCTCAGTAAAATGGACATGATTACCCTTGTCACAAATCTGAGAAACACTCATCAAATTATGAGATAGCTGTTCCACATAATTTACTTTCTCCAATGTAATCTTCCCATTGACAACATCACCCTGGCCTGAGATATTGCCGCCCTTGGGACCTGCGAAACTAACATAAGAACCATTTATATCAACATAATTGGACAACAATTTCTTGTCCCCTGTCATGTGCCGAGAGCATCCACTGTCAACATACCAAAGACTGATAGGCTTCCTTGGTTCTCCCTTTTGATCAGCAGCCTTGCAATCTGCCATGTATGCAACAAAATCTTCAGTTGTCATACCTTCAGGTATCACAAATTCCTTCATCTGTTCTTCAATGCTCTTCTCAGAATTTGCTTCATATTTTAGTTGACACATCCTTCACTTCAGGAGCTATCATAGCTGTCATAGCTTCACTCTCAGATCTCACTATATCAGCAACTTTCTTAACATTCTGCCTTACAACCTCAGATGCAGCTTCTTCACTTGTATACACAGCATAGTCTATTTCTTCAACAACTTCATTTGCAACATGCGCATAGTCCTCATAAATCTCGACTAAGTATGCATGATTCGAAGTGTCTTCTGACTGTGTATCCCATTGATAAGTACCATCTGGGTTTTGAACAACAACAGCCTTGGACTCCAAAAACTGAGGAGACCTGACTGTATAGGAGTAGCAGGTAATGTAATCATTGCTTGAGTCTTCTGATGATTGGGAGGTGTAATACCGCCTTGATTGTAGTTCTGTCTACCTGCAACGGTATTATCAGTCCTTTTTGGACGTTGACACTCTCTCGCAAAATGACCAAATCCATCGCAATTATAACATTTCACCTTGGAGTTGTCAAAGCCTTTAGTGTCATTTCCCAAAAATCTTCCAGTTCTCTGAGAGAATCTCCTGACCTTAATTGTCAACATAGCTAGCTGCCATTGTAGATCCATTTCTTCTAAATCATCAGGATCTATTTGATTGTAATCCTCGTCGATCAGTGTAGGATCAGTAACCTTTCCACCAATATAAGCTTCATGAGCCGAACAAAAGGCTGAGTAAAGATTCATTCTTCCTTCTGCGGAACTCATACTCATTGGCATCGAGTGAAAGGACTGACTATTGCTCTTGACATTAGTATTTGCATTGTCATAAGCAACATATCCTACAAGTCCTTCTGCATCAACGATTGGTGTAGCTTCAGAACCACTTAGAAATGCATTTGTTCCCGAGCTAGTACTTGCCAAATGAACAGGATTTGCATGATACAATGACAGATCTTGAGTGAAATCCGAATGAGTATCCTTTATCCTCCTTTTCATTTCTCTATTCTTCAGTTTGGAAACTACCGTCTCAAAATCCCATGTACTGTACTCCTTGTCATCTTGAAGATGATGAACATATTCAGTCCATGTTTTTGGTAGTGAATCCAAAAACTTATCTACTAACTCAGTCTGAGGATATACAACCCCAAAATATGACAACTCAGTAGTAAATGACTGAATCGAGTAATTATCTCATCAAGAGATTCTCCTTTCAGTCCATTAAAGGCTTCATACTGACGTTTAAGAAGTTTAATACGATTTCTCTTCAAAGTAGCATCACCCTCACAGTACTTTTCAAGGGCATCCCATAACTCCTTTGAAGTAGTGTACTTTTTGAACAAATGTACACTTTCTTGAGGTAAGGCCATCGTAAGTGTTGAAAGTGCCTTTCCTTCAACAACGTATTTCTTCTTTTCAGCATCTGGCATATCAGTGTAAGTATATGTACCAATTACACCATTTTTCTCATAAGTTGGCCAGTCAAAACCTTGAGTTATCACCACCCACATATCAATATCATTCAGACGAATATAATATTCAAATCGTCTTTTCCACATCCAATAATTCTCCATACGGAAAAGCTTTGGAGGTCTATTACCACGACCAACTTCATGGCCATGCATGATCATTTGATTGATAAGTAGGGCATTTGGTGAATTTGCAGCAGTCGGTACAGTAGTCATTTCGAATCTTTTAAAATAAATCAGACGAATATGATATACTGTAACACACAAGTTCGTGCTGAGGTGGCACGAATTGAACACACGAAGAGCACACGAAGACTTAGTTCGTGCTGACGTGGCACGAGGTCACACGAGGGACACGTGACACGAAGTAACACTTAGCACGAAATGATTCACGGAGATCAGTTCGTGCTGGCGTAAGCACACGAACAACGATCACTTCGTGCTGACGTAGGCATGAAGTCGCACGATGTTAGGTCCAGATTTACTGGACTCACTCCAGACGAGAGGTCTGGAGCATCACTGAAGATTTGTCCAAAAATTATGAGAAGACCAGTGAGCTGTTTACTTGTACAGGAATCTGGTGTCCACCAGATTAGCTCACTGGACTTCACTCCAGACGAGATCATTTCACTGAAGACATTCTCACTGAAGTCGAAGACTGAAGTCTGAAGATAGAAGACTGACAAGCAGTGGAGCCCACTGGCGGTCTTACCAGATCTCCCGTCTGGAGACTCAACAGTGTTCTAGACCTTACAAGTCTGAACACTGTTCTCGAGGAATATTCTTTGTCTTTATTCGCGTGGGTCCGGACAAAAGCATTTGTCCATTAACAAAAAGACAAGCGTGCAAAAAGCAGTTGGAATTAAGTAATTTAACATTACTTAATTAGGCATTTCGAAGGAATTAATTATAATTCCTTCAACTGCTTCCAACAATATTTTATACGACAAAGTTGGATTTCCAATACCAACTTTGTCTATAAATAAAGCTTTTTTGCACAACAAGAAATCTAAGCATTAAGACATTAAGTAATTCCAGTTAACTTGCTTAAATAATCTCGATCGCAAAAAGGAGTACTTCACAACTTTAAGTATTTCGATCCAAGGAGATTATTTATCAAGTATAGATCATTTGTAATTCATAGATTGTTAGAATACTTACACTTGTGTAATATTCTGGTTCCGCAACAATCTTGTATTTTATTTAAACATCAATAAATAAAATACACTTGAAAACTACATTGTGTTTCACTTTTAATTACTTACTTATTGTTTCATAATTAGTATTACTTTATTTATATACTTGCATTTATTTTAAAGTGATACTAGTCCATTCTAGTTCTACTTGTGACTTGTTATTTTACACTCGTGGGTTAAACCATCGTATGAGGGACTTTACAATTGGTATCAGACCAGAAGGTTAATATACTTACCTAGATCTGTTTCACGATGGCCATCCCACAAAATACACAAGAAACTAATTTCAATGAGCCTTCTATTATTGAAAATATAAATGAACCTCAACCCATTATTAACAACCCTCCTCCTCCTACTCCTGCTTCTCCACATGTGCATGTGCACTATTCGAATACACCCGTTCCCAAATTCAGTGGGAATGGTGATGAATTTGGAACGTGGAAAGCTAGGATGATACTTCATGTTACTGGCATTGAGAGGAATATGCTAAAAATTTTAAATGAAGGTCCATATATTCCTAGATGTCCTCTCAATCCACATCTTGATCCAACTGGATCAAGATCTGGAAGGGAAAAGAGGGAAGAACATTGGTCAGAAGAGGATAAAAGACTTGTAAATATTGATACTATTTTAAAAAATATGATCCTCGGTGTTGTCCCTGAAACCCTAATTCCCACACTAGTTCTTTATCCCAGTGCTAAATCCATGTGGGATGAACTAGTGAACCAGTATGAAGGAGGTAATGATACTGTTGTTACTAGAAAAGTCTCCTTAAACAAAAAGTATGAGTCATTTTTTGCTCTCCCCAATGAATCTCTAACTGGTACTTACACCAGATTTATGAGCATTATAAATCAGTTAAGAGCACTGGGGGTAGAGAAAGACAAGGATATACTTTTGGAGAAATTTTGTGATATTCTTCCAACAAAATGGTCTCATATGATTCTGGTCTTGAGACAAGGCAAAACCTTGCACTCCCATACTTTGTCAACATTGTATGGAGCCTTCAGATTCACTGAAGAGAATCAAGCCCAGAGGATTGAGGCAGAAAAGGATGCTTTAAATCATGCTTCCAGTAGTTCCATAGTGGCCAGTCCTACTGAACCACCTTGTGCGGCATTAATATCTTCAGAGAATGTATTTTCTATGAAGAAGATGATGTCTGAACTAATGGAGTCTGGAGTCACTAATAATATTTCTCCAGACTGTGATGAAACTGACAGTGATGACCTGGTTGCAATGATTGCTAAAACGTTTAACCGTTTCAAAGCAAGAGCAAATAGGCCCACTGGACAAAGTGCACCCAGTTCCTCTACTGATAAGACCAATCTGACATGCTTTAAGTGTGGCAGAAAGGGTCATTTCATGAAGGAGTGCAGGTCCAGTCAGTTTGTCTCCTAGTCTGGTCCAACTGTTTCTTACAACAAGCCTGATGATAGCTACAAGTTAAAATACAAAAAGCTTAAGGCTCAAATTGCTCTCATGTCCCAACAAATAGAAAATAATAAATGCATGATTGCAACCACTGAAGAAGCATGGGTTCCCTCTGATGATTCATCAGTTGATGAAGAAGAGGAAAGAGATTGTTGTTTCATGGCTCTGGCTGATGAAGAGCATCTGGTGAAAGAAGATGTTACATCTGGAAGATGGGTGGATATTGTACTCAAGAAGGTTAGTTTGTATGATCTTGAGACCGATAATGAACTAAAATTGGACATTGCTGAAGTTCTTAATTCTGATTTAATTTATGTTGAAACTGTTAGATCTGAAATGACAAACAGTTTTGAAACAGATTTTTCTGAAATATCTATTTTGCAATCAAAATTAAAAGAACTCCAGGATATTGAACTGGCTTTTAAAGCACAAGTTTTGGTCACTGAACAACTGGTACAAGAAAAACAGGACCTTGAAATTATTTTGGAAAAAGAAAAACAGGTCATTAAGTCATGGCTAGAGACAAGAAAGCCATATGATGCTGGAATCAATCAATTTCCATCCCAAAAACATGCTTATCTGGATGGAAATACCCATGTTGCTGCATTGATTCCAATCATTGACCGATTACCAGAAGTGGTCAAGCCTAGTACCATTTATGATGAACCAAAGACCCCCAAAACTTGTGTCATACCACCAGTTTAACTTTTTAAGGTTAAGACTGGAGCATCCCAGATAACTGCTCCAGTCAAAAAGGTCAAGCAGAATAAACCTTTGCCTCAGTCGTCTTCAAAAGAACCCCAGGTTCAAAAGACCACTTCCCTTCCTAAGCCAAATGTCCAGTCATCTGGAAAGGCTAAGGTGTCATCTGAAGAAAGTATTTTGTTAAGGCTGGAGAGCCAGTTTCAACTACTGGCTCGTCAAGTACAAAGTTGTAATGCAAGAATGAACAATTTTGAGGGTACCTCATCTGGCCCTAAACAAAATTCCAAACCTTTTTCTAAGAAAGAGAAAATTATTGCTCCTATTAAAAATAAGAAAAAGGTTTCAAAACTATCAACTCCAGTAGTGTTTTCAACAAAAACTACTATTGAAGAAAGTGAACTCAACCAGATACCCCCAGGGATCCATAAGGGAGGATCCAGAGAACCATCAGTCGATGGGTTCCCAAAACTAACTAATACATCTGGTGGATGTGCAGGGCGATCGAAAGAAACATATTTGGTATCTTGACAGTGCTGCTGGCAGGACTATGACCGGATGTAAGACCCTGCTGGAGGAATTCATCATTTCTGATGGACCCTCCATTACTTTTGGAAATGATGGTTGTGGAAAGACAGAGGGGTATGGTGTTCTGAACAATGGACAAGTCAAATTCAGACGGGTGGCATATGTGAATGGTTTGAAATATAACCTGATCAGTGTTAGCCAACTGTGTGATGATGGCTATCAAGTATTGTTCAATATTGCTCAGGGCATCGTATTCAACAAGGACTGGAAGGTAGTATTAATTGCTCCCAGAAAAGGAAATGTGTATGTTATGGATATGGAAAGCTGTCCAGATGAGCAGTGTTTCTATACTCAAGCTGATGAAGACACAAACTGGTTATGGCATAAAAGGTTATCCCATTTAAATTTCAAAAATATTATTAAGTTTTCTAGAAAACAACTGGCAGATGGGATACCTTCAGTTTCCTTCAAAAAGGAAAGGCCATGTCCAGGATGTGAGATGGGAAAGCAGAAACGTTCCAGTTTCAAGACCAAGCAGAATTTTAGCATATCCGAACCACTTCATATGCTTCATATGGATCTTTTTGGTCCAGTGAATGTTCAGACTCGTGCTGGTAAAAGATATACCCTGGTGATTGTTGATGAATTCTCCAGATTTTGTTGGGTAATCTTTCTCAGGTCTAAAAGTGAAGCTGCTGCTGAAATCATAGCTCTTATCAAGCAGCTTGAACTCAAGTACAAGCGAAAAGTGTGTCAGTTACGAAGTGACAATGGAACAGAATTCCAGAATGCAACTTTGGAGAAATTCTGTACTGACACTGGCATCTCTCAGAACTTCTCATCAGCACGCACTCCAGAGCAGAATGGAGTAGTAGAAAGAAAGAACAGAACGCTGATAGAAGCTGCCAGAAGTATGCTTGCTGAATCTGGTCTTCCCACCAGTTTCTGGGCTGAAGCAATTGCAACTGCTTGCTACACCCAGAACAGGTCAGTTTATGTGAAGCGACATAAGAAGACAACCTATGAAATATTAAGAAAAAGAAAACCAAATATTGGTTATTTTCACGTTTTTGGATGTCCAGTGTACATCCTGAACGACTCCAGTCAGCTAGGCAAATTTGATGCCAAAGCTGATGAAGGATATTTCTTAGGTTATTCAGCCATTCGCAAAGCCTTCAGAGTCTTTAACAAGAGACTGGAGAAGGTTCATGAGTCCATACATGTTACTTTCGACGAATCAAATAATGCAATTAATAAAAAGCCAGCCCTTGATTCTCCCCCAGTAAATCCAATTGTCTTCTGTGAATCTGATCTTATCAACTACAATAAAGATTCATCTGAAGAAGTTTCCAGTCATCCTGACTTGGAACCAGTTCAAAAGAAAGCTTCCAGTAGTACACCTTTCTATCCTTTAATAAGTTTCAAACTACCCTCTGAACTTATTATTGGATCAGATGTTCGTACTACTCCCCCAGTATCAGTCTCAGTTGAAACTACGCCAGTAATTCAAGAAATACCTTCAACTGATGAATTTCATGATGCAAATCGTGATTTACTTGATTCAGATGATGATTATGAATTGGTCTGGCAAGATCCTCCACCTGAAGCAACACCAGAAGAAACTCAACTGAACTCTTTCCCTGATATTGTTATTAGTCAAAATCCTGGTCATTACTCTAAATGGACAAAAGCTCACCCTATTGATCAGATCATAGGTGACTCCAGTAGAGGGGTTCAGACCAGAAGAGCCTCCAGTGAACAATGTTTGTATGTCAGCTTCTTATCACTGGTAGAACCGAAGAAGATTGACGAGGCTATGGAAGATCCAAGCTGGGTGACTGCTATGCAAGAAGAGTTTCACCAGTTCGAAAGGAACAAGGTTTGGTACCTGGTCCCTTTCCTAGTTGGAAAGAAAGAACCAATTGGAACCAGATGGGTCTACAGAAACAAGGTAGATGAAGATGGTCATGTTATCAGGAACAAGGCCAGATTGGTAGCCCAAGGGTATTGCCAATCAGATGTTGATTTTGATGAATCATTTGCTCCAGTGGCTAGACTTGAAGCGATCAGAATATTCTTAGCATTCGCTGCTCATCATCAGTTTAAGGTCTACCAGATGGACGTAAAAAGTGCATTTTTGAATGGAAAATTAGAAGAAGTTTATGTCAAACAACCACCAGGTTTCATTGATGAGAAACATCCCCACTGGGTATATCATCTGGACAAGGCTCTTATGGTCTCAGACAAGCTCCACGTGCCTGGTATGATACTCTGACTAAACATCTATTGAAAAATGGTTTTAAAAGATGTGCAATTGACAATACCTTATTTATTCTTCATGAACAAGGTAATCTTTTACTGGTACAAATTTATGTTGATGATATAATTTTTGGGTCTACTGATGAAAACATGTGCGAGAAATTTTCAAAAATCATGTCTAAAGAATATGAAATGAGTTTAATGGGTGAATTAACATATTTTCTAGGACTCCAGATTAAACAAAACAAAGATGGAATTTTTATTAATCAAGAAAAATATGTTAGAGATCTTTTAAAGAAATTTGATATGAACTCTTCACCATCTAAACCCACTCCAATTTCTGCACCACTGACATTGGACTCAGATCCAGATGGAAAACCAGTGAACATCACTGTCTATAGAGGCATGATTGGTTCACTGATGTATTTAACTGCCAGTAGACCAGATATTATGTTTGCAACATGTTTATGTGCCAGATATCAGTCTAATCCAAAAGAATCTCATATGCTGGCTGTAAAGCGCATATTGAAGTACCTTAAAGGTGTCCCCAGTTTGGGCCTTTGGTATCCCAAAGGCTCAGGCATGGATCTAATGGGTTATTCAGATTCAGATCATGCAGGTTGTAAGATAGACAGGAAATCCACTACAGGTGGATGTCATTTCCTTGGTGGTAAACTGGTCAGCTGGACCAGTAAGAAGCAAACTTCAGTTTCATTGTCAACTGCTGAAGCTGAGTATGTGTCTGCAGCTAGTTGTTGTGCTCAGATACTCTGGATGAAGAACCAGTTGCTTGATTATGGTATTAAATATTCAAAAACTCCAATATTTTGTGATAATACCAGTGCCATTGCTATCTCAAACAATCCAGTCATGCACTCCAAGACAAAACACATTGATCTCAGGTATCATTTCATTCGTGATAATATTATGAAAGGAAAAGTTGAACTCCACTTTATTCCCACTGACAAACAACTCGCTGACATTTTTACAAACCACTGGATGTAAAAACATTTGAATATCTTGTTGGTGAGTTGGGAATGTTGAACCCTTAATCTGGAATCCTGCTATGAACGCCTTTGTGACACTGGCAAGGTTCTTTGATTACCAGATTTATAAATCTATACCAGCTTAGCTATCGAACGCCTTTGTGATACTGGCAAGTTCTTTGATTACCAGATTTATAAATCTATACCAGCTTAGCTATCGAACGCCTTTGTGATACTATCTTTGCACTGATAGATTTATGGATCACCATTCCAGGGGGAAAGACTCAGACCAAATATTTTTGTCCTTAAATGTTTTTAATTTCAGGGGGAATTTATTAATTTATTTTCTCACTGGACAAAACTTTTTCACTGGTGCCTTGTAAATGTGTCCCTCTCACTGGTACTTGGACAGGTTGAAGTGCATGTTTGAGGAGTTCAGTTGCCTTGTAAATGTGTCCCTCTCATTTGTCTGAACTAGTTGATGTGCGTGTTTGAGGTTACCAGTATGGCCTTTAAAATTGGAATTGGTACTCTACTGGAGTGTCCCTCCAGTGTACCATCAGTGCATACTTCACTGGACTAATCCACCAGTGATAATGGAGTGTCCAGTCAACCTCCAGATGCATTGAAATGAGTCGTGGTAAAATCTAACATAATATTTTAATACTTGGTTCTCGTGTGTGCCACGTGACAAAACTTTTTGAATGGACAGTTACTGTTTATCCCACGTGGCATTACATTTTTCAAAATAAATGATGATATTTTTACCTTGGGAAGACAAAAAGTGCAAGTTGGTTATACATTTATGTGTGATGTGATGAGTTAAATGCGGAT
The DNA here is from genome assembly GCA_034093135.1 of Erigeron breviscapus. Classification (NCBI taxonomy): domain Eukaryota; kingdom Viridiplantae; phylum Streptophyta; class Magnoliopsida; order Asterales; family Asteraceae; genus Erigeron; species Erigeron breviscapus. The sequence continues at coordinate 122,029,263 of CM067169.1, read as the reverse complement.
TTGAAAAACCGATCAAAATTATTTTGAATAATTTTGAATTTAAACTGTTTATTAATTTATTAATTAAACATTTTAAAATCATTTCAATTTTCTCTCTCCTCTATAAATACCCAATTCACTTTCACTTTTCATTTTCATCTCGAAAAATCATTTTCTCCCAAAATTCCTTCATCAACTCTCCTTCATTCAATTCCAATCATCTTTCATCATAAATTCTCATCAAGAACCCTAATTTCAGTTTCATTTTCATCTCTCTATACTAAATACAATGGCACCAAGACAATCAAACAATCCTAAAAACCTTTTATCCGGTCCATATGCTCCGGTCGAAGCTGTTAAAAAGGCTGAGACCCCCAAAATCACTCTTAATGCGGATGCCATCCGTATAAACATGAACAACTGGATGGCTAGACTTACTCTTGCCAGTGTTCATGAGCCCCAATCTATTATTGGAAGACTGAATACTTTCTTTCTTTCTTGCCCTCTTTATGGTGCCCTAACCCTAAATCCAGGCAGGATGTACCACGAGTATTTGTGTGAATTTTGGTACACTGCAGAGTATGTAGAATCAACATCCACAATCACTTATACACTCAAACAGGGCACCAGACCCTCATCATTCACTATTGATACTCTCAGAACTGTCCTTCAGTTACATTATTTTGATGAAAATGAGATGTCTGTTGACCTTCCCACTGGCATCAATACAAGGGAAGTGTGCAGATTGATGGGGCACTCTGAAATTATGGATAATAATGGCCAATTATCCAGGAAGGGTACTATCTACATGAGTAAATTAACAGACTCATGGAGATATTTCTTTACTCACATAGTTGAGTGTTTGGAAGGAAGTTCTAGGGGACTGGATCAGATCAACCAAACCCATCTTTTGATTGCTTACTGCCTTTGGTTTGGTTATAGAGTGGATTTTGCAAAAATATTTTTTGATGATCTGGTAGAGCGTCTAAAAGTGAAAGGTAGAAAACCTCATATTCCATATATTCGTTTTCTTTCACTTATTTTTAAAAGAGCTCTGGGCAACCATTATGATTTTGAAACCACTCATTTTTCTTTGAGTGAGTACATGCGTGATCTGGCAAATATTAGATCTTCGCCCACTGAGATAGATATCACTCAGGCCATGCTTACTTTCCAAAGGGAAAATGTGGAAAGGGATGAAGTAGAAAGAGTAGACCTGGACGAGGGTCCAGGTGGGAATCAAGTTGAAAGATCTGATGAAGTCCAGATTATTGAACAAGTGCAACCAATAACCCAGGTGGCCCCAGAACCTCAGCAAAATGTTCAGGAGGTTCCCACCAGACCAAGAAACACAAGAAGGCGATTACAGAAAGGAGGGGTTCCTGTTGCCTCCAGTAGAGATGTTATCAGGGAGAATGTTGCAGGGTTGCTGGTGATATAATGACGTCAGATGGTACGCTTATTGTTGAGCAATTACAAACTGTTGAGCAGGAGGATGTTAATGTTGAGCAGGTGACTGATGAGCAACAAGAAAATATTTTACAAGTTTTTGAGGAAGAAAATGTTGTACAAAGAGTTGATCCAGATTTTGATTGGGATGCGCCTGACTCACCCATGTCAGAAGGTAATAACTTTGATACTGACATGATTTTTCTGGATGATGATGTCAAAGAAGTGGCAAGGTTGCCAGAAATGCCGCCACCACCAGAATTTCAAAATGCTCCATCTCCACCACCAGAACAGGTAAACCCACCACCAGAAACATTAAATGCACCACCACCACCACCACCACCTCCTTCAATTCCGCAAAACACTCCCTATTTTTCACCAAGTACTCTCCAGATCTCACCAAATCAACCACCACCACTTGAAGCTCCACTCGACTTTCCTGAACACCGTGCGCTGGATTCCACTGTTGTAACAACTGAAACTTCATCTGAAGGAGTCCAGGCACAAGTACCTCTGGTGACCAGGATGACTTCTCATCTGGCACCTCCCAGTGGTCTCTCTACTTCTTCTTCCACCGAGGTCCAAGACCTTGTGAATAAGGTGGCGGACCTGGAGAGATCACTCCAGTCCTCTTCCCAGGTAGTTTCTGATTTTAAATCATTATTGTCAAATAATCTTACATCTGAAATGAACCTGTTTGCTGGGAATGAGAAGCTGGTATTTGAGAAATTGAACGAACTGGTACTGGCCACGAACAAAAATTCTGAAAATATTAAAGTGGCTGTCCAGAGTTTGGAAGAGAAGCTGGTTGATTCTGTTAAGACTGCAGTGGTCACTGAATGCTCAACCACTGGCAGGTCTAACAGAGGAGGTTCAGAAATTGACAACCAGGATTAGCAGTCTCGAGAGCAGGCCAGCACTTGACCAGAATTCTGTGATAACCAACATCAGTGAAGCATGTATTCGAAGGTTCAGGGGTGACATGCTAAAAGAAATCACTGAAGAAATTTTTGGGTCAATTGTTAGGAATGTACAAGATAATTTGTTGCCTCAAATGGTGAAATTATTTGAAGCTGAATTGCCAAAACACATGCCTAAAGAAATTGAGAGTTTAAGAAGGAGTGACAACTAAGGAAAACTGTCAACATCACCACTCCAGTTGCTGGTCGTACTTTTGGGGCATCTGAACGACATACACTTGACCAGATTTGGAATCATCTCAAGTCACAAACTGGAGATGCTTCCAAGGGGGAAAAATCTGGAGATGTTGAAAAGAAGAAGGAAGCAGTGGCCACTGAGATTGTTAAGGTTAAAGAGCTGAAGAAGAACCTTGGTACTGCAGCCAGTGTGCCAAAAGATGTTGATAGTGCTATCAAAGTTGTTGCTGGTGCTATTCAGCAAGCCTTCAGTGCTGATGCCAGAAGATACGAAAAAGAAGTGACTGGTACTGAGACCAGTGCACAAGAAGTTGTTGGCACTGAAGCAAATGTTAGAAGAAGAAGAAGAGGCTGCTGGTACTGATGCCAGTGAGCCCCAGTTTGAAGCCTTCCCAGACCTCACAACCACAACAAAAAGGGTCAGAAGAAAGCATGTGGTGTCTGGAAGTGAAATTGAAACGACTGAAGGTTCGTCAGATTTTCCTACTGCTGATGATGATACTCAGAAAAGACTGGAACAAGAGTGCATTCTGATAGACATTTTCAAGAGAAGGAAAAAGGATGAACTGATGGCCCATCATAGGGAGATTGCCAGTCATGGAACTCTTGATTCCTTTAATGCTGGCAGATTGGGTATTCACATTGATGTATACAAGTAGATGAAGGATGACTCCAGAGTTCATGAATGCCTGAAACACCTGGATGATGTCCATCTTCGATCCAGGTACTCTTGTGAAGAACAAACGTATGATGCAGTGAACTATGGTGTTAGTGTGGTTGAGCTAATCAGGCAAAGGACTGAAGAACTTCGGGATCTTCAGAAAAAGATCAGAAAGAATGCTACAGCTCTGGAAGTTGAGTACAGAAAGAAGATAAAGGGTCTGCCCAAACTCACTGGCAAACAGATGAAGGCACTCAGAGATGCAGACCTTAGTACTTTCATTCCCATGGATACTTCACTGAAGATTAATCGTGAAGAAATTCAACCTGCTGTTTATCAGAGAAAGGCATCAAGGGAAACTGAGGTAATGATCCAGCTGGCTAAACAAAAGGAAAGGTACAATGAACTGATGACGTTCAGGGCAAATGTCAGAAAGATCATTGGTGCTGAAATTAAGTTAGCTGAGAATCATGAACAATTAAGCAGGTTCGAGGTGAAGTTGACCAGGGAAGGTAACTTCGTTGATGAAAGGAAGAATACCACAGTCAAAGCTTTTGGTTGGTCTGAACTGAGGGAAATAGGCTTGACATTCAAGGGGAAAGCTGATATATTTACAAATGTCAAAGCATTTATGAAGAGGGTTGAGAATGTGTTAAAAGAAAGCAGCAAATGGAAGTTGCTTTGGGAATAAGAGCACCAGAATCTTCTCCATCCTCACCAACAGCTAAGAGGAAGGCCACTGAAGAAGCACCAGGGCAGACATCAAAGAGAAGGGCCTAACTCTTTATCATTTACTTGTTTTTGTAATTTATTTTCTATCAAAATTGTAACTTTTTTAATAATTGATGTATGTAAATATAGTTGCAATTTTTGATTCACAAGTAAGTGATCAGAATAAGTCTAAGATAGAACGTAAAGATTAAATCTGGAACACTGATGATCTATAAAGTGTTTTCCAGTAATTTAAATTTAGACTTAGTTAAATTAAGGGTTTTTCAAGCATACAAAATGTATAGATAGAAGCTTGAAACCCTTGCATAATTTCTAAACAAATAGGGGGAATTTGTTAGGTCCAGATTTACTGGACTCGCTCCAGACGAGAAGTCTGGAGCATCACTGAAGATTTGTCCAGAAATTATGAGAAGACCAGTGAGCAGTTTACTTGTACAGGAATCTGGTGTCCACCAGATTAGCTCACTGGACTTCACTCCAGACGAGATCATTTCACTGAAGACATTCTCACTGAAGTCGAAGACTGAAGTCTGAAGATAGAAGACTGACAAGCAGTGGAGCCCACTGGCGGTCTTACCAGATCTCCCGTCTGGAGACTCAACAGTGTTCTAGACCTTACAAGTCTGAACACTGTTCTCGAGGAATATTCTTTGTCTTTATTCGCGTGGGTCCGGACAAAAGCATTTGTCCATTAACAAAAAGACAAGCGTGCAAAAAGCAGTTGGAATTAAGTAATTTAACATTACTTAATTAGGCATTTCGAAGGAATTAATTATAATTCCTTCAACTGCTTCCAACAATATTTTATACGACAAAGTTGGATTTCCAATACCAACTTTGTCTATAAATAAAGCTTTTTTGCACAACAAGAAATCTAAGCATTAAGACATTAAGTAATTCCAGTTAACTTGCTTAAATAATCTCGATCGCAAAAAGGAGTACTTCACAACTTTAAGTATTTCGATCCAAGGAGATTATTTATCAAGTATAGATCATTTGTAATTCATAGATTGTTAGAATACTTACACTTGTGTAATATTCTGGTTCCGCAACAATCTTGTATTTTATTTAAACATCAATAAATAAAATACACTTGAAAACTACATTATGTTTCACTTTTAATTACTTACTTATTGTTTCATAATTAGTATTACTTTATTTATATACTTGCATTTATTTTAAAGTGATACTAGTCCATTCTAGTTCTACTCGTGACTTGTTATTTTACACTCGTGGGTTAAACCATCGTGTGAGGGACTTTACACACGAAGATAACCACGAACTTTTCAAATAACACGAATTTCGAATTGTTTCTTCAATCAATAGCTAATCAAACGATCTTACACCTTCTGGTAATCAACCTTAGGGCTCTGATACCACTTGTAAGTCCCTATCATTGAACGGATCTTTATAAGACGTGATTCGTTATGTCAAGAGTGTGGAATCCTCTTGAGATAACTAGATTGCTATTGACTTTCGTCAATTAATGAACAATTAATTAACCTAAGGTCGTGCACGAGGTTGTAGTTCGTGTAGTAGATCACACGAGCAACAAATCAACTTAATTCGTAAATTCGTCAAAAGTTCATTACTAATTATCGTAAATTAGCCTTGTATTTATACTAATAGGGTTTATGTTCGTGTGGGCTTGGGCTATACACGAAGTATTAAAGCCCGATTAACAATAACAAACCGTCCTTCGTGCTGACGTCAGCACGAGGGTAATCCTTCATGCTGATGACGTCAGCACGAGGTTCGTCCCTTTGGTTCTTTGTTTGACTTTGTTTGACCTGTACATAACATCCAACCATCGTTTAAGTGTTCTACGACACTTATAAACCTTGGCTTTATGTTCTTGTACCTGCAAAACAATATATAACACACAAACACAATAATAAACATAAACAGATATAATATTGAAGTTCAAACGTAATCATTAAATACCAACATAAGTTCTTATTTAAACGATTACAATTTATTCCAAATCTACGTTGCTATTATCACACAAATCTGCATCTACACTAATCTTAATTGGGAGAATCAGCCATTAATTATCTGTTATATATCGGTTTAAGTGTTTTGAAGTTCAATTATTTATCATTGAGATGAATACATTTGTTGTATGGATCTCATGAGTTTGATGATGTGTTCGCAGAATTATTTATCTTAGCTGGATGTGTGTCAACCGTTAAGATAAAGGATTTCCAAAGTGCATGAAAATTGGGTCTATCCAGTCCGGAATGGAGAAAGCTCAAGCTTAAAATGGAAGCAGAGTACACTTACACGTCAACAACTAAATTCAAACGGAGACGAAAATAATGATGGAGAGATTGTTTATCATGTTATTCAATCTTGTGTCATTTGTTTTTGTTGTATTTGAATTTATTAAACAGCATTGATTGTGTCCAATGTCTGTTATTGTCAAATACTTAACAATAGTGCATTGTAATTCATTAATTAGTGACATATCGGGTCTTAATTTAATGATCGTACATTGTAATTTTGTTCAAGTTGTGACATCTATCGAGAATTTCTTTATCGAGAAAAATACGATTAATTATAATACAAAATAGGGTTTGTATTTGTCTTTATCGTGTTCTCTAAAGAATTCTTTTCGTTAATCATATCAAGTTCGTGAAAATTCTTGGTGAATTTTCAAAGTGTTAATCAAGTTCGTGAAGGTTGACTTTTTAGAAAGTCAAGGTTCACATGAATCGAGAAAATTAGGCTAAGTGTTAAATGCGCATTAAGCAAAGTGGGCTTATATTTGTGTGTTTCATTGATGGGCCTAATATGCGTGTTCTGCCAAATGGGCCTGATATGCGCGTTTCAGTGTACGAATAGGGTTTGCGTGTTATATTGGGTATAAATAGAACATTATACGCATTTAATGATTTTATTTAAATCATGTTAGAAATAATATTGTAGTAGTTGATTTGTATTACTTTATGTTTATATTGTGCTTATATTGTAAACTTGTAAGTATGGAAGGGGGCTTAATGTAAATTAGCCATATGTATATAAACCCCCTCTAAAATGTCATTTGTAACCTTTTACCCACATTTATGCTATCCAAGCTTTCAACTCACACACACTTTCCCTCTCTACTTTCTCTCTCCTCAAACCTCCATTAACACACACTAAAACACACACATAAGCTAATTCTAAATTTTACATTTGGTATAAGAGCACAATCGGCATATCCGAACGATCCAGAAGCTTATTCAAAGCTTAATTTGTGCTTAATTTTCGGAATTGGCTTATTTTCTGAAAAGCTTATTTGCAGAGCTCACTGTTACAGTGATTTTTCTGCAAATCTGGTGTGTTTTTGATTGAATTTTGTTCACCGATCGACTGAGAATCAACATATCATCAATCGTTGTGAGTTTCAGAACCTAATTTCACCGTCTTAACCGTTTTTGATCGAGCTCGGCAAATCATGTTCGCGTGGGTTTGAGTTCTAGTTCAAAATTAACTTAATTTGTTCGAGGATTTGTGCGAATGTTTACTGATCATTTTGATATAAAATTCGAGTTCTAATTCGAAGAAATGAAGAAATTATCGAAGATTTTCTTTTATCTCTGCAAATAAGGTGTTTAGAGGTTGAAGACGATCAACAGTAACCGACTGTTTTGTCTTGTAGTGATTTGCAGAGGTGTTTGGCTTGGTCTGGTTCTCATTGTACTATTTGCAGAGCTATTTGCTCGGCAAATACGAGTTTCAGAAATTTGGCTAAGTCTTGGATCCTAAATTGCACTATTTGCAGAGCTTTTTGCTCGGTAAATAGGTGTTCAGAGAATTTGTCTAAGTATTGGTTCTCGTTGCACTATTTGCAGAGCAGTTTGCTCGGCAAATAGCTTATTCAGAAATTTTTGGTTAAGTACTGGTTCTTACTTGCACTATTTGCAGAGCAGTTTGCTCGGCAAATAGGTGGTTCAGAGAATTTCGTCTAAGTACTGGTTCTTACTTGCACTATTTGCAGAGCAGTTTGCTCGGCAAATAGGTGGTTCAGAGAATTTCGTCTAAGTACTGGTTCTTACTTACACTATTTGTAGAGCTATTTGCTCGGCAAATAGTTGGTTCAAGGAAATTCGGTTAAGTGTTGAGCTTTGTTGTACTGTTTGCAGAGGTTTTATCTCGGCAAATAGTTGTTTTGAGGATTTTGATTTGTGACTGGTGCTACTTGTTCTTGGTGCAGAGGTTTTACCTCGGCAAATAGTTGTTGTTGAAAGTTGCGACTAAGTACAAAGTCTACTTGTACTATTAGCAGAGCTTTTTGCTCGGCAAATAGTTGATTCTAAATCTTCGACCAAGCATTTTCTTAATTGTGCTATTTGCAGAGGTTTTTGCTCGGCATTCAGTTGTTTTTGTGTGTTGATCTAAGTACTTGGGTTGCGACTTGGTGCTACTTGTACCATTTGCAGAGAAGTCTCGGCACTTAGTTGTTTTAGAAATTTCAAATCAAAATTTTCGATAATTTCTCAAAACCATTTTTCATCAATTTTCTTCGCGTGGGTAGAAAAATCAAAATTTTAAAATTTCTTAACTTTCTTACTTGTTCTATTTGCAGAGGTTTAAGCTCTGCATTTAGTTGATATAGAAAATTTTTCAAATTTTTCTAAGTATTTTGGAATTTAAATGAAATGACTTCAAGGGAAGCATTAGCCCTCGGTTCAGAAGGAAGACCACCTGTATTGTTCAGAGGTTCTTACCCGCAGTGGAAGAAAAGATTCCTCAACTGGATTGACAGACAGAAAAATGGAAAGCTTCTGAGAAAATCATACAAAGATGGACCAGAAATTCCAAAGAATCCAGTCAGTGGGGAAGCTTTACCGGAAGAAAGCTGGAACACAGATCAAAGAAACCGAGTTGAAGCAGATCAGATGTCCATTGCATATCTCTATCAAGCACTTCCTGATGACATTTATTGCAATGTAGACTCATACGAAACCGGAAAGGATATCTGGGATGAAGTTGAGAAACAGATGGAGGGGTCTGATGTGTCAAACACCATTAGGTTGTCGACTGTCTTGAACATGTATGAGACATTCAAACAACAAAAAGGTGAACCACTGAATGAGGTATACATCAGATTCTGCAATGTGATAAATGAGTTAAGGAAGAATGATGTGAAGAGGACCAACATGGAGCTGAATATCAAATTCATCAAGAATCTAGAAGAAGAGTGGCAAGTTTATGGAACCCAGCTGAACCAACAATCTGATTTTGGAAAGTTAACCATTCACACCCTATATGAGAAACTTAAATTAAATGTTGATGATGTGTTGAGAATTCAGAAGAAGAAGGAAGAGAATGTTCAAGCAGATCCATTAGCCTTAGTTTCTGAAAAGAAGACTTCAAGAATGACAAAACAAACCTTTGTTGAAGTGGACACTGATTATGATTCCAGTGAGATGAGCGATTCTGATCTTGATGAGATGCAGAAAGAGATGTATAAAGAACTCGCCTATTTCACGAAGGCTTTTAAAAAGAAATTTTTCAAGAAGAAGCCATCCAACAATTAACTTAGGACATCCTCAGTATCTTCATATGCTAAAAGCAAATGCTCCTAAGTTGATCAGAAGAAGAATTGTTGGTGGTGAGAAGAAGTTTAGAATCAGAAAAAGTTTGAAAAGAAGGTCATGGATAAGAGAATGAAGACAAGAAGTGCTTACAACTGTGGTCTTACTGGACATTTTGCAATCAACTGCACTAAACCTCGACAAAAGAACTCCGAGTACTATAAGTACAAACTTTTGCTGGCAAGACAAGAGGAAAGTGGAATTGCACCTTCTCGCTGAGAAGATGACAAGTGGTTACATCTTTCAGACGAAGAGGCCGACGAACTGGCAGCAAACGTGTGCTTTATGACGAAAATCAAGAAGTCGAAGGAGTTGGATTCAGATGAGGAACATTCGTCAGATGATGAAGAGGTAACACTTCCTAAATCTGTCTTAAGATATTACATGAATTTGAGTGACGAAACAAGAAAAGACTGCAGTGAGTTGAGTAAAAAGATTTCAAAATTAACCAAAGATTTGGAAGCTAAAGAAAATAATTTTCAAAATTCTCAAAACAAATTGAATTTACTTCAAAAGGATTTTGAAAATATGAAATCTGAAAAATCAGCAATAACTTTTACTCCAAACTCGAAACTGCATCTTGAAAAACAAGAACTTGAGACCAAAGTTCTTGAATTGTCCAAAACTGTCAGACAACTTCAAGTTGAAAAGACCAATGAGATGTTTCGAGCAAATGCTTTGGCTGAAGACATCGAGTCTTTAAATGTCAAATTGAAAGAGTCAATCCCTGATGTGACTGAATTGGAAAATAAAATTTCAGACCTAAAATATGATTGTTGTATAAAGATTCTCTTAAACAAAAACTTGATAAGGAAAATGATGAGCTTAAAGCTGAAATCAAGTCTTATCAAGAAAATTGTATAAGATAAATCGTTCATATCAACAAATCTTTTTGAATAGGCCTAGAAATTCAAAATCTGAATTCACTTCAGGGTTGGGTTATGTCAATCCAAAATGTTTGCTCGAAGCACAAGAAGAAATCCCATCTTTATACAAAGAGTCTTATATGACCGACCAGTTTGTGCGACCGGAAGATAGTGATTTTGAGTCTGAAGATTTTCTAAAGAAGGGTGCTAAAGTCTATTTTAACTACGAGTTAATGGATGAGTCATATGATTTTTTCGATCACCCAACACGTAAAACAAATAAAGATGATCAAGAGGTTGTCATACCTGAAATTCTTGAGTGTTTTACGGAAAAACCTTTGGAAAATCCAATTCCAATTCCAAAACCAGAAAATTTGAGACCATATGTACCACAAAAAGTTTTGGAAAAGGTAATCGATGATTTGAAAAAATCTCTTGATGAAAAGCAATCTTTGATAGAGAGTTTGAAGACTACAAATCACTATGACTCACCAAAGACTCATGAATATGATTGTGACCACCAGACTGTCCTGTTTGTGAAGTAATGTCCACCCCAACTCTACCAAAACAATCTGTGTGTCAATGTGAGAAAACTTCACAAAATGAATGCTCAATTGGCAAAGGTATGAATTCATCTGTGCATGTTTCTGTTCAAACTGATTGTGATTTAGATGATGCATATGATGTTAATGCTTTTGATGACCATTTCGTTCCGACTGAGTCTTACACAAAGTTTTCTGAGGAAACAGAATCGTACTTGAATGAAATTGATGTTTTTAAACAAAAGTTTGAAAAAGAAAAAGAACAAAAGTTGAATGTGCTTAAGGATCTAAACAAACTGAAAATTGAATTTGAATTTCAGAAACTTGCACTTCAATCTTTTAAGGAAAAAGAAAAAGCATCAGTTTCACTCAAGGAAAGTCCCTGTCCAGTTAAACCAAGTGCATTGAGTGTGAAGTTGGAATCTGATGAAATGTCAAATTTTTTGGAAGGAGATCATGATTTTGATCCTGAATTTGAAAAACTTTTTGTTAAAAAGGAGGATAAAAATGAATTTTTCCTACAAAGGATTCCAAAGCCACAATCTTCACAACCTTCACCATTTGATAAATTCATACGACCAAAGACCACCCAGCAATCAAAGACAACACAATTGCCAAAGACTGACTCAAAACCAAAACAGACCAAAGGTTTCAATGAGTCAAAGAAACCAAAGATTCTCTTCAAATCAAAACAGATCAAAGGTCCCAATGCTTCAAATAAAACAAAGACTCCTAAACAATCAAAGATGACTAAGGTGGAATATGTACCTAAGTCCAACAAGGAAGTCAAACCGAATATTGGACCAAAGACTGTTAAAACTGCACCTGTGAAGTTAGGAAACAAACAACCTAAGATTGTCAAGTATTCGAGTGTTCCTAGGTATACTCAGACCTTTTATAAGTGTACTCTACAGAAGATTAGAAACAGTTTCGAGTATAAAACTACATATACACCGACTCGGTTGAACGTGTGAACGCCACAAACAAATCGTCTATTGGTGCGTAGATCGTACCATTAGAACTCTAATGTATAAATACACTTTATCATTACTTGTATATGCAAATCATTGCTCGTATCGTCGAAAAAATAAAAAAATTACATTTGGTCCGTCCCAAATCCGTCCCTAATAGCGACGGATTAGGGACGGCCAAATATTTTTTAATTTTTTAAAATTCCAATTTTCGCAAAAGCGCATGAACATGCATTCCTACATACAACAATATAACTAAATGAACACATTTAAAATTTAAAAAGTGTAAAAACTCACACTACTCTCCGACTTTATAGACAAACAGTAACGTTCGAGTATAAAACTACATATACACCGACTCGGTTGAACATGTGAACGCCACAAAAATCGTCTATTGGCGCGTAGATCGTACCATTAGAACTCTTTTTGTATAAATACACTTTATCATTACTTGTATATGCAAATCATTGCTCGTATACTCGAAAAACAAAAAATTACATTTGGTCCGTCCCAAATCCGTCCCTAATAGCGACGGATTAGGGACGGCCAATTGATTTTTTATTTTTTAAAATCCAATTTTCGCAAAAACGCATGAACATTCACTCCTAAATACAGTCATATAACTAAATGAACATATTTAAAATTTAAAAAGTGTAAAAACTCACACAACTCTCCGACTTTATGTACAAACAGTAACGTTCGAGTATAAAACTACATATACACCGACTCGGTTGAACGTGTGAACGCCACAACAAATCGTCTATTGGTGCGTAGATCGTACCATTAGAACTCTTATGTATAAATACACTTTATCATTACTTGTATATGCAAACCATTGCTCGTATACTTGAAAAAACAAAAAAATTGCATTTGGTCCGTCCCAAATCCGTCCCTAATAGCGACGGATTAGGGACGGCCAATTGATTTTTTATTTTTTAAAGATCCAATTTTCGCAAAAACGCATGAACATTCATTCCTAAATACAGTCATATAACTAAATGAACATATTTAAAATTTAAAAAGTGTAAAAACTCACACAACTCTGCGACTTTATGACAAACAGTAACGTTCGAGTATAAAACTACATATACACCGACTCGGTTGAACGTGTGAACGCCACAAAAATCGTCTATTGGCGCGTAGATCGTACCATTAGAACTCTTTTTGTATAAATACACTTTATCATTACTTGTATATGCAAATCATTGCTCGTATACTCGAAAAACAAAAAATTACATTTGGTCCGTCCCAAATCCGTCCCTAATAGCGACGGATTAGGGACGGCCAATTGATTTTTTATTTTTTAAAATCCAATTTTCGCAAAAACGCATGAACATTCATCCTAAATACAGTCATATAACTAAATGAACATATTTAAAATTTAAAAAGTGTAAAAACTCACACAACTCTGCGACTTTATGTACAAACAGTAACGTTCGAGTATAAAACTACATATACACCGACTCGGTTGAACGTGTGAACGCCACAACAAATCGTCTATTGGCGCGTAGATCGTACCATTAGAACTCTTTTTGTATAAATACACTTTATCATTACTTGTATATGCAAATCATTGCTCGTATACTCGAAAAACAAAAAATTACATTTGGTCCGTCCCAAATCCGTCCCTAATAGCGACGGATTAGGGACGGCCAATTGATTTTTTATTTTTTAAAATCCAATTTTCGCAAAAACGCATGAACATTCATTCCTAAATACAGTCATATAACTAAATGAACATATTTAAAATTTAAAAAGTGTAAAAACTCACACAACTCTGCGACTTTATGACAAACAGTAACGTTCGAGTATAAAAAAACATATACACCGACTCGGTTGAACGTGTGAACGCCACAACAAATCGTCTATTGGTGCGTAGATTGTACCATTAGAACTCTAATTGTATAAATACACTTTATCATTACTTGTATATGCAAATCATTGCTCGTATACTCGAAAAAACAAAAAATTACATTTGGTCCGTCCCAAATCCGTCCCTAATAGCGACGGATTAGGGACGGCCAATTGATTTTTTATTTTTTAAAATCCAATTTTCGCAAAAACGCATGAACATTCATTCCTAAATACAGTCATATAACTAAATGAACATATTTAAAATTTAAAAAGTGTAAAAACTCACACAACTCTGCGACTTTATGTACAAACAGTAACGTTCGAGTATAAAACTACATATACACCGACTCGGTTGAACGTGTGAACGCCACAAACAAGAGCCAATTGGTGCGTAGATCGTACCATTAGAACTCTAAATGTATAAATACACTTTATCATTACTTGTATATGCATATTAGTGCTCGTATACTCGAAAAAATAAAAAAATTACATTTGGTCCGTCCCAAATCCGTCCCTAATAGCGACGGATTAGGGACGGCCAAATATTTTTTAATTTTTTAAAATTCCAATTTTCGCAAAAGCGCATGAACATGCATTCCTACATACAACAATATAACTAAATGAACACATTTAAAATTTAAAAAGTGTAAAAACTCACACTACTCTCCGACTTTATAGACAAACAGTAACGTTCGAGTATAAAACTACATATACACCGACTCGGTTGAACATGTGAACGCCACAACAAATCGTCTATTGGCGCGTAGATCGTACCATTAGAACTCTAATTGTATAAATACACTTTATCATTACTTGTATATGCAAATCATTGCTCGTATACTCGAAAAAACAAAAAATTACATTTGGTCCGTCCCAAATCCGTCCCTAATAGCGACGGATTAGGGACGGCCAATTGATTTTTTATTTTTTAAAATCCAATTTTCGCAAAAACGCATGAACATTCATTCCTAAATACAGTCATATAACTAAATGAACATATTTAAAATTTAAAAAGTGTAAAAACTCACACAACTCTGCGACTTTATGTACAAACAGTAACGTTCGAGTATAAAACTACATATACACCGACTCGGTTGAACGTGTGAACGCCACAAACAAATCGTCTATTGGTGCGTAGATTGTACCATTAGAACTCTAATTGTATAAATACACTTTATCATTACTTGTATATGCAAATCATTGCTCGTATACTCGAAAAACAAAAAATTACATTTGGTCCGTCCCAAATCCGTCCCTAATAGCGACGGATTAGGGACGGCCAATTTGATCCGTCCCAAATCCGTCCCTAATAGCGACGGATTAGGGACGGCAAGATGTAAATCCGTCCTAAATCCGTCGTAAAAAATTAGATTTGGTCCGTCCCAAATCCGTCCCTAATACCGACGGATTTGGGACGGCAAAATTGAAGTCCGTCGTAAATCCGTCCCTAATAGCGACGGATTAGGGACAGATAGATTTAAGTCCGTCGTAAATCCGTCGTAAAAAAAATAGATTTTGTCCGTCCCTAATCCGTCCCTAATACCGACGGATTAGGGACGGCAGTTGAAGTCCGTCGTAATTCCGTCCCTAATAGCGACGGATTTCCGACGGTTTATATATCTGTCGGTAATCCGTCCCTAATCCGTCGTAAATGTTTTTGTATGATTTTAATTGGTTGGTTGTCTGAAATCCGTCGGAAATCCGTCTCTAATTTGGGACGGATTTTTTTTCCGTCGCAAATCTGTCGGTAATATCAGTTTTTCTTGTAGTGGAAGGAACCTGTTAAGAACATTAATTCGAAAGTGATTTCTAACTCTAAAAATGTTCGTGTTTTAGGTGACGTGTGCTTGAATAGTAGCAGTAAGTGGATACCAAAGGATAGATTTTTGAATGCTACTAAGAAAGTGAAACTTGATGGAAAACTCAACCAATGTCAAACAAGTTTGGATAGTTCGTAGATCAAATTCCTTACAAAGTGCTCAAACTTATAGGACTAATCCTACTTGTGCCAAAACTTGTGTATAAACCATTTCTGTTTGATGCTTGTAATTCGTATTTTGTATTTTGAACTCTTTTGTGTGTGCTTGTTTGTCGTGATAAATAAAATGTTAGTTTGTGTGCAAATTTATGTTTCAATTTTTAATGTGTACTTGCATGTTAACCCCTTAACCTGCAAGGACCCAATCCAAATGGGTACCTAAACCATATTCATTGTTCTTGCAGGAATACCTAATTTGTGTATGGTATGTGGACTCGGGATGTTCTCGTCACATGATCGGGAACAAATCCATTCTTACTAACTTTGTTGAGAAGTTCATGGGAACCGTAAGATTCGGAAACGATCATATTGCTCCTATTCTTGGTTATGGAGACATTGTTAAAAACGGAGTCACTATCAAGAGAGTTTCCTATGTTGAAGGACTAGGACACAATCTTTTTAGCGTTGGACAATTTTGTGACAATGATCTTCAAGTCTTATTCAGGAGATATGAATGTAAAGTGCAGACTGAAGAGGGTGTGGATATCCTTACAGGAACAAGAGATAACAATTTGTTCACAATTGATCTCAACAACATTCCATCTAATTCTTCAGGGATTTGTCTGCTTTCAAAAGCAACTGCACAAAACTCTTGGTTATGGCATCGCCGTCTTTCTCATCTTAATTTTCAGACGATAAATGCTCTCGTGGATAAACAACTTGTTGAAGGTCTTCCAGACTACAAGTATGAAAGTGAACATGTTTGTCCAGCTTGCGCAATTGGAAAGATGAAGAAAGCTTCACACAAACCCAAAAAAGCATCTGAGTACTGAAGGTCCTTTACACCTTCTTCATATGGATTTGTGTGGTCCAATGAAAGCTCAGAGTATCCATGGCAAGCGATACATTCTAGTGATTTTTTATGATTATTCTCGATACACTTGGGTATTCTTTCTTCAAGCAAAGAGTGATGCTCCGCAAGTAATCATTGATTTCATCAAGAAGACCCAAGTCAATCTCAAAATATCAGTTAGAATTGTTCGCTCAGACAATGGAACCGAATTCAAGAATTCAACACTTGATTCTTTCTTTAAGTCCATGGGTATTACTCACCAATTTTCCACTGCCAGAACACCTCAACAGAATGGAGTGGTTGAACGAAGAAATCGAACTCTTGTTGAAGCAGCTAGAACAATGCTTGCCTATTCGAAATTGCCACCGAATCTATGGGCTGAAGCTGTTGCTACTGCTTGTTTTACTCAAAACAGATCCATCATTAACAAGAGGTTTGATAAAACTCCGTATGAGGTGATCAACAAAAGAAAGCCAAATGTGAACTTCTTACACATATTCGGATGTGTTTGTTATGTTCTCAATGATCGAGAAAATCTGGGCAAATTTGAACCAAAAGGCGATGAGGCATATTTCATCGGTTATTCAAGGGAATCATTGCTTATCGTGTTTATAACCGAAGAACCAAGAGAATAGAAGAGAGTATGAATGTCAAATTGATGAACTCTCAGGGAATGGTTCTTGAACAACACAGTTCAAGACCCGAACTTCAAAGTCCACAAGCTTCCGCAACAAAGACTACTTCAAATGTCAAATCATCATTCTCGACACCAACAACACAAGATTTGGATATCTTATTTGAAGAATTTTTCAAAGTTCCAAACAAAGTTTCTGAATCCGAAGCAAATCCGAATGAACCATCAACTTCCAACAATAATGAATCTTACGAAGAGACGAATTCCAATGAGTCCTCACCATCACACTCATCAGATGCTATATCTACATCTGATTCTCCTACACCCATTGAAAATTCAGAATTGCATACTCAACCTCGTAACATTTCTCAAGTGACAAATCCATCAACCAATCCGGAAGATTATGATCCTGATGATATTGTTGAACCAATTGCACAACCAAATGGACAAGAGCCCATCCGATTTCTCAAGTCATTGGTAATCCAACAACAGGGGTTCAGACAAGATCCGCATCTGCAAATGAATGTCTGTTTGTGAACTTTCTGAGTATTGTTGAACCGAAGACAGTGAAGGATGCTCTACAGTGTCCAGATTGGGTGAAAGCGATGCAAGAAGAACTTAATCAGTTCGAACATCTTGAGGTGTGGAAATTGGTACCTAATCCTTACAAGAATAAGGAACCAATTAAGACCAAATGGATCTTCAAGAACAAAAAGGATGAAAATGGAGTTGTTGTACGCAACAAAGCACGATTGGTTGCAAAGGGATATTGTCAACAAGATGGAATTGACTACGATGAGACATTCGCACCAGTTGCACGGATTGAGGCCATTCGGATGTTTCTTGCTTATGCTGCATACAAGAAATTCACAGTATACCAGATGGATGTCAAAACTGCCTTCTTGAATGGGATTCTCAAAGAAGAAGTGTACGTTGAGCAGCCAGAAGGTTTTGTGAATCCAAAACATCCGGACTACGTTTACAGGTTAGACAAGGCTTTATATGGTCTGAAACAAGCGCCTCGTGCATGGTATGATGCTCTATCTTCTTATCTTGTGAAATCTGGCTTTAGCAAAGGTTCAATTGACACTACCTTGTTCATAAAAAGACAAGGGAGTGACATCATTCTAATCCAGATTTATGTTGACGACATAATTTTCGGGTCAACTAATCCTAAATACTGCAAGAATTTCTCTGCTTTAATGGTCAAGAAATTTGAAATGAGCATGATGGGTGAATTAAACTTTTTCCTTGGTCTTCAAGTAAAACAATTGTCAACTGGTACTTTTATTTGTCAATCTAAGTACATCCTTGACATGTTGAAAAAGTTTGATATGATGAATTGTCAACCAATTGGTACACCCATGGAAGCTCGAACAAAAATCAATGCTGATTTAAATGGAAAATCTTTTGATCAAAAAAAGTATCGCAGTATGATTGGATCTCTCATGTACTTGACTGCTAGTCGCCCGGATATTATGTTCGCCACATGTATGTGTGCCAGGTATCAGGCCTATCCCAAGGAAAGTCATTTCCAGGCCGTCAAACGGATCTTCCGATACCTGAAAGGCACAGTGAACTTGGTCTCTGGTATCCAAGGGATACCGGGTTTCAACTAATTGCATATTCAGATGCTGACCATGTAGGTTGTAAGCTTGATCGAAAGAGTACTTCTGGGAGTGTACAGTTTCTAGGGGATAGATTGGTCAGTTGGTCTTCAAAGAAACAGAATTGTGTATCTACATCTACTGCAGAAGCTGAATATGTTGCTGCAGCAAGCTGTTGTTCACAAGTTCTTTGGATGAAGACGCAGTTGACTGATTATGGATTTCAATTCAACAGAATTCCCATTTACTGTGACTCAAAGAGTGCTATTGCTATTTCTTGCAACCCGGTGCAGCATACAAAGACCAAGCATATAGATGTTCGGTACCATTTTCTTAAAGATCATGTCGAGAAAGGTAACATCGAACTCTATTTTGTCCCTACAGACTACCAACTTGCAGACCTTTTCACCAAACCTTTGGATGAAACCAGGTTTAACTTTCTGAAAACCAAGTTGGGCATGCTTGATTTACAAACTTAAATGCTTTCAATGCCATGTATTCTATGTTCATTTTCTGTTTCAAACATTGATGTGTTTTACTTGTTATTACATGCAATGTTTGAGGGGGAGAAAAAGGATAGAATGCATGATTTTAGGGGGAGTTTGTAAATTAGTATAGTCTTATATGCTTAATTTGAGGGGGAGTGTGCAATGCATGAAAATTTTGTTTGTTTATTTTTCTAGTATGTGTAATATGTTATTTTTTTTCTTGTTTAAAAGTTTTTTTTTATGTGTGTTTGTTTTAAATTTGAAAAACCAAATACAAAATGATAAAATTTAAATGATAAAAATATTTTTTATTTTATTTTTTTAATTTTTTAATTTTTTTTTTTTTAATTTATTTTTTTTTTGTTGTTTGTTGTTTTTGTTAAAAGCCCAAACAATGTGAGCCCAACCAATTTGCTTAGCCGAAGACTTGATGTGAATCCGGGTTGACACGCGGGTCAAACCCAGACCCGCGACCCGTGTTTGGCTTCAAATAGAAATGGGCGGGTCAAGTTGATTCAGTTTCAAAATTCAAACAAAATATCTTATTGTTTTCTCTCTTAAACCGATCAAAACATCACATCAATCAATCATTAATCTTCATATCTGTCATAACAATCAAAGAGGGTGCAATCTGTGATCATTTTTCTGATTATTTCATCTTGTTTCATCGATCAAATCATCAGTTTTGAGGTAAGATTCTTGTTTAATTTGTGCACTACAACTGTTTGATTAAATTCTCAAAGAACTGCCATGTTTTATTGCATTATTTGATGATTGTTTGTGATTATTTGATGTGCTAGATGCATGATTAGGATATATACTTGTTGATTACATGATTTCATGTTCTAATCTGCATGTACTTGAGAAATTATGGGTTTAATTTGTTGAAGTTTTGGGTTAATACATGAACTGGTGTTAAAAAGTACCATTTGCAGAGCATTCTGCTCGGCAAATGGGGTTGTTTGTTCTAAAATCCTTCAAATCTTCATAAAATTTTCTGGAAAACATGTTCATCATTTTCTAAACAAAATTTTGAATCAAAAAGTGTCATTTGCAGAGCATTTTGCTCGGCAAATACTTGTTTTAACAAACCAAAATGAATTTTTCACCAAGTCATTAAAACAACTTGATGTAGAGCACTTTGCTCGGCATTCAAGGTTTTTGGTTTTCAAAATGAATCCAAGTTTAAAATGAACTGTTTGCAGAGTTTTCTGCTCGGCAAACAGGTCATTTTGAATTCCAAAATTTTTCCCAAGTCTTGAAAGAACTGTTTGCAGAGCTTTTTGCTCGGCAAACAGAACATTTTAATTCAAAAAGGTTTTGCAAATTTTAAAAACAACTGTTTGCAGAGCATTTTGCTCGGCAAATAGTGCTTTTTAAACAAAACTTTTTCCAAAGTCTTAGAACCATTGTTTGCAGAGCATTTTGCTCGGCAAACAACAAATTGAATTTTCAAATATTCAAGACTTGACATTGTTTGCAGAGCATTTTGCTCGGTAAATACATGTAAACTTTTCACAAAGTTTAAAATGAACTGTTTGCAGAGCATTTTGCTCGGCAAACAGTGCAAAATGAAATTTTTCACCAAGTTTTTAAAATCAACTGTTTGCAGAGCTTTTTGCTCGGCAAACAGTACAAAATGAAATTTTTAAAAATCAACTGTTTGCAGAGCATTTTGCTCGGCAAACAGTACAATGAGAAAACTTTTCACCAAAATTTTAATTAAAAATCATTTCATGGGTGAAAAATGGTTTTCAAAACTTCAATTTTTCATTGAGTATGTCCTTTAACAATTGACAACACTATTGTTGTTCAATTAAAAGGAAAATTTCATACATTTAAAAGGAAGTGAACCTGAACTGCTCATTTGCAGAGTTTTGAGCTCGGCATTTCGAGGTTCAATTCAATACCGATGACTTGGCCTGACTTGTGTGTTTCTCGTGTTTGCCGAGAAGTTTGCTCGGCAAACAGTGCAATCTAAAAAGTTTGCTCGGCAAACAGTACATTCTAAAATTTTTTTTTTCCCAAAACTTTTTTTTTAATTTCTCATTTTTTTTTAATTCTATGTTACTTTTATTTTAATTGTGTTGATTTTAAAATGTATGTATGTATGTGTATTGTGTTTTTGTCTATATAAAATTTCATAAGTGTTTGGGGTGAGAGGCAAGGTATCGAACGCCATTGTGTACTACCTTGTTTTCTTATCTTTTAATACTTATGTGATTTATATATTGTCATGTTTTGTATATATATTTGAGTGAGATGCAAGGTATCGAACGCCTTTGTGTACTACTCTGTTCTCTCATTTATAATATATATGCAAAACATTGTCTGTGTAATAAATGTGTTTCTTAAATGTTGGTATGTGTTGTTATTTTTCTGTGTTTGAAATGTATTTTCTGGTCAAACTTTTGGTCACTTTGTCTTATATCAGAAAAATAATAAATCCCAAGATGGCAATGTTTGAAGAAGGGGCCACCATGAAAATGCAAGCCAACCAAGCATTACATATTCCTTTTTCTTGCAAATTTCCAATTATTACGGAGATTCTGATTCATCATCCATTAAATAATGCTCTGACTGGAGGTGCAATTGTTCCAGAAAGTATATGTTTGATCTATGGGAATCAATTGAACACGTAAAGGAAGTAATAAACACAAGACACAGATTACTTCAAATTCACTCTCAATCAGAAGATGAAATTTTCAATTGTCGATTTACACTCTGGATGAATTTCAGAACAGTAATTGGATTTCCGAACAAGAAGAATACGAAGAACTCCATCTATCGAAGAAATGTTGGCTGGAGTTCATTCGTTAGGATATGAAGGAGAGTTGGCGATAATGCGAGATTTCAGAAGATGGAATATTGCAACTCTCTGGCATACAATATACAATGTGCTGTGTACTTGTTTGATGCCATCACAAAAAGGGATTGATCTGATGACAAAGCATTCATTGTCTATCTACTATGCAGTCACACACAATGTATAGTGTGATTTTGCAAAGATCATCTGGGATCAAATGATTCGAGTTGTCAAGGGAAAGGATAAACAAGACAGAAAGTATATTCCCTTTATCAGATTCTTCACGCTGGTTATCGAAGATGCTCTTGATAATAATGAAGAAATCCCAAAGTTGGACGACAGTTTCAAATGTGTGATTGCAATGTACAAATCCAACTTAAGAGGTACAGGAAGTGAAACAGTTAAACCTTTTCCGATTCCACGGTTTCTGTTAAACTTGGCTAATGCTCAAAGTCCCCACCTTAGGGCGTATAGAGAGTGGTTAAACACAACGATGGGATCTGAAAGCCGACAGATTCCTACCCAAGTTATGCATAGGTCGCCAAGTGAGGGTCCTAGGTCTTCTAAAAGAAAAAGAGGGGTTAGTGATGAGGGGACCTCTGAGCCAAAAAGAAGGAAATCTAAAAGAGTTGCATTTGAGCAAGATGTTACAACACCTGAACCGATAACTTCACCAACTTCACAATCATCACCTTTAAACCAATCAACACAATCTACACTGAACATTTCTTCACCGATTTATCAATTTACACAATCTACTCCTACCGTTCACTTTTCGCAATCTTCACCTTCTACACCAATACCATCAGTTGTTTCACCAAATCCACCGATTCTTACACCACCTGTTTCAACACCAATTCTAAATCCAACACCGATTGCTTCAGCACTACCAGGAGAACCAATTCCAATTCCTGGTAGAAGAATTAAGATGTCTGCAAGAAGTGCACCATCAAGCTCATCAAAGTCTTCAAGGAAAAAGCATAAGAAGAAACATAAGTCCTCTAAATCTGCTAAACATAGAACTGAATCGACTTCAGCAGATTTGAGTGAACAAGTTGGTGCATCAGTTGAATTGGATGCTGAAGAAGCAACACATGTGATTGATAATGTTATATCTGAGTTGGATACTGAGTTTGTTAGCACAGGAGATGATGTTGTGCAGGAGGAACAAGGCGGGAATGAGGGAGGAGTTGAAAATGTTAGAGAGGATGAGCGGTCCGGGTTAGGACAAGGGCATAAAGAAAACGTTGGCCCTCCGATAGTTCAAACCTCAGAGTCTATACGGGTTACCCTAGGGTAGAAGTCGGGAACTGCCCATTCTCGCTTGCACCTAACTCTCCTCGCCATTCTGACTCCTCACAACAGGAGTTAGTCTCAGAAATGCACGGGGAACAGCCACGTACACCACACTCTCCTCATTTGGAGAGGAACATCCCCACCTCTCGCCTTCAATTCGTGCACAAGAGTCTAGATCTCCTAGGCACATGGAATCACAAGCCCAGTTGAGCATTGGTGCCGGAACAAGCGGAAGGGGACCCACTTTGTGTGACCCTCGAGGACAGCTTGGAAGTCCTGCCTTAGCTAACATTATGCCAGCTTTAGCCGCAGGCAACAATCCTCAAACCGAGACTGGGGGACAGTATGAACGCCTAGGTGACACTGCTGTTCCTCAGGATCAACCTGAGATTGTATTAACGGGCATTCTCAGTGACCCCGGTGTTGTTAGTGGTGTTGCCCAACAACAAGTCCAGGACAGTGATTTATCACAGTCTAGGACGCCAATTGATTCGGGTTGCAAAGCCCATGAATCTAAAACTGCAGGTGAGGGTTTACCCCAAGGATCTGCAGGAAATCCTAAATCAGCTACGCTGAATTTAGGTCACACCACAAGTGTGCAAACAACCTCCGGGTTGGTTACTCCATCTCCAACACAAACACAAAGAACACCAACACCCATTCAAACTTCATCAACCACAACAAGTCCCACCAAAGATCAAGCTTTTGAAGTGTTACTCAATATTCTAAGATCGGAGGAAGATTTGTTGACTGTGACTGAAAGGGGAGTTTTGAATGCTTTGGAAGTTCGAGAACGCGAAGTTGCAAATGAAAGGAAAGTTAAGGAATTGCAAGAGAAAGTACAGAAACAAAAGGATGAATATGATGCCAAACTTGTTGCCTTTGAACTAAGATTGTTAGCGTTAGAATCTTGCCGACCGGCCTCGGTTTCTACCAGACGGGATGATCCTGATTCTGATGATCACCCCGAGGGGGAGAACCAAGGAGATGGTCAAGCGAATGTTGAAAACTTATCGGCAAGAGCTGAAACGAATGTTGAGAATGTGGAGATGGGGGAAAGAACACAAGGAGAAACTCAAGTGGGAGTGGTAATGAGAGCTAGTCAAATTATTGAAACTCAAGCTGAAATTGATAGACTTGCTGCAGTCAGAGTGGAAAATTGTAACACCCGTCGTTTAAAAATATGGGTTTTCAAAAACTTTCACCTAACGGTGTTAAATTGCGGAAGTAAAGACTGTAAAAGTCAAAACCGATAAAACATTTCGGTTTCTGCATTTATTTGGTGTTACATGCCATATCAAACAATAGTTCAAATGAAAACCCAACGGTTGCCCAACATAAAACAACCGTTCACACGTACTACATAAATTCGACATTAAATGAGAAATATAAACAAAGTCTCATAAGTAAATGTCTATGGGTAGCTAAGGCCTCCTGCATGCATCTACCCAAGCCTCATCTCCTGTCTAGTCCTTCAAGCTAAACCTGAGGGAACAACCACATTTAAGAAACAAGTGTTAGCTAACGAATTAGCTAAGTAAGATAACACTATGTTATTAAACATTTGTCCAATTAAAACAATCTTCATTATTAGACAAGTTTATTTAGGCACAACACACATCACACGTTCACACATAACTGCATATCAACTTCATATCAATTAGGATAATCATCCTAAATGTGCCTATCCTGCATTAGTTCACACATTGTCACACGTATCTTCGTTAACTGCATATAAGTGTGCCCTGCATCACACCCGACTAGATAATCAGCCAAAAGGCTACTCATCATACGTCGTTAAGGAATGGCAAGCCAATCCCAGAGTAATCCGTATGTGGAGGTTGGTCAGACCCCTCGTATTACTCGCCCTGCATTATAAAGACCATGTTGCAAGGAGCCACCCAAGCAACAACTACGTCAACGCACTTAGCCGGGCTAGGGCAAGTACGGGTTAAGCTTAACACTTTCCCTGCATTATATTTACGAGCTCGGTTTCACACATATATAGTTTAGGTCCCTGCATTCCTAAACTTTCACACACATATAGTCTAGGTAACACACATTCCTAGACATTCACACTTTAACTTCATTACGTTTGGATCCATAAACGTGCAAGTGACATGGCAACCTAGCAAGTCTAGTGGACTAGGTGTACAAGCCAAGCATGCATATCACACATCAACTTCATTACTACATCTCATGCATAACAAAATACTTCATTAAACTACATCAACTGCATAGCTACATACTACATTAAGCAATAATACATTACACTACATTAGGGATTGCATTTCAGGTCTCATGGTCAACTGCATAACCCCTAATACCTCCCGTGTAACCCCATATGCCCACATGCAATATAAAGATACCAAGTGGAAGTATTTATGATTTGAAACCAGCTTTTCGTTGAATCCTCCAGCGTGTCAAAGTAGTGTATCTTACCTCGACGGAGTACTCAACAGTCACAAATGTGTTTACCGTGCTTGACAAGCGTTCCCGACAAACCTATGGTACAAGAAGGATGGATATATAAGTCAACTAGACACTTAAACGCGCTTAAAACCTTTCTGCTGGCTGATCTCGCCGAGCCCAGGGGTGGTCTCGTCGAGTTCAAGCTTCAGAATGCATCAAAAGTGAGACCTGACCACGATCTTGTCGAGCCCACTAGTGGTCTCGTCGAGTTCAGTTTTCAGAATCACACCCTTCACTTGCAGGCGACTTTTCGACCTCTAGAAGACCAAATGAGTCAAAACTTAGTTCTTATGAAATATAGGCAGTTCAAAGAACTTTCCAGAAATATAAAGTTTGACTCTTTAAGAGCTCTAATGAATAATCTATGACGTTTTCAAGACAAGTGTGCAGAATTCGTCCGAAACCTGACCATTTTTGGAAATCGATATTTTCGCATATCTCTGGGCAAAATCACAGGAAACTTTTGTTCATATCAAATTTAGGGGACACATAGAGGTTTTCAGAAATGTAAGAGTCATCTCCTAAGTCTCGTTCATATAAAGAAGATATGATTTTTGCAATATGACTGAATTTTTAGACCTAATAACCCTTTGTTTTGCAAACAATTTCCACCATCAAACATCCATGTCAAGACACCACGACCTCTACAGTTCATACACATCAAATTATGACTTAGTTATCATTATGAAATCATCAATTGATTCATGGATTCATTATACTCATTTTACAATCGATTTGACACCCGAATGACCTAAATCGACTCACAAACGCAATCGAATCCAAATCAAACCTCAAGACCAGATGTGACACTCATATGAAATACATAATATCATCAAAACATCATCAATATCATGTCCATACCTGGAGGAATCCAAAACACACCAAAAGATTGCAATAACGGTTACCGGTAGACCCGAAATCACCGATTCTAACAACGAAACGCATACAATCGATCAAGACCACATATGAATGAATTGAATAGATGAATATAACCAAAAATCAGTAGGTATTACCATCCTTACCTTAAATATGATTAGAGATTCGATCTACAAGCGTTTAATCACTCCGATTCAACCCGAAATCAATGAAAACCAAGCTATGGAGGTTATGGAGGCTCACACCAAGAAAAACACACATACTTCTGAAGATAATGAAGGATTAGGGCTGCCTAAACCCTATCAAAACCGTCCCCCTCTTTGCACAATGACTAAAGTGCCCTTGACTTAAATCTAACGACCGTTAAGGCTCAAACTAACGAACCGGGAACTCAAACGACCGATGGAGCACCTTAATTACTATCCGACAACTATAATAACATCTTATGACCATTAGTAACTAGTTCAAGTATTAATTTATCATTCAAACATCAATAGTTAATTACTTAAGCATTTAAGCAACTAGCGGTGTCAAAGTCAACTAACGGTCAAAGTCAAAGCAATGATAGAAAAGTTTAGGATGTTACAATTACCTCCCCCTTAAAAGGATTCTGTCCTCAGAATCATTTCGCCACTCCTATATAATTAACTTATCCATATCCTTAACTTTATCTTTTCATTT
Source organism: Erigeron breviscapus (assembly GCA_034093135.1). Lineage (NCBI taxonomy): Eukaryota > Viridiplantae > Streptophyta > Magnoliopsida > Asterales > Asteraceae > Erigeron > Erigeron breviscapus. Next base: position 122,001,779 of record CM067169.1, on the reverse strand, counting down.
CAGGATTCCCTTGGGTCGTTCTTTAACTTAGCATGACCAACTCATTGAACTTCTTACATAGTCTTTTCTTCTTTCACCTTACATTTCATTCGGTTCGGCATTTCTTTGATTCAATCTTTAAATCAAATCAGGTAATCACCTCATTTTACATTCAGCGAAGACTATTCATTGGAAGGATAAGACCTTCCTACCCATATCAACATAGACTTACCACTTAAACGTAACTTCATATCATATCTATTACACATAAACTTGTCACACGTATTCATATTAGCACATGTAGAGTATATACTCCTAATTGTGCCTTTCAACGATACATCATACCTATCACACGTCTCAACATATCTTATTAAATCTCACGTCACATTGTAATCTCACGTCTTAAACTATACGAACATCTTTCCCACATATTCTTGTAACTTACATATTACGCACTAGCTTTACAACTAGCACGATTTCCCACATCTTACGCACTAACACTAAGGCTAGAACGATTTCCCACATTTCACACTTTACTTTAACATTAGGTATATACATTACCTAACTAGTCTCACATCTACTTTAACGTTTAATCCCACTAACGTGCACAACTCATAGCAATTCCTACGGGTATCTAGTGAACTAGATATTTCACACTTAAGCCCCACACATAAGCCATCACATAACAATCATTTCATGGCGGCATAATTATAATCGACATACTACATATGCATATAACCACTTTACTTTATGTCACACCCCGACAAAGGCGGAAAACTCGGGTGCAAGATAAGCACACGCGCACATGGATGTTACATAGGAAAAACTAAATGAGTGCATAGATTAACCATAAATAGTCGAATACATAGTTCAAATAAGCAAAACATAAGTCATATCATAGGTTCAAAAGCATTCAAATAAGACATAAGATAAGTTCCCAAGCAGGGGAAACGATTAGGCATAATGCCAACTAGCACATAGAAAGCATGCAAAACTCCAAAACCTAAGCCTGAAGTCTGCTACATGTCCCATGCTACCATCCTAGCCACGATTTGCCTGATTACCTGAAAGGAATACTTAAAAGAGTCAACACGAAGGTTGGTGAGTTCGTAGGTTTTTGAAATCATATTTGAATACTTGAAATCCTCATTTGAATCACAAATCGTTTGCTTGAATCATCACTTGAAAACGTTTATCGTTTGAATGAATATGTTTATGCCGTCAATAAGGATACATGAATAACATAGTATGGTATGGCTATAGACCTACCTACGATACATAAGCATGAATACATGTATGTGTGCCCTTACAGTCGACCTGGCTAGTACGAATACCAAAGCGTGCCCTTACAGTCATAAACATGACCTGGCTAGAATGAATATCAATGCGTGCCCTTACAGTCATAAACATGACCTGGCTAGAATGTATATCAATGTGTGCCCTTACAGTCATAAACATGACCTGGCTAGTATGTGTATCAATATCATAAAGTAGTCTAATAGCCATCGAATAACAATGAAAGCAGTTACAGCATATATGAAAACACATTTTGTATTCCTTTCACCCCAAAACATAAGTAAAAAGGGGCTACGAAGACTCACCTGACAGCTAGCAACGAGTTTAAGCTAAGCAAGATAACAGAAAGCAAGAAATCGGCACGCAATCAATCTGTTTCAAGTTGTCACAATTAAGTATGTATTCATTATAGGAAAGCGTACTCATAACGTGCCACCAAGTATTAACTAAGTTGTCCAAAAGCGCTCAAGTTCGACTTTGACCAAAATTTACGAGTTTGACTAAGTTGACCAAATCGACTAAAATTGACCAAAGTTGACTAAATCGAGGTAGTAATCGAAATTCGAGGTCTCAAGTGAAACTTGGGGTCTTAAATTGTTATTGGGGTCTAATTTGAGAATTTAGGGTAGTATTTCACTAAAGGACAAAAATTGGAATTAAGAGGCTAAAATAAGAGGCCACATTTGAAATACGAGGTCACATTTGGAAATACGAGGTCACATTTGAAATACGAGGTCACATTTGGGAATACGAGGTCATATTTGGAAATACGAGGTCACATTTGGAAATATGAGGTCACATTGGAAATACGAGGTCACAAATGGAAATGCGAGGTCTCAAATCGACGGGGTCGCAAACTGGGCTGTTCTTCCCCAAAATTCATTCTAGAAAACCCTAATCGTTTATTTTCGATCTGGAAGGTGTTTTTAACATCAGATTGTACTTTTAGACCCACAAATATGCCATAAAAACAATACTAAAGTCGGAAATTCTAAAACGGACTTAAACCCGAAAACCCATTTGAACAAAGTTTATAAAAAGTGTACAAAATCCTTATATCTCAAGATTTTGTTAACGAAATCACACGAAACTTTGACAAAAGTTGTAGTATATGATTCTAAACATTTTGGATGTAAAAAGTTCAATACTTGGTGGGTGTAGTGTGTGTATTAAAGGAAAAACCGAAAAATACCAAAAGAAGAGCATAAAAAGGGTTTTGATTCTTACATCAAATCTGACCAAAATAGATGTTTGTGATGATGTTAAGGACGTAAAAACACTGTTATTGGAGCTAAATCTAAACAAAATAAGGTTTGATTTTCATAAAATTTGTTGATTTTGGGGTATTAAAGGTGAGGTAGTAAGGATGGGGTATTAAAGGAGAATGGGGTAGCAAAGGGTTTGTGTGTGTTTTTGCTAGGAGGCAAAGTTGGTGAAAATGAGAATGTGAGGAGAAAAAGAGTATTTATATGTAGGGTTAGATAGGGAGGTTTCCATGCTTGCTTACAATACGAAGCCAGATACTGAAATACGAGGTTACAACCCGAATACGAGACTATAATTGAATTACGAGGTCGATTCTAAAATACGAGGTCGATAACTAAATACGAGGTCGATAACTAAATACGAGGTCGCATTTCAGTTTGAAATATTTATTTTGACTTAAAAGTTTTCGTGGTCAACGCATGGGTGTTACAGTCTCCCCCGCTTAAAGGAATTTCGTCCCGAAATTCAGATTTCGCATCATGTTTCAAGTTACGATTGCACATCAAGTTTACAAGTATTAAGTTGCACGTTAGGTTTCAAGTATGAAATCACACATTAAGTAGCAAGCATCATGCCTCACGTTAAGTTTCAAGCATCAAATCATATAGTAAGTACCAAGCATCAAGTTATGCACTAAGTTTTCAAGTTTACTTACTAGTTTTATGTATCGGGTTAAGTGAATAAGTGTGGATATCTAAGCTTCATTTGATCTTCTCGTTCCCAAGTAAACTCTGGGCCTCTACGGGAGTTCCAACAAACTTTCACAATGGTATACTTATGTCTCTTGAGCTTTTTGACTTCTCGATCCATAATTTCGACGGGCTCTTCTTTGAAGCTTAGGTTAGTATCTACTCGTATCTCGTTCAAAGGAACATATGTTGTTTCGTCAGCTAAACACTTCTTAAGGTTCGATACGTGGAACACATCGAGAACATTACTAAGCTCTTGAGGAAGTTTCAGACGGTAAGCTACAACACCAACTCGCTCTGTAATCTCAAACGGTCCAATATATCTTGGAGCTAGTTTCCCTCTCTTTATGAATCTGACTACTCCCTTCCAAGGCGACACTTTAAGCATTACTTGATCACCAACTTGAAACTCTAAAGGTTTCCTTCGGTTGTCAGCATACTTCTTTTGTCTATCTCTAGCCTTCATGAGGTTTTCCTTGATCTGTGTAACTCTTTCAGTAGTTTCAAGAATGATTTCTGGCCCTATCAATTGCATGTCTCCAACTTCGTGCCATGCAAGCGGAGATCGACATTTCCTTCCATACAAAGCCTCAAAGGCGGACATCCAATACTCGAATGATAACTATTGTTATACGAGAACTCTACTAGTGGGAGGTGAGTGTCCCAACTACCTCCAAAGTCAATGACACAAGCTCTTAGCATGTCCTCTAGAGTCTGAATCGTCCTCTCACTCTGACCGTCTGTATGTGGGTGATATGCTGTACTCATATCTATACGCGTTCCCAAAGCTCGTTGCATGGATTTCCAAAATCCTGACGTAAATCGGCTATCTCTGTCACATATAATCGATACTGGAACACCATGCTTTGCTACAATTTCCTTCAGGTACAATCGTGCATACTGTTCCATCTTATAATCTTCACGTATGGGTATAAAATGAGCTGACTTGGTCAGTCGATCTACTACAACCCATATTGCATCTTTACCACTACTGGTTCTTGGTAACTTCGTGACGAAGTCCATGGTAATATTTTCCCACTTCCATTCAGGAATCTCTGGTTGTCTTAGCAACCCTCCAGGTTTTTTGTGCTCTGCTTTAACTTTCAGACATGTTAAACACTTGCTTACGTAGACCGCTGCATCGTTTTTCATTCCTGGCCACCAGAATAAGTCTCGAAGATCTTGATACATCTTGTCTATCCCTGGATGAATAGAATATCTCGATTTGTGCGCTTCGTCCATTATTAGTTTTCTTAGTCCCCCATACATTGGTATCCATAATCGATCGCAAAAATACAACCCTCCATCTTCTCTTTGATCAAATTGTTCTGCCATACCTCCCAACCCTTTCTCTACCAATGTTTTCTTTCTTGATAGCTTCTACTTGTGCTCTGATAACTCTACCTTCAAACTGTTGTGCACGGTAATGCTCATGGCTCTAATTCGTCTTGGCCTGACTCTTTCCTTCCTACTCAAGGCATCAGGCACTACGTTTGCCTTGCCTGGATGATAACGAATCTCACAGTCATAATCGCTAAACAATTCTAGCCATCGTCTCTGGCGCATATTCAGATCTTTCTGGGTGAAGATATGTTGAAGGCTCTTATGATCTGTGTATATCACACTCTTCGTCCCGTACAGGTAGTGTCTCCAACATTTTAGCGCAAAAACGATAGCTCCTAACTCCAAATCGTGAGTCGTGTAATTCTTCTCATGAATCTTCAGTTGGCGGGGGCATATGCAATAACCTTACCTCGCTGCATCAGTACACATCCAAGCCTTGACCCGACGCGTCACAGTAGACGATAAAGTCATCGGATCCTTCTGGAAGACTTAAGACTGGTGCATTACATAACTTCTCCTTCAATATTCTAAAAGCTTCTTCTTGTTCCTCACCCCAATAAAAACTTCTATCTTTGTGCATCAGCAATGTAAGAGGTTGTGCAATCTTTGAGAAGTTTTCGATGAATCGTCGGTAGTAGCCTGCTAATCCGAGAAACTGCCTGATCTCTGTCGGTGTCTCTGGCCTTCTCCAATTCTCTACTGCTTCTATCTTGCTGGGATCAACTTTTATTCCATTCTTGTCAACTACATGACCCAAAAACTTAACCTCTTCCAACCAAAATTCACATTTTGAGAATTTTCCGTATAACTTCTCAGCTCTCAGAAGTTCTAATGCTTCTCTCAGATGTACTTCATGCTCTTTCTTAGTTTTCGAGTAGATGAGGATATCGTCGATGAAAACAATGATGGACTTATCCAAATAGGGTTGACATACACGATTCATGAGGTCCATGAAGACTGCGGGTGCGTTTGTTAAACCAAAAGGCATCACTAAAAACTCGAAGTGTCCATATCTCGTGCTAAAGGCTGTCTTTGGAATGTCTTCTTCGCGTACTCTCAGCTGATGGTAACCTGAACGAAGATCAATCTTGGAAAAGTACTTTGCGCCTTGCAACTGATCAAACAAATCATCTATACGCGGTAACGGATATCGATTCTTAACGGTTAACTTGTTCAATTCGCGGTAATCGATGCACATGCGAAAAGATCCATCTTTCTTCTTAACAAATAGTATCGGTGCGCCCCAAGGAGAAGAACTCGGCCGAATGAATCCCTTGTCTTGTAACTCTTGCAACTGTGTCGCGAGTTCTTGCATTTCAGAAGGAGCTAAACGGTACGGTGCCTTTGCTACTGGGAGTTGCGCTAGGTACGAGATCGATTCAAAATTCAACTTGTCGAGATGGAGGCAATCCCTGAATGTCATCAGGAAAAACATCGGGAAATTCGCGCACTACAGGAATGTCTGCTAGTTTGACTACTTCAGTTGTCGTGCTCATAAGATTTCGTTTGTTTGACTCAGATTGTTCACCCTGGATTTCTAGTAAGCCTCCCCCACTTAAGGGGATTCTAAGGATTTTTGCGCGACACACGATGTCTGCATCTACGAGGGACAACCAATCCATGCCCACGATTACATCGAAACTACCCATATCAAATGGGACTAAGTCTATATAGAATGAATGACTATCAAGTGTTAACACACATTTAGGCACAATTTGATTCAATTTAGAGATTCCACCACTAGCTACTTCAATTTCATAATATGCACAAGTACGAATAGGTTTCACATTTAGAGAGCACACAAAGTTAGTAGAGATAAAGCTGTAGTCGGCACCCGAATCGAATAACACAGTAGCCATATGATTGTTTAAGAGAAATGTACCGGTAACAACGTTCGGATCATTAGCGGCTTCCACGGCATTCAAAGCAAAAACTCGACCCCTGGCTTGCTGGCCTGGGTTAACTCTTGGTGGATTTGGTTCTGCAATCTGCAATTGATTCTGATTGTTTGCGGCTGCAACTGGTCTTCTAGCGACTCCAGGGTAAGCGTTTCTGGCGTTCAACGGTGCCACATTCAATGGTGCTACTTGAGCTCTGGGAGCTCTACAGTTCTTGGCCAGGTGTCCAAACTTATGACAGTTGTAACACGATCGACATGGTACGTTTGCATAATGATGATAGTTACATGTAGCACATAGAGGAAATGGGCCGGTATACGCCCTCTGTCCTGGCTCGACCGCCGCAAACACCTTGCCAGCCCTGATCCTCTTGTCAGCTCTGAAGTCTCTCTTCTTACTTGCTTCACCAAAGTCTCTCTTCTTTTCTCCAGACTTAGTCAGTGTTCCAGCCCTAACCAAGTCATCAGTCATAGCACTGGTCCTTCGAATAGCTTCTTCAATTGAGTAAGGAGGAATGCCAGTCATAGTGTTACGAATCTGAGGAATGAGGCCATAGATGTATCTCTCAATCAGCTTCGACTCAGAAGTCACCAAGTGAGGTACCAATCTAGCTAACTCTTGGAACTTGCTAGTATACTCTGCATGTCCAGAACCCACCATTGTATGGTGCCAAAACTCTTGCTCAATCTTCTGCATCTCATTCAGTGGGCAAAAGCGGTTCTTCATCATCTCCTTAAACTGATCCCACGGTGTTTCCAAAGTAGCAATTCTCCCACGGGATCCTAGCAAAGTGTTCCACCAAGACAACGCATCATCGGTGAAAGAACCTCCAGTATATCTCACCTTCTGATGTGATGGACATTCGCTTATGTCCATTACTGCTTCCATCTTCTCCAACCACTTCATAAATCCACTTGCCCCTCCTTTTCCATTGAAATCTGGTGGACCACACTTCTTGAATTCAGCATAAGTGCAACCTCTTCGTCCCACTGCGTACTCATCATTTCTGGGAAATCTCCTGGGCCCAGGGCCCACATACACGTCATCCCCCAACAAACTCTACTTCGGGGTCGAAGCCCTCTTGTTCTGGATTCACTTGCTCTGGTTCAACTACAACTTCCGGTGCTCCTCCTTGATTCTGATTTGGGACTGATTCTGATTCGGGACATTACCCATCGCAGCAGTCACTTGCTCCACAATAGCTGGCATTGAGGCCGCCAACTGTTCAGCAATGATAGTGGCCAAATCGAGATTTTCAACATGACCCAAGCCACCACCGCGGCCACCGCGGCCTCTTCCACGGCCTCTTCCTTGTTGGCCTCCACGACCACCTCTTGGGTTACCTCGACCACCTCCTGGGTTACCACGACCACCTCCAGGATTTCCTCGACCTTCTTGACCAGCTTGAACCTCGACATTTGGGTTTGCTCTTGTTCGCACCATTTTTCCTATATCAGGAAGAGACGTTATCGGCGTTAGATCGAAGGAATAGTCGTCCGTGATGTGGTTTAACGAATCACAGTTTACGCACTCTCGAACTCACCCGCATTAGTGTTAGTTCCCATATAACTAGCAATTAATTTAACGCATCTCATAGTTTGAATACCAATAGCATGAATACACGTGGCAAGGTAGCATGGTTCTAAGGTCTTCGCATGAATGAATACAATAGCATGGATATCACAGACATAGATAAGATTCACAAAGATTGAATGCACACATAATTCCTATCATGCATGCTACGTGCGGTTCCTAAGTTATAGTCTAGGTAAATCCACCTAATTCACTATAACCTGGCTCTGATACCAATCTGTAACACCCCGACTAAGGCGGAAAACTCGGGATGCAAGATAAAGCACACGCGCACATGGATGTTACATAGGAATAACTAAATGAGTGCATAGATTAACCATAAATAGTCGAATACATAGTTCAAATAAGCGAAACATAAGTCATAAAACATAAGTTCAAAAGCATTCGAATAAAACATAAGATAAGTTCCCACGCAGGGGAAACGATTAGGCATAATGCCAACTAGCACATAAAAAGCATGCAAAACTCTAAAACCTAAGCCTGAAGTCTGCTACGTGTCCCATGCTACCATCCTAGCCACAATTTGCCTGATTACCTGAAAGGAATACTTAAAAGAGTCAACACGAAGGTTGGTGAGTTCGTAGGTTTTTGAAATCATGTTTGAATACTTGAAATCCTCATTTGAATCACAAATCGTTTGCTTGAATCATCACTTGAAAACGTTTATCGTTTGAATGAATATGTTTATGCCGTCAATAAGGATACATGAATAACATAGTATGGTATGGCTATAGACCTACCTACGATACATAAGCATGAATACATGTATGTGTGCCCTTACAGTCGACCTGGCTAGTATGAATACCAAAGCGTGCCCTTACAGTCATAAACATGACCTGGCTAGAATGAATATCAATGTGTGCCCTTACAGTCATAAACATGACCTGGCTAGTATGTGTGTCAATGCGTGCCCTTACAGTCATAAACATGACCTGGCTAGTATGTGTATCAATGCGTGCCCTTACAGTCATAAACATGACCTGGCTAGTATGTGTATCAATGCATGCCCTTACAGTCATAAACATGACCTGGCTAGTATGTGTATCAATATCATAAAGTAGTCTAATAGCCATCGAATAACAATGAAAGCAGTTACAGCATATATGAAAACACATTTTGTATTCCTTTCACCCCAAAACATAAGTAAAAAGGGGCTACGAAGACTCACCTGACAGCTAGCAACGAGTTTAAGCTAAGCAAGATAACAGAAAGCAAGAAATCGCACGCAATCAATCTGTTTCAAGTTTTCACAATTAAGTATGTATTCATTATAGGAAAGCGTGCTCATAACGTGCCACCAAGTGTTAACTAAGTTGTCCAAAAGCGCTCAAGTTCGACTTTGACCAAAATTTACGAGTTTGACTAAGTTGACCAAATCGACTAAAATTGACCAAAGTTGACTAAATCGAGGTAGTAATCGAAATTCGAGGTCTCAAGTGAAACTTGGGGTCTTAAATTGTTATTGGGGTCTAATTTGAGAATTTAGGGTAGTATTTCACTAAAGGACAAAAATTGGAATTAAGAGGCTAAAATAAGAGGCCACATTTGAAATACGAGGTCACATTTGGAAATACGAGGTCACATTTGAAATACGAGGTCACATTTGGGAATACGAGGTCACATTTGGAAATACGAGGTCACATTTGGAAATACGAGGTCACATTTGGAAATACGAGGTCACATTTGAAATACGAGGTCACAAATGGAAATGCGAGGTCTCAAATCGACGGGGTCGCAAACTGGGCTGTTCTTCCCCAAAATTCATTCTAGAAAACCCTAATCGTTTCTTTTCGATCTGGAAGGTGTTTTTAACATCAGATTGTACTTTTAGACCCACAAATATGCCATAAAAACAATACTAAAGTCGGAAATTCTAAAACGGACTTAAACCCGAAAACCCATTTGAACAAAGTTTATAAAAAGTGTACAAAAATCCTTATATCTCAAGATTTTGTTAACGAAATCACACGAAACTTTGACAAAAGTTGTAGTATATGATTCTAAACGTTTTGGACGTAAAAAGTTCAATACTTGGTGGGTGTAGTGTGTGTATTAAAGGAAAAACCGAAAAATACCAAAAGAAGAGCATAAAAAGGGTTTTGATTCTTACATCAAATCTGACCAAAATAGATGTTTGTGATGATGTTAAGGACGTAAAAACACTGTTATTGGAGCTAAATCTAAACAAAATAAGGTTTGATTTTCATAAAATTTGTTGATTTTGGGGTATTAAAGGTGAGGTAGTAAGGATGGGGTATTAAAGGAGAATGGGGTAGCAAAGGGTTTGTGTGTGTTTTTGCTAGGAGGCAAAGTTGGTGAAAATGAGAATGTGAGGAGAAAAAGAGTATTTATATGTAGGGTTAGATAGGGAGGTTTCCATGCTTGCTTACAATACGAAGCCAGATACTGAAATACGAGGTTACAACCCGAATACGAGACTATAATTGAATTACGAGGTCGATTCTAAAATACGAGGTCGATAACTAAATACGAGGTCGATAACTAAATAGAGGTCGCATTTCAGTTTGAAATATTTATTTTGACTTAAAAGTTTTCGTGGTCAACGCATGGGTGTTACACTTTAAACATCATCATATCATAATAAGCCACTTCATCATACATACATTCCCACATAACCTCCCGCATAACTCGGAAAACCCAACACACATAAGATAATCCGGTTAAGAGGTTAATTAAAGAAAACTACTTTTGTTGTGCCTCCAATGTGATAAAAGGCATGAATCATACTACACCTCGTATCATAATAGGTCGCATCACATTTCAGACGGCATTCAAATGAGCATGTCACCACGGTTCACAAGCCTCCTTAAGTACCACTTTTAGTCATTTCGTTTTCGGATACTGAAATCTTACTTTTAAACGTATTGCTTCATGATGGATCGTCTCACCACTTCTGACTATGCTTCATTTCTACTACATTCTTGTCCCGAAGAACATTACCTTGAGCTGATTTGCCATAGTCAAGCACTCACCATAGCCTCACCACCACAGACTTAGCCAATAAATAAAACTTTGCTCCTTTCGACATTAAATGTCAGTTGCTCCTTTAACTTTACTCACTTTTGACGAATTTATAACTAAGCCTCTTCGAGTTAAAATTCGTAATCACGCTCTCTACACAATTATGATGTCCTACGTCATATTTAGAATAGGCAATATTGTTATCACTAGACATGACGACTGAACGATCTAGGGAATACTCTAAACTTGATTTCTTAACTTCTTACACAAGGACTTTCGTTATCATAAAAGTATTTCCAGAAACTCAATAGGGTCATCATAATGAGCATATGCATAACTTCATCGGATCTTTCATCACCAACAAAGGGTAGCAACATCGTAAATTTATCTTATAAGATAAATAGATCCCACAATCGGAACAATAACTTCCTCCTATAACGGAGAACCAAGATGGAAGATGCGCTTGCACGAAAGTAACACTAGACATACATCACTTGAAGGCTCTACCTCACGATTGCAACAAAACCGAGAACCTTAAAGAACGTCTCAAAACTACGAGTAGACTCGACTTTAGAGGTATAATCTTTGCCTTGTTTTAGTGGATCACATAAACGGGAAACATGATCAATTCGGAATCAAATACTCTTGAATGCTTTTACTTCATATGCTTTAGGAAGCTATAATTGTTCCCATCATTATACCCTTTACTCCTTTCTTAAGGGAAAACTCTTTATCTTGAGAAACAGTCACACATAAGATTCCGTACAAATATAGGATATCAACATCACCTTTACATTCATGTAATAAGGAAGAATCTCCCCCGTAGACACTCGTCTCAATTGTCACACATCGTCCCGTAGCGAAATCAAAACTAAACGAGTCGTAAATCAAAAATAATCCAAAGTACGCCTGCATGAAACATATCTGGGGCCTATGCGCTGCATATCTCACTAAAATTTTACACAGAAAACTCCCCAGATTTTCACCACTCAATCCATGCGCCGCATCTTTCATCAAATTTCATCCTCTAATCGAATTTCATACGAACTCAAACCTTCAATCTTAATCCCAAGCACTACTTTCACATTTAACAGCTCGAATAAAACCTCACATCATATCATAGTGCTCTTGGAGTGGATGAGTTTCATGTTTAAGGGTTGAATCAACCGTAGAGTTGACTTCTTTTCTTGCTTCAACCTCATCCTCCTTTACTTCATTCATACGTGTCCACTCTTCACGTGGTTAAATGGGATACCATTCAATGATTCCACCATTGTCATCTTCACTTCATTTGGATCAACACAGACACAGTCTCACAAACACACACATGTCGTGATACATTTACAATTACGTTCGCGACCGGAATTGTAACTATATCCTTTCATACGTGTGCCCGGTAACCCTTCTGTGCATCACCTACTTATCACCCTTCAAATATCCAGCATTAACTCTACTTGTCAGGTTCAGTCCATGTCCTTTGAACTAGTAGACTCAACAACATTGTCTACCAATCACTTCACTCTTCACCTACCTTTAAACTTCATTTAACTTCATGTACTTCTTAATCATCATACACATTTAACTGGCTATAACTTTTCACCGATCTTCACACATTTCCACGCACTTGAGGCATTAACGTCATTAAAGTTTGCTACATGGTGTTTACTTTCGACAAATAGGGGTACACTACATAGAAATCTCCCCAACTTCATTACTTTGTACACCGGTCAACACAAGCATGGCCATACAAACACGCTCGCGTCGTGATACGCTTGCAATTATGTTCCGGACCATAATTGTAATTGTATCCTTTCACTTGCATGTCCGTTACCACATTTGTGTATCGCCTTCTCTTCACCGACTCCATTCACGCAACCATCTTCACACATATACATCTCACTTCCTTTACGATCCATGTCACAAACCCCATGGGTTGGACATTAATGGAATACCATTTCACCTATTCTTCCAACATTCCTTCATTTCAAACACTTCACACATAAACTACATCGCACATTTGTCAAATTCAGTTAGAGAAATGGCACATCACCTCGTGGACCGTCTATCGTAGCACTAAAATGATTTAGAGACGGAGAAGCGAGAAAACGAAAGAATAAAGGCTAAAAGACATATTCACATAACATCTCATCAAACAATCATCATAGAGCCTCATTCCTACACTCTCACTCAAACCCAACCCGTCCTAAAGCACTTCATCTCAAGCTAGGCACACCTACGTAATCCTAACTTATCCTTCATCGGTCTAAGTCCAAAATCCTACGGTCTTGGTCGAATTTTGGTTCACTTAAACCATTTCTCTGATACCAACTTGTAACACCCGTCGTTTAAAAATATGGGTTTTCAAAAACTTTCACCTAACGGTGTCAATTTGCGGAAGAAAAGACGTTAAAAGTCAAAACCGATAAAACATTTCGGTTTCTGCATTTAGTTGGTGTTACATGTCATATCAAACAATAGTTCAAATGAAAACCCAACGGTTGCCCAACATAAAACAACCGTTCACACGTACTACATAAATTCGACATTAAATGAGAAATATAAACAAAGTCTCATAAGTAAATGTCTATGGGTAGCTAAGGCCTCCTGCATGCATCTACCCAAGCCTCACTCGTCCTGCATCATATAGTCCTTCAAGCTAAACCTGAGGGAATAACCACATTTAAGAAACAAGTGTTAGCTAACGAATTAGCTAAGTAAGATAACACTATGTTATTAAAACATTTGTCCAATTAAAACAATCTTCATTATTAGACAAGTTTATTTAGGCACAACACACATCACACGTTAACACATAACTGCATATCAACTTCATATCAATTAGGATAATCATCCTAAATGTGTCTATCCTTCATTATATTCCCACATTGTCATACGTATCTTCGTTAACTGCATATAAGTGTGCCCTGCATCACACCCGACTAGATGGTCAGCCAAAAGGCTACTCATCATACGTCGTTAAGGAATGGCAAGCCAATCCCAGAGTAATCCGTATATGGAGGTTGGTCAGACCCCTCGTATTACTCGCCCTGCATTATAAAGACCATGTTGCAAGGAGCCACCCAAGCAACAACTACGTCAACGCACTTAGCCGGGCTAGGGCAAGTACGGGTTAAGCTTAACACTTTCCCTGCATTATATTTATGAGCTCGGTTTCACACATATATAGTTTAGGTCCCTGCATTCCTAAACTTTCACACACATATAGTCTAGGTAACACACATTCCTAGACATTCACACTTTAACTTCATTACGTTTGGATCCATAAACGTGCAAGTGACATGGCAACCTAGCAAGTCTAGTGGACTAGGTGTACAAGCCAAGCATGCATATCACACATCAACTTCATTACTACATCTCATGCATAACAAAATACTTCATTAAACTACATCAACTGCATAGCTACATACTACATTAAGCAATAATACATTACACTACATTAGGGATTGCATTTCAGGTCTCATGGTCAACTGCATAACCCCTAATACCTCCCGTGTAACCCCATATGCCCACATGCAATATAAAGATACCAAGTGGAAGTATTTATGATTTGAAACCAGCTTTTCGTTGAATCCCCCAGCGTGTCAAAGTAGTGTATCTTACCTCGACGGAGTACTCAACAGTCACAAATGTGTTTACCGTGCTTGACAAGCGTTCCCGACAAACCTATGGTACAAGAAGGATGGATATATAAGTCAACTAGACACTTAAACGCGCTTAAAACCTTTCTGCTGGCTGATCTCGCCGAGCCCAGGGGTGGTCTCATCGAGTTCAAGCTCCAGAATGCATCAAAAGTGAGACCTGACCACGATCTTGTCGAGCCCACTAGTGGTCTCGTCGAGTTCAGTTTTCAGAATCACACCCTTCACTTGCAGGCGACTTTTCGACCTCTAGAAGACCAAATGAGTCAAAACTTAGTTCTTATGAAATATAGGCAGTTCAAAGAACTTTCCAGAAATATAAAGTTTGACTCTTTAAGAGCTCTAATGAATAATCTATGACGTTTTCAAGACAAGTGTGCAGAATTCGTCCAAAACCTGACCATTTTTTGGAAATCGACATTTTCGCATATCTCTGGGCAAAATCACAGGAAACTTTGTTCATATCGAATTTAGGGGACACATAGAGGTTTTCAGAAATGTAAAATTCATCTTCTAATTCGTTCATATAAAGAAGATATGATTTTTGCAATATGACTGAATTTTCAGACCTAATAAACCCTTTGTTTTGCAAACAATTTCCACCATCAAACATCCATGTCAAGCCACCACGACCTCTACAGTTCATACACATCAAATTAAGACTTACTTATCATTATGAAATCATCAATTGATTCATGGATTCATTATACTCATTTTACAATCGATTTGACACCCGAATGACCTAAATCGACTCACAAACGCAATTGAATCCAAATCAAACCTCAAGACCAGATGTGACACTCATATGAAATACATAATATCATCAAAACATCATCAATATCACGTTCATACCTGTAGGAAATCACTAAACCTCAATTGATCGAAATAAGGGTTACCGAACGACCCGAAATCACCGATTCTATCAATAAAACGTATTCAATTGATCAAAACCATATATGAACAAATTGAATAGATGAATATAACCAAAAATCAGTAGGTATTACCATCTTTACCTTAAAGATGATTAGAGATTCGATCTACAAGCGTTTAATCACTCCGATTCAACCCGAAATCAATGAAAACCAAGCTATGGAGGTTATGGAGGCTCACACCAAGAAAAACACACATACTTCTGAAGATAATGAAGGATTAGGGCTGCCTAAACCCTATCAAAACCGTCCCCCTCTTTGCACAATGACTAAAGTGCCCTTGACTTAAATCTAACGACCGTTAAGGCTCAAACTAACGAACCGGGAACTCAAACGACCGATGGAGCACCTTAATTACTATCCGACAACTATAATAACATCTTATGACCATTAGTAACTAGTTCAAGTATTAAATTTATCATTCAAACATCAATAGTTAATTACTTAAGCATTTAAGCAACTAGCGGTGTCAAAGTCAACTAACGGTCAAAGTCAAAGCAATGATAGAAAAGTTTAGGATGTTACAAAAATGATAGAAGGTGGAGTGAGTTTACTAGTAAAACACAAGAAGAAGTAGATCGAATGTTTAAAGAACTTCTGAAAAGAATGTGAATGAGAATCAAGAAGGAATTGTTATGGGAGAAATCTGGAGAAAATCTGAAGAGATTGAATGAATGCTGAATTCCAAAGAAGGATTGAAGAAGTATTTGGAGTTGATACTTCTGATGATGATGAAGATGAAAATGAAAGTATTATTGATATTGAAGATGAAGGATTTTTGATTGAGAATGAGGTAGTAGAATATGCTGAAAATGATGCAAATATTGAGGCAGAAAAAGACAATGTGATTTTAGACGAGCCAGAAATAGTTGAAACTCCTGCAAACATAGAAGCTGCTGAAGAACCAATGTTTGAAGACTTTCCTGACCTTGATTATTTTAAAGCAGGTTCTTCAAGCAGAACTGAAGTGGGAGAATCTTCTATTCCTACTTGTACTACTCCACGGAACTACTCTTTCAATGACTTCAGTAGTTTTGATGAACTAAGAAAGACTCCTGAGGCTGCTGCACAAAACTTCATGAAATCCACATACAAGCAAGTGTTGAGAGAGGCAATCACATCCGAGGAAGTCCTTCCTGATTATTTTCCTTAAGAACTAACAGAAGAACAACTGAGGTTTATTAATCGATGATACTTCTTGAGGGATAAAGAAAGAATGGTAGCTCTCGGTGTTCAACCAAAGGAGGCAGCAAAGAAGTCAAGATACTTGGAAGAAAGAGCATTTCCAATCTTTTGTGGAGCCACCAAGATTACAAAATCAAAAAGACCTGAAGTAGATGCAATGTTTAAATTCAAAGACCCAAGACAAGTTGAAGAATACAAGCAGCTTCTTCAACTTACAAAACAATACAATCCCAAGCTGCTTGAAAAACAAAGAAACCATAAAATCCTGGTGCTTGTCAGAGTGCTTTGTTGAAAAGAAATTTCTATTTCAACTCCTGCTTCATGTGAAAAGAGATGATGACAAGATTTACAGATTCACTGAAGCCCAATTCAAGCTTTTGCCAGTGGACGACATTATCTTTCTCTACAATCATTTCTTAAACGCAATACAAAGATACCAAGAAGATGTTATTGGTTTTGAAGCTGTGAAAAGATATATGTCAAGCTGCATCCAATATGCTTCTTTGGAAGATTTTCAGATTGGTTTTGAAGTCGTAAAGAGAAAGATTAATGTGCCATATCCAGATCAGAGTCTTTATACTGAAGATATTGAAAAGCTAAGTATAGGTCGTATCATTGAAGAACCATCCTTCGGAGTTGTGTTTTTGAATAGCCGAAAGAAGAAGATTTTCATCCGTATGGACGAACTTGCTTCTTACTCAGATGGAACATTGGAGTTTTGCAGAAATGTGTTGCTTTGTTTGAAAAAATGAACAAGATGAAAAGAAGAAGGAAGTATTTGATAAAGCAATCTCCAAGATCACTCAAAGACTTGAATACCGAGACAACATTAGAATGATGAGGGAGGCTAAGAATGTCAAGAAATCAAAGTATGTTGTTCGTCGGAGAGGAGGTTGTTGGATCAAATATGAGCCTAGTCATCTTCCTGGACCTCATAACATTCCACCAGTAAACTATGAAGCAAACATGTTTGTTCCTGATGATCGACCTGAAGGGGAGAATTGGTTCTGGCATCCAAATAAAGTTAGACCAAATACAAGAGCATGAAGAAAGACAAAGACTGGATGTTTTGCACAAATCACTACTAAGGGGGAGATTGTTAGAAATAATATTGTAGTAGTTGATTTGTATTACTTTATGTTTATATTGTGCTTATATTGTAAACTTGTAAGTATGGAAGGGGGCTTAATGTAAATTAGCCATATGTATATAAACCCCCTCTATAATGTCATTTGTAACCTTTTACCCACATTTATGCTATCCAAGCTTTCAACACACACACACTTTCTCTCTCTACTTTCTCTCTCCTCAAACCTCCATTAACACACACTAAAACACACACATAAGCTAATTCTACATTTTACAAATCATTTGCGTGTTCTTGTTAAAACCCTCTCTATTTGCGCGTTCCCTGTCCATACACTGTTCACTCTCCGATTCATAATACTTGATTACTTGGTGTTTTTAGACACAAGAAACACTCGATTAACACTTATTGAACAAAGGTATATGATTAACAAGCTTTCTTGATCCAGATTTGATGTTTAATGGCTAAATATTTAGGGTTTTATTTTTCGGTTAATAAATCTCTAAATGGGACTTTAAACATGTTATGGATGAAGAAATGGAACTTAACATATGATAAATCGGACCTATAGGATGCTATTCGTACCAGATTTAAGTGTTTACAGGTTCAAACTCTTCTGGTGAAGTTTTGATGATGACGTTCTGCATTTGCGTGTTCATATGTCATATGCGTGTTCATATGAACCCAGATGCACATCTTCAAAACTGTCCAGATTTTGCGTGTTATGATGATGACGTCATCATAAAGAACACGCATATGACCAGTTTTGCGTGTTCTTATGTCAAATACACCATTTTGCGTGTTGTGGCATATGCGTGTTTCATGACTTAAAATTTTTAAAATGGAAAAATTTTAGAAAGTAAAATATGAAACTAAAACACGCATTGACTAGTCAAACCCGACACCATATGTGTGTATTGTCACCATATGTGTGTGTATAAGGAATTCGTTTGTTCTAGGACTTCGGAAAATTTTCAAAACAGGAAAATTTTCAAATGAGTCAAATTAGAAAGTGCGAATTGCCTTATAATTTTGAACTTTAAAATTTAAGAAAAACAAATGGTTTTAGTTAAATTTAGTAAAGTTCAAAGTGTCGTTTATTAAAACTAAATGTTTTGGAAGGTTATGAAACAAATGGTTTCGCGACCTTGGAAAACATTAAATGTTTTAATATCAACGTGTTGATTCGATAAAATTGGTGACATTTTGGTTGATTAAGAAACAAATGGTTTCTATATCATTGAAAATGTTAAGAATTTTATCGTTCAACTTGTTTGTCGATTGTTAAAGTTGATAACATTCTCGGAACCGATGAAACTAAGAGTTTCAGGGGTTTAGAAAATGTTAAGAGCTTTAAAGTTCGGCTTTATGTGTTGTTACTAATCGTTTGTTTGGTTGTTGTTTGTATCATTTTTTTTGCAGATGGCTGAGAGACACTTTCAAAAGAATCATAACTACTTGATCGACTTGGATGTGAATCAAGCCAACGCTGGGAGATTTGTTAGGATTCTAGAGTTTCTACAGCAATCAAGAATCAGACATGTTCTCACGGCTGACCCAGTTATCTATCTGACTTTTCTAAGTCAATTCTGGGCATCTGCAAGATTGTTACCCGGTGTTGTCCCAAGCATTGAAGCAAGGGTGAACAATCAGACCTTCCAAGTTCACTGCCTCTGACTTGATTGGTATTCTCGACTTGGGAACTGAAGACCAAGAGGGAGGAGTGAATGGTCCAACCACATATCCCCAAGCACTTAGATTGGGAGCATTCAGAAGAATGGGGTATGTTGGTCCTGCAAATCGAAACACATTCCAGAAGAATTGTTTGATGGGCAGGTGGAAATTCTTTTCACATGTGATTCTTGTTGCTTTGAGCAATAAGAAGTCGGGTTACGATTCGTTGAATGTCGAAACCCAATCACAAGTGATATCTTTGGTGCTGAACAAGCCTTATAGCTTCTCTCGTTATATCTTTAATGAGATGTGCAGGCAGATAAGGGCAAGGGATGATGAGAGATTTCTGATGTATCCGAGGTTCGTGATGCTGATCATAAATGCTCGACTACCCAATCTTGTTCCGGAGGGTCCTACTGAATCGGTGACAACGATGCCTAATCGTATCTTCAACGATAGTTTTAGATACCGTGGAAACCTTCCACCACAGGATCGACCGAGGGACATAAATATGACCCATTTCCTTCCCATTTCTCATTCATTTCTTCCTTTCCTTATTTCTTTCTTCTCTTTTTCTCTCTAAGTAAACTAGACCAACCCATCACATAAATTTCACTTCTCTTGCAATATTTGGTGTTTTGGGTTTAGACTAACTCGAGAATCACTAGCATCTTCAGCTCATATCATCTAAGCAAAGGATTTCATTTATAAGTTCAAGTATTTTACCCATTTTGCCAATATCGGGTTCTAGCTCGGGAAAGGAGTTTTGGTAAGTCTATTTCATCCCATTTGCATCTATTTATGTTTAATTACTCTTTTCCAGTCATTTCGAGTATTTACATGTCCTAAAACGACTTAAAATGGAGTTTGGGTCAATTTAGGGTTAAATAGGGTATTGGTTTGATTTGATCGTTTTGGAAGATTCGATGATGTTATGGATGGAAATACGGGTTTGGGCAAGTGCATTTAGGTGTTGGAAGGTCATATGTATCATCAAAACGGATTCTTAAGCCTTAGAAATCGCATTAGGGTTTTGGTTCAAGAGTTTTAGGGTTTTGGGCCTCATTTTCTACATATTTAGCTGCTGGTGTTGGGCTGGGCATTGGCCCACTGCGACGCAGTGGGTAGGACCTAGCCCCACTGCGGCGCAGTGGAAAGGTTCTGACCTTGCATCATTTTGGTCCACTGCGGCGCAGTGGCATGGCTTTGCCTCACTGCGGCGCAGTGGATATATTCTGGGAATTTTCGCGCGTCAGTTTTCAAACGTTAATAACTTTTGATCCGTAAGTCCAAATAAGTCATATGACCTATCGTTGGAATCGTGAGAGAGTCTAGTTTCTTGTAGTAACCTTCATTTTGTATGAATCTTCCTCCATTTCTAAAAATTTCGAGTCAAAGTGTTATGTTTCATACTCGGTAATGTTAAAGAAGTAATTGTGGGTTCGTGACTCGACTTAAACTTAAGGAACCAACTTATTTATGATTATAGAGTTGACATTATGTTATATGACATGCTTTGATAGGTTGTGGACGCGTGGGGCCCAAATACTCGCTATTAATCTCTCATTTACTCGACTTAAGCTTCTTTGCCGATCAAGGTGAGTTTCGTAGCTCCCTACTCAATAGAGATTCGGGCTGAAAAGTGTACATATACATGTTGTTTGTTTATTCGGTTGACTTGATTGCCTGTCTAGTTAATTTCCGATTGATTTTCGTTTGGTAGACAGTTTGATTGATCGTGTGATGGTTTACGAATGTGTTTGCGATATTGTAACTTTTTAGGATAGAAGTACATACATGGAGGTCGGCTTTACTTTCAAAGAGTTCTAGGTGTGGTGGGAAGGCTGCGGATGACCCTATACATAAGCATCTAGAACTTGATGAAAGTAAATCCCTCCGAAGTGGATGTACGCGTTGTTTAGAGGAATCGATGGATATTGGGAATGTGTTGGGATATTCATATACGCTTTGTTATACTTGACTTGTGCGGTACACACTCAAGCATACTTTTATGGTTGCATTGATGACGTTATTGATACGCATTTGATATACATTATGGTCTTACATATGTATGATACATGATCTGACGTTAATAATTCGCGTACTCATTTATTTTACGCTGTTGCTTTACTCCATATGATCTTGTAGTGATTTGATATTGTGATTAGGATAGTTGTACATACATGGAAGACGATGATACCTTTAGTGAGTTGTAGATGTGGTGGGAAGGCTGCGGGTGACCCTATATATAAGCATCTATGATTCCTTAAAAGTAAATTCGTATGAAATGTATGTGCAATGTAGTTATGATTGATTTTAGTAAAGGATTGTGATATGTATATATTATTATTATTATTATTATTATTACTATTTAGGATGGACGTGCATACATGGAAGTCGGTTATGCCTTCAAAGAGTTCTAGATGTGGTGGGAAGGCTGCGGGTGACCCTATACATAAGCATCTAGAACTTGATGAAAGTAGAATCCTCCTAAGTGTATGTGCGTGTAGTTTAATTTGGGTTAATTATTGATGGTTGATGATTGTTGAATTTGTGGTTGGTGTTTATACGCGGTTCACACGCAAGCATAATATATATTTATACGCGGTTCACACGCACGCGGTTCACACGCAAGCATAATCTATTTATATACGCGGTTCACACGCATGTATATTCTGTTTAAGCGGTCTTCATGCAAGTACACCCTATTTGGTGCATTTTGTGGCATGATTGATACGAATGTGACATACATTATGATATGCATTATGACTGTTTATGCTTTTGGCACTTGTATTGATATTTACATCATTTGTGCACTCTTATTACACGCTTACTTGCTTTGTGTGATCTTGTTGTTGGACGTTATTGTGTTACTTAGAGGCTCACTGTAAGTCATGTCTAGCCTCTACTCGTATATTATGATTATTGACGATGGTTCTTTATGGACCATTACTACGAACTCACCAACCTTATGTTGACTATGCTTAGTACACTTTTTCATGAAATCAGGTTATCCAGGACGTGGAGTTTGATTTGTTTGCTTGCTGTTGAACCCGGACTGGACTTATATGGATCAAGGATCCATTTGCCTTCTGTTGCATTGTACTTAGGATTGATAGCCTTCTTTTGATGTCGTTTTGTAAACTTTGATGGTTACTTGCTCCTGTTGTATCTTGATACTTGTTTCTCTTATTGTATGGATTCACTGAATCCTTTATTTGCATTTAGTTCATGTTCTACATTAATCCCACCTTGTGCTATATGATTTCCGTGATATTTCGAGCCTTGGCTTGGGGTGTTACAGAATGGTGGCCCATGCGTGGTCGTAGAGAATTAGGCGGTTTGACCTAGACTACGGCTTAAATTAAAACTCTTCATATAGCATGCATGGTTAGGAAATTCGTGTGCAATGTGAATTATGTGAACCCTAGAAAGTGTATATTGTGAGTTCGTAGTTAAAACCACTTATGTGATGACTTGAGTTCAATGTGATGAATGTGGAATGAGTACAATGTGGTTAAGGTGTGCATTGATTGAAATTGATTGTCATTGATATGGATTGTTACTATTGATTGATGTTAGTTGGATGATTTAGAGCAAAGTGAAGTTATGTTATTAACTTAGTATAATATTGTGGCAACCCTAAAAGAACCCGATCAACTCTTTTATGGTCGCCCAACATTATAACAAGTTAATGACATCATAGATTGCGCACGCATGGCTTAGAGTATAATAAGGAACCGATATACTTAATGGAAGTTGATTGGGTGGAGGGTTAGCCATTGGTACACCCTGTATACATACCCGGTCAACAACTAGAGAGTATATCGAATTCGGATTATACTTTGAATCATTCGTGTTATTGCTTGGCTTAGTATATAATAGGGAACCGATATGCTTAATGGAAGTTGATTAGGTGGAGGGTTAGCTATTGGTACACCCTGTATACATACCTGGTCAATAACTAGAGAGCATATCGAATTCAGATTATACTTAAACCATTTGTATTAATTGTTGATTGTATGATGTATTGATATGATTACTTGAATTAACGATAAACAACTGTAGTGAACTTGACATGATAATATGATAAGTAACAATCCCATAGGATTCTAGCACTCTTGCCTTAGCTAAATGGTATGAAATGAGTATGTTGTATCGGTATGAGAGCATTGACTACTTGTGTGACTGACATGTGAGCAATTGAGACTAACTCCCGGGTCAACGCGTCACTTGTTTTATAGAAATGGTGAGAACAAGGAAGACCGGAACTAACGATAGGGCTAACTCTCTAGAACCTCAATCGGAAGGACGTCAACCGGAAGCTCAACCGGAGGTACAAGGAGGTAGAGGTAGGGGTCGTGGTAGAGGTCGTGGTAGAGGCCAAGGAAGGGGTCGTGGTGAAGCTCCAGAGCCAAACTTGGCGGAGGTGATCGCTCAAACGGTCGCCAACATCATGCCGACCATTATTGCCCAAGTCACGGCAAGTCTCGGAGGAAACAATGTGGCTCCAAACAATGGGCCTCAAAACAATGAAGCCCCGGCTAATGTTAACAATGAAAATGCTCAACCTCATGTTGTGGAAAACGAAGAAGAAGAGCCGGTGGAAGTTAATAACCGTATGCCCATGTATAATGTACCAACTGGGGTGTATATTCAAGGACTTCAAAGGTTGTGGAGCACCGGAGTTTAATGGAGGAGGTGGTCCCACGGAGTGTATAAGGTGGTTTGAGAAGATAGAGGCGGTGATTGAAAGGAGTCATTGTACGTATGACGACCGGATTTCTTATTCGTCCGGAATGTTTAAAGATGACACTTTGAGTTGGTGGAACCAAGAAATAACTTTGGGCCGGACTTATAACTTGGAATGGGCCGATTTCAAGAACAAGGTAAAAGCGAAGTTTTGCCCTCCCTACGAACTTCAGAATTTGGCCATCGAGTTCGTCCATC
Source organism: Erigeron breviscapus (assembly GCA_034093135.1). Lineage (NCBI taxonomy): Eukaryota > Viridiplantae > Streptophyta > Magnoliopsida > Asterales > Asteraceae > Erigeron > Erigeron breviscapus. The sequence goes on along the minus strand of CM067169.1, from coordinate 121,977,248 downwards.
TCACAATGAACGGGGCCGACTACAAGGACTATGTTAGGCGATTTCAAGAGTTGTCTACCCTCATTCCTCATTTGGTGGATTCCGAGGCCCGAGCTACCGAAAAGTTTGTGTTGGGCTTGAATTCTCAAGTCCGATCTTATGTGAATTCCAACATGCCTACCACTTTGGCCGATGCTGTTAACCAAGCCGGGAGTGTGACTGAAGACTTGTTGAGAAGCGGTGTTTTAAGTAACTCCTCAACAAATAAGAGAAAGGAAATTGGAGAATCTAGTGAGGCAAGGAAGGCGAGTATAAGGGTAGATTCAGAGCGGCGATGGGACTGGCGAGGAGGCCTTATAAGGGACCTCATCCTTCAATTGTAACAAGCATCATCCCACTAATACCCAATGTGGAGCCTGCCTCAATTGTAATCGACTTGGACATTTGGCGAGAGATTGTGGAGCACCGAAAACGGCACCATTGAATATAGTACCTCTTCAAACCATTCATCCTCAAGACAACTTTCCATGGGGTACGTGCTTTAAATGTGGAAGCCCTGATCACTACCGAAATAATTATCCGCAATGGATTGGACAACAAGTTGAAGTGGCGGTCCATCCGAATCAACTCCAAATTACCGGGCCGAACCAAAACCGTGGTCCAACAAGGCCATCAAGTTCATCCTCGTGGCCGAGCTTTTGCGGGAATTGGCAATGGAGGCCAAAATGATCCAAACGTTGGTTAAGGTACCTTTCTCTTAACGGTTATGATGTTATGGCACTACTCGATGTCAAAACCGACTATGACCTCGTTTATCCTAACGTTACTCCTTTGGGTTACATTCGTTCGTGTGTTTTGGAATTATATGTTTAAAATTTTTGGATGTTTAGCGACTCTCTAACTAAATTCGGTCAAATACCCCGTGCATGTATCTTGACTCTAGAAGACAACAAACTCTTCACGTACTTTGTGATCTATGATATTAAGGTTCTTGACGATAAAATGAGCACAAATCTAAATGCCAACGATTAATATGATTCTTAATTGTGTAGTAGGGTTGCTAATGTAAAATATCTAACGATAGGGTTCTTACCGTCCTTGTGCAACGGTAAGGTTCTTAGGGTCCCATGTAAGTCTTCAAACTCAAGCGTCCTTAGAGCTACCGTCTTAAGAATCTGAAAACTAACGTCGTCTCTGTTAATCTTAAGTCTCCCGAGGCTTTTCCGGGCGACTTACCGGGCTTGTCCCATCTCGATAACTTAAATTTCATATATGCTTAACTTCTTAACATCGCGCGCATAGTCAAAACCCTTATAGACTTCTGAGATGTGAATAAGCTTGTAGTGAAAGACCGGGAAAGAGAAATGAAGGAAGTGGGTCGATGTGTGGTGGAGACCGCTAGAGTTGAGGCCTAAGTACCCACATTGGTTTAACGATTAGTGTTTTGTTGAATTTCGGGACGAAATTCTTTTGACGGGGGAATAATGTAACATCCGTGAGTTTTGACCCGTTGACTTTATGTGTAATTTGACTAACAATTTAAGTTAATGAAGGATTTGGGTCGTTTTGTGATTAAATAACAATATGGTATATATTCGGGTTGATAGTGTGTTTTGATCGGTGTTTAAATGTATAACGATTTGCATTTTGGCTTGAGAAAGGAAACGGGTCGACCCGTGGGTTATCCGCGACCCACCAGCCCTATATGACCCATTTCCTTTTCTTTCTTCTCTTTTTCTCTCTAAATAAACTAGACCAACCCATCACATAAATTTCACTTCTCTTGCAATATTTGGTGTTTTGGGTTTAGACTAACTCGAGAATCACTAGCATCTTCAGCTCATATCATCTATGCAAAGGATTTCATTTATTAGTTCAAGTATTTTACCCATTTTGCCAATATCGGGTTCTAGCTCGGGAAAGGAGTTTTGGTAAGTCTATTTCATCCCATTTGCATCTATTTATGTTTAATTACTCTTTTCCAGTCATTTCGAGTATTTACATGTCCTAAAACGACTTAAAATGGAGTTTGGGTCAATTTAGGGTTAAATAGGGTATTGGTTTGATTTGATCGTTTTGGAAGATTCGATGATGTTATGGATGGAAATACGGGTTTGGGCAAGTGCATTTAGGTGTTGGAAGGTCATATGTATCATCAAAACGGATTCTTAAGCCTTAGAAATCGCATTAGGGTTTTGGTTCAAGAGTTTTAGGGTTTTGGGCCTCATTTTCTACATATTTAGCTGCTGGTGTTGGGCTGGGCATTGGCCCACTGCGACGCAGTGGGTAGGACCTAGCCCCACTGCGGCGCAGTGGAAAGGTTCTGACCTTGCATCATTTTGGTCCACTGTGGCGCAGTGGCATGGCTTTGCCTCACTGCGGCGCAGTGGATATATTCTGGGAATTTTCGCGCGTCAGTTTTCAAACGTTAATAACTTTTGATCCGTAAGTCCAAATAAGTCATATGACCTATCATTGGAATCGTGAGAGAGTCTAGTTTCTTGTAGTAACCTTCATTTTGTATGAATCTTCCTCCATTTCTAAATGTCGAGTCAAAGTGTTATGTTTCACACTCGGTAATGTTAAAGAAGTAATTGTGGGTTCGTGACTCGACTTAAACTTAAGGAACCAACTTATTTATGATTATAGAGTTGACATTATGTTATATGACATGCTTTGATAGGTTGTGGACGCGTGGGGCCCAAATACTCGCTATTAATCTCTCATTTACTCGACTTAAGCTTCTTTGCCGATCAGGTGAGTTTCGTAGCTCCCTACTCAATAGAGATTCGGGCTGAAAAGTGTACATATACGTGTTGTTTGTTTTTCTGGTTGACTTGATTGCCTGTCTAGTTAATTTCCGATTGATTGTCGTTTGGTAGACAGTTTGATTGATCGTGTGATGGTTTACGAATGTGTTTGTGATATTGTAACTTTTTAGGATAGAATTACATACATGGAGGTCGGCTTTACTTTCAAAGGGTTCTAGGTGTGGTGGGAAGGCTGCGGATGACCCTATACATAAGCATCTAGAACTTGATGAAAGTAAAACCCTCCGAAGTGGATGTACGCGTTGTTTAGAGGAATTGATGGATATTGGGAATGTGTTGGGATATTCATATACGCTTTGTTATACTTGACTTGTGCGGTACACACTCAAGCATACTTTTATGGTTGCATTGATGACGTTATTGATACGCATTTGATATACATTATGGTCTTACATACGTATGATACATGATCTGACGTTAATAATTCGCGTACTCATTTATTATACGCTGTTGCTTTACTCCATATGATCTTGTAGTGATTTGATATTGTGATTAGGATAGTTGTACATACATGGAAGACGATGATACCTTTAGTGAGTTGTATATGTGGTGGGAAGGCTGCGGGTGACCCTATATATAAGCATCTATGATTCCTTAAAAGTAAAGTCGTATGAAATGTATGTGCAATGTAGTTATGATTGATTTTAGTAAAGGATTGAGATATATATTATTATTATTATTATTATTATTACTATTTAGGATGGACGTGCATACATGGAAGTCGGTTATGCCTTCAAAGAGTTCTAGATGTGGTGGGAAGGCTGCGGATGACCCTATACATAAGCATCTAGAACTTGATGAAAGTAGAATCCTCCTAAGTGTATGTGCGTGTAGTTTAATTTGGGTTAATTATTGATGGTTGATGATTGTTGAATTTGTGGTTGGTGTTTATACGCGGTTCACACGCAAGCATAATATATATTTATACGCGGTTCACACGCAAGCATAATATATATTTATACGCGGTTCACACGCAAGCATAATATATATTTATACGCGGTTCACACGCACGCGGTTCACACGCAAGCATAATCTATTTATATACGCGGTTCACACGCATGTATATTCTGTTTAAGCGGTCTTCATGCAAGTACACCCTATTTGGTGCATTTTGTGGCATGATTGATACGAATGTGACATACATTATGATATGCATTATGACTGTTTATGCTTTTGGCACTTGTATTGATATTTACATCATTTGTGCACTCTTATTACACGCTTACTTGCTTTGTGTGATCTTGTTGTTGGACGTTATTGTGTTACTTAGAGGCTCACTGTAAGTCATGTCTAGCCTCTACTCGTATATTATGATTATTGACGATGGTTCTTTATGGACCATTACTACGAACTCACCAACCTTGTGTTGACTATGCTTAGTACACTTTTCAGGAAATCAGGTTATCCAGGACGTGGAGTTTGATTTGTTTGCTTGCTGTTGAACCCGGACTGGACTTATATGGATCAAGGATCCATTTGCCTTCTGTTGCATTGTACTTAGGATTGATAGCCTTCTTTTGATGTCGTTTTGTAAACTTTGATGGTTACTTGCTCCTGTTGTATCTTGATACTTGTTTCTCTTATTGTATGGATTCACTGAATCCTTTATTTGCATTTAGTTCATGTTCTACATTAATCCCACCTTGTGCTATATGATTTCTGTGATATTTCGAGCCTTGGCTTGGGGTGTTACATTTACATTTATCAGCTTAGATAATTTCAAAAAGCTTACTTAAACGGTTAAACTCAGTTTCATTTCATAGCAAAATGTATACAGTAAACATGTGTAACACCCCAAGCCAAGGCTCGAAATATCACGGAAATCATATAGCACAAGGTGGAATTACAATAGAACAAGAACTAAATGCAAATAAAGATTCAGTGAATCCATTACAATACAACACAAGTACCAAAAATACATAAGGAGCAAATAACCATCGAAGTTTACAAAAGAACATCCAGAAGATGGCAAGTCGATCCTAAGTATAATGCAAAAGAGAAGGTCGATGAATCCTTGATTCATAAGGTCCAAATGTCCGGGTTTAACAGCAAGCAAGCAACTAAACTCCACGTCCGGGGAGAACCTGATTACCTGAAAAGTGTACTAAGCATAGTCAACACAAGGTTGGTGAGTTCGTAGTAATGGTCCATAAGGAACCATCGTCAATAATCACATATACGAGTAGAGGCTAGACATGACTTACAGCGAGCCTCTAAGTAACACAATAACGTCCAACAACAAGATTACACAAAGCAAGTAAGTGTGTAATATGAGTGCACAAATGATGAATATATCAATGTAAGTGCCAAATGCATAAATAAACCAACATGCCTATCTTATGCGTGAACTCAAGTCACCTATGCAATGATACCCGCCTGTCATCACAATGAACAAGGTTGTATCTCAAAAACATCGAGATATATATGTCTATATACTCGGATGGCATGTCACCAACATCTCACAGGATAAGTGTATACATCTATACACTAGGATGTTTGAGTCCTCAACCGAGGGATTATGTACTATGTATGCATGCTTACAATCAATCGTATATGCGTCAATCACAAATCGTCTGTCATGAACCAACAATCAATATTCGTCAATCATAAACCAATAATCACAATTTAAACCAACTATACGTACATACACTTAAGAGGGTTATCCATTCTTCGAATCCTAGATGCTTATATATAGGGTCACCCGCAGCCTTCCCACCACATCTAAAACCCAATGAAGGCATAACCGACTTCCATGTAGGTACGTCTATCCTAATATTAATGAAATACTTAACAAAACATAAACCCAGTCAATCAAACATAATGAACCGTCTCATCAATCCAACATTTAATCCAAATCAATCAATCAATCAACAACGTAAGTAAACACGCAAGTTTTACACTTTTCAGCCCGAATCTCCAAAGAGTAGGGAGCTACGGAACTCACCTTAATCGGCAAAGAAGCTTAAGTCGAGTTAATAAAAGATTAATAGCGAGTATTTGGCCACACGCGTCCACAACCTATCAAAGCATGTCATATATTATAATGTCAACTTTATAATCATAAATAAGTTGGTTCATTAGGTTTAAGTCGAGTCACGAACCCGGAATTACTTCCTTAACATTACCGAGTGTGAAACATAACACTTTGACTCGACATTTTTAGAAATGTACGAAGATTCATACAAAATGAAGGTTACTACGAGAAATTAGACTCTCTCACGATTCCAACGATAGGTCATATGACTCAATTGGACTTACGGATCAAAAGTTATGCACGTTTGAAAATCTGACATGAAAACAATACAAACTCGCGGCGCGAGTTTCTTGGCTCGCGGCGCGAGCTGCACAACTCCTCGCGGCGCGAGGTAACGCGAGAAAATTCACTGATCGATGAGACATAAAACTCGCGGTGCGAGCTATACTCCTAGCGGCGCGAGGTTCTGCAGGTTTGCAGCCAAACATGATCCAAATCGACTTTTGACATCCCAAATCACTATTTTGACTCCCAAATCGACCAAGCAAGGTTTGTAACTCATTTTTAAACATAACTAAGTGTACTTGAACATAAATAAACACAACCCACTTCATAAATCGATTTCATTTCATCAAATTTCATGCCAAAAACGATTTTGACATAAAAGGAACCACCAAAAACCCTAATTCGCATTTCGACCCAATTTAAGACTTGCAACTACACTAAATCGACTAGAAACATGTAAACAAGCATAAATAGGTAAAGATGGGATGAATTTGACTTACCAAATCTTCTTCTTGAGCTCAAACCCGAATTTAGGTCAAAATGGGTAAAAACCTTCACTATGAAATCCAAGCTTGTAATTTAATGAAGATGAGAGGAAGATGATAATGATTCTTGTATTTAAGAAATTCCACAACACCAAAAAGTGCAAGAGTTCAAGAGAGAAAGAGAGTTCTTGCTTTAGCTAGAGAGAAAAGAGAAGAGAAGAAAAGATATTTGGGTGGTGAAGTGAAAGGATAAGGGGAGATGGATCACTAGTAGGCTCATGGGTCATGGGTAGCCCATGGGTCGACCCGTTTCCCTTTACAAGCTAATCTACACGTCGTTTTACATTTAATCACCGAATAAGTCATACACTCAACCCTACAAACATACCACATAGTCATTTAACCAAAAATGAACCCAAATATTTCATTAAACAAGATTGTTAGTCAAATTACACGTAAAGTCAACGGGTCAAAACTCACGGATGTTACATTATTCCCCCGTTGAAAGAATTTCGTCCCGAAATTCAACAAAACACTAATTACTAAATAAATGTGGATACTTAGACTTCATATGATCCTCTCGCTCCCAAGTGTACTCGGCTCCACGTCTAGCATTCCATCTAACCTTAACAATCGTGTAGCGTTTATTCTTGAGTTTCTTGTCTTGACGGTCCAAGATCTCTACCGGCTCTTCAATAAAATTTAGGTTCGAATCCACCCTAATCTCGTCCATGGGCACATGATGTGTAGGGTCCGCCAAACACTTACGTAGGTTACAAATATGAAACACATCATGTACGCCGCTAAGCTCTTGTGGTAATTCTAATCGGTAGGCAACCTTTCCAACCCGTTCAAGAATCTTGAAAGGACCAATATACCTTGGCCCAAGTTTACCCCGCTTCACAAAACGTACAACACCTTTCCAAGGTGACACTTTCAAAAGTACATAATCACCAATTTCAAACTCTAACGGTCTCCGCCTCACATCGGCATACTTCTTTTGACGTTCATGGGCCAATTGCAACTTCTCCTTAATTTGAGAAATCACTTTTGTCGTTTCAACTACAATTTCCGGCCCGATAAGTTGACTCTCACCAATTTCCGCCCATGCTAGAGGAGAACGACATATTCTACCATACAATGCTCTAAAGGGCGCCATTTGGATGGTAGCATGATAACTATTGTTATATGAAAACTCAACTAGTGGCAAATGATCTTCCCAACTTCCACCAAAATCAATTGCACAAGCCCTCAACATGTCTTCAAGGGTTTGAATGGTTCTCTCGGTTTGTCCATCCGTTTGGGGATGAAACGTCGTGCTCATGTCGAGTCGAGTACCCATTGCCTTTTGAAAGGCTTCCCAAAAGTTTGATTTGAAACGGGCATCTCTATCTGAAATGATAGAAATCGGCACTCCATGCTTAGATATTACTTCCTTGATGTACAAACGAGCCAATGTGTCGAATTTATCGGTTTCACGAATGGCTAAAAAGTGAGCCGACTTCGTTAACCGATCTACTATCACCCAAATCGTGTCACGACCGCTTCTCGTCTTCGGTAGTTTAGTAATGAAGTCCATTGAAATATGTTCCCACTTCCATTCGGGCATCACCGGTTGCACCAACAATCCGGGTGGCTTCTTGTGATCGGCCTTCACCTGTAAGCAAGTAAGACACCCACTCACATACTTAGCCACATCACGCTTCATGCCCGGCCACCAATACAAGTTTTTCAAATCAAAGTACATCTTATCCGACCCGGGATGGACCGAATAAGGCGATTGATGAGCTTCATTCAAAATAAGTGTTCTTAAGTTACCGAAAATAGGAACCCAAAGTCTTTCAACCAAGTATAGCCCATTATCATTCTTTCGGTCAAATTGTTGTTCCATGCCATCTAGGTTCTCGTTTCCAAAGTTTTCCGGTAGGGTGGCTTGAATTTGGGCTTCAATGATCCGGTCACGAATATTTGGCCCCACCGTGAGGCTCATAGCTCTAGCCCGTCTTGGCTTTACTCTTTCCTTTCTACTCAAGGCATCGGCTACTACATTTGCCTTGCCCGGATGATAGCGGATGTCACAATCATAATCACTAAATAGTTCAAGCCAACGCCTTTGCCTCATATTCAATTCACTTTGGTTGAAGATGTGTTGAAGACTTTTGTGATAGGTATAAATCACACATTTGGTGCCATAGAGATAATGTCTCCAACACTTCAAAGCAAACACAACCGCTCCCAACTCCAAATCAATGTGTCGGGTAGTTCTTCTCATGCACCTTTAATTGACGAGAGGCATAAGCAATGACTTTACCCCTTTGCATAAGAACACAACCCAACCCTTGTCCCGAGGCATCACAATAAACAACAAAATCTTCAATTCCATCCGGTAGCGTCAAAATAGGAGCGTCACATAGCATATCCTTAAGAGTTTGGAAGGCGTTTTCTTGTTTTTCGCCCCATTCAAAGTTTCTCTCCTTTTGAGTCAAGAGAGTGAGTGGTTGAGCAATACGGGAGAAATTTTCAATAAATCTTCTATAGTAACCCGCCAATCCAAGGAATTGACGGATCTCGAATGGCGTTTCGGGTCTTCTCCAATTCTTGACCGCTTCAATCTTGCTTGGGTCCACGTGAATACCATCCTTGCTCACTACGTGACCAAGAAAGTGGACCTCTTCTAACCAAAACTCACACTTGGAGAATTTGGCATACAACTTCTCCTTCATTAGTAGTTCAAGCACCTCACGCAAGTGCTCAACATGTTCCTCCTTCGTCTTCGAGTATACAAGTATGTCATCAATGAACACAATGACAGACTTGTCTAAGTATGGTTGACACACCCGGTTCATCAAGTCTATGAGTCCCAAATATAGATAACTGAATAAATCTGACTGGCAAGTACAACTGATCTTGATGGACAAGTTCAGTTTACGATCCAGATGAGGATAACAAGAAGTAAATGACTTAAAATAAATACAAGAACTAAATGGCTGAAACTATATAAAGATATATATGTATAATCAAGTATGTAGCATTGAGACACGTTGTTTTCCTCAAATGTATTTGATTTATAATTGATAAACAAATACAAGGATTGTTGCGGAACAAGATAAACACCCAAGTGTAAATATCTTAACAATCCTGAAAATACAAGTGATCTAATAACTTGGAAATACTCGTAAGTTTACTTAGAGTATATCTCACAAGTTGCAATGCTAAGTTTCAAGCTTATTTGCAAGTTGTGAGAAGTCTTATATTTATAGATAAAGTCCAGCTGACGTGGACTTTAGATCGTACAAATATGGTTGGAAGCATTTAAGGAATTATGTCTAATTCCTTTCATGCTTCTAATTCAGGTAAAGTATGCAGGTCTATTGATGTGACCATACATGCTATATTCCCAAACTGTTGCCTAACCTTGTACTTTTATTAATAGATAATTCTATTAACTAGGTAAAGGTGAGCAGTGAAAAGACTTCCTCGTAATCAGTGTAAAGTGTTGTAAATACTTTAAACTGAGATGCTTCAGTTTCTCGATCAGGTAGAATCAATCTTCTGAGCTCCACTTCTGAGCTTGATTCTCTTTCTTCAGACTTCAGTCTTTGACTTCATTCTGAACGGTATTCTGATACGTTGATCTGAACTGAAGTGAAGCTTCAGTGAAGTAATTCTGAATGACTTCAGAATTCTATACAAGTATTCTTCACTGAGCTTCAGCTATTTCTGAACAAATTATACTTGGTCGATTTTCGACCCAACAAATTCCCCCTATTTGTTCTGAAATAGTGCATGCATCTCAGACTTCTATCTATACATGTTTGTAAGTCTGAAATGTAAGTTTTTTGTTTAAGTTGTAAAATTTTCTAAGTACATCTTATAGATCATTGATGTCTTAGAATTTTACTTGTGATTTTTCTAACTTAAACTTATCATCTACTTATTGGTTACAATTTGCAACATATATATACAAACTGAAATGTTTGTTACAAATGTAAATATATTACAAGTACATGATAAACTGAAAAGAAACTACTTCTTGGCAGGCCTTGAACCAGAAGGTGCCTCAGTAGGTTTCCTCTTCAGTGGAGAATGATCCTTCTTTCCAAACAATTTCCTTCGATCTCTACTTTGGCCTGCATCTTTTGTTGTATTCTTGACAGCCATGCACCAATCAAAGCAGATTTCGGCTTCCCCCTCAGAATCTGGATCATCTCCCTATGCTCAGAAATCCCAAACTCGTGCACTGAAACTTGATTATACTCTTCAGCTGCCCTACCTTCTCTTTTACAATCAAATCAAACAACTTCAATCCATCAGCCTTTTTAACTTCAATGTCAATGATCTTGGCCTGATGCGATCGATGATTCATGTAATGATCATATTGATCCTTTTCATGCTTTCTTGCTAGTTCAATAGCATCATCACTCATTGGTTTGAAAGTTGATAGGTCAGCATCACGAGCATTTTTCTTTGAAGTTCTTGTTCCAGTTCTGGGCTTGGTGGGTGGTCTGGACAACTCTTTTTCAACCTTCAGAACTTCTGTCAGAATTTCTTTCCTTTTTATCGCCATTTCTTTTTCTCTATTTTTCTTTAAGTCTTCAATGGACAACTTGAAGGTCAGACTCTCCAACTTTTGTTCAAGAGGTGAGTAATTCATCCCACACTCATATTCCAGCATATCAACAACAGCTTTCTGCACTCTTGGGTCATTTTTGATTTTCAAATATCTTTCTAATGACAAGCCAAGAGCTGCAGCATCAACATGATCAAGGGTTCCCATTTTCTGGTGTTGTTCCCTTTCTCTTTCTTTGTTTTCCCTCCACATGATAAATTGATTAGAGACCTGCTTCTGCAAAGCCTCCAATTTCTTGCTATCAGCTTCAAGATCATGCAAGGGATAACCTTGTTCATCAACATTTCCACCAACAACTATACCAGCACCCTTAGCACTTTTCTTCTCAACCATTTGGGCCTTGCCCTTATCCTTTTTCACTTGTTCAGGTTCAGATCTCTGAACTTGTACAGCCTGAACTGTTGTTCCCCCTGAGCTGAGACACTACCAGATGGTACCTCAGCTTGCTTCTTGGTTGCTTCGATTATTTCTTGAGTACTTGAAAGCAAACCAATCGGCACACTTCCCCCTTTGGGGACCTCTGAAGGCATTTTAGAATATAGCTCAATTGCAGTTTTAATGCCCTTCATTGGTTCCCAACTTTGTTTCTAGGCAATCACAAATACCCTTTGCCATTGTAGCAAACTGAACCCTTAATCTGAATGATGAATTAAGGTTCAGTGCTTCTTGATCTTTCAAGTCTTTTAACACCTTTCTGTCATCTTCAGTAAATGAAGCAGGGGGAGGAGGAGTAACAACATTTTCCTTCTTCAAAAGTGTTAGAATTTCATCTAACTGCTTGGACTGATTCTGAACTGAACCTTCAAGCTTGGACACTGAATCTTTTACTTCATTTACAGCCTTGTCCACTTTGTCATTTGTGTCTTTGGTTAGTTCAGCAATCATCACTCTAACATTCTCATTCACCTTTTCAGAAACAGAATCTAAAATCTGAGCAACTAAATTCTGAGATAGCTCAGACTTCAGATTCTCCAAAATACCAGCACTTATAGAAGTCCCAAGTTCTTTTTCATCAACACTGGGCTTCTTAACCAACTCATGAACTTCGTTGCCAACAGCCATAAAATCTTGCTTTATTAGTTCAACACACGAAGTCAAATTTGCAACAACACGAAGCTTGCACATCTCTCTTTGTCAACTTGAAGGCTTCTCTGATTGCAGAGCTCACCTTGTTGCAAGTCATCACCAACTCATTCAGCTTCCCAACCACTAGTCCTTCATTTCCAGCAACTTTGGTTAGCTCAGTTCCAAGGAACATCTGAGCACCTTTCATATCAGCCAGAACTAGTGTTGGCAGTTAGAGATCTGGTTAAGTCCTCCACCCTAAGAATAAGGCCTTGGACTTCGGTTTGTGTTTTCTCTAACTGTGCTTCCACATTCAAAGGAGGTGGTGGTTGTGCAGAAGCAGGAGCAACGAATGGTAGACTCCCAAGTCCTTTCAGAACATTATTCAATTGAGTGTCAGTTGGACTCTCAGATTCTGTCTCAGAATCCAACTCTTTTTCTAAAGGCATCATAAGTAACACGAGGTGGAATTTTGTGAATTTGGGGGTGAAGAAATTGAAGTGAAGGAGAAAATGTACCAGCTGTAACATAGGCAGGAAAAGTACCTCTTGGAAAAATTGGATGTTGATGAGATGGAGGTGGTGGAACATAAATATTATCTTCCTCTTCTTCTTGAATATATGAATTTCTGGGGGAGGAAGGATGTTTTGTTGGACGTTTGTGAGGTCGCAGGTTGGTTCAGAATCTGAAGAACGATTCTCCTCCAATAGTTCCTCATCAAACTCAAAGTCTGCAAAGGAATCGAGATTCCCTTGAGGTGGCTCATCGTCATCCCAGAGTGTATTCACCACTACATTCTGGTCGGATATGCCCTGGTTTGGGTCACTTGTACCCTCACCAGATTCTGGTTCAACAGCTGCAGAAGCAGTTGCATCGTCACCAGATTTCAACGATTGGCTCAACCGTAGTATCATCGCCAGGGACAATAGATAAAGGTGCTGGACTTTTGATAATGTTCAGCAACTTATCTCTAGGTCGACTAACGGGTCCCACATTCTTTTGTGGCCCACTTAGTGACCTTTCTGAACCAGCTAGTGTGGCTGAAACAGTTTTATTAAATACCTGAAGCATAGCAGTGGATAGTTCAGGCTCATTTTCAGCAGTGGATGCCTTCGAGAAATCTCTGCTGTATTCAGGTACTGAAGCTTCAGGTCCAGCTTCATTATAAGCTTCTCCAAGTATATCTATGAAGCACAAGCTCAGAAATCTTGGAAAGGCGATGTGCAGACTTCTTTTTCCATTCAATTTTGTAATCAACTGAGAGAATATTATCTCAGCGAAATCCGCCTGAATCCCATTCCAAATATGGTACCCCATCTCAACTTGGGGTAATGAGAGTTGGTCCAACCCACCATGGTTGCCACCAAGACTCTCAACAATCTGAGTCCAGAAGAACCTCCAGCAATTACCAAATCCAGACATAAAGATGTGTCCGGAGGTCTTCAAATTACCATCAGCATCACTCATATCGCCATGAACGGGGGCGACCAGAACCTCCCTAAAATTGACTCCTTTGAGTCTTTTCTCATACACCCGGGAAGGTTCGAGGTAATTCAGATGAAGGGAATTTCTGAACCCCTCTAGAGTGATGACACATTGCTTGGTGCCCTCATTGAGAGTGAAGGAGATGGATTGTTCATCTTTGCTCACCACAGCAGTATACCAGAATTCAAGCAAGTATCGATGATACAATGCCTGAGGATTAGCGGTCAGAGCATAATGGAAAGGGGATTGCTCCCAAAAATTGTTAATTCTTCCCATTAGTTTTAGATTTCACATTTAATTGAGCCAAGAAATTGCTCATATTAAATCGAATTTGTGAGGGTGTGAAATCCTTTGGCCATGTGGCAGATGTTTTCACAGCATTTGAAGGAGTATATTCAAAGTTTATGAGCGATTTGTGTGAAGAAGATGAAGATTTAGACATTTTGATGAAAAGAATTGAATGAAAAGGAATATGAAGAGTTAAGGATTTGAGAGTAAATATGAGAGAGATTGATGATTGGGAAGTAAATGAAAAACGAAGTAAATGAAAGAAATGAAAAGGAATTGGTATTTATAGTGGAATACAAAATGAATTTCCAACTAAAAAACAATTTAAAAATAATTTTGAATTTCAAAACCCAAGACACATAAAATATTTTAATATTTGAAATTGATTTGATTGGGTTTGAGATCCGAAAATAATTTCTGGGGTCAAGTCCGCATTAAATGCAGAGACGTTTGTGTGACCCCACCTTGTAACACTTTTTCAGAAAAAGTACTCATTTCTTTCATTTTTACGGCGCAACTTGTGTGGCACATAAGCATGACCAACGTAAGTTAAAACATAGTATTCAGTAGGCCACGTGCACACACAATTGACCAAGTATCAAAAATATCTTGAAAAGATTGTTGTATTTCAGAATGATAAGGCCAATTCTGAGCATGGTCAGTTCCAAAGAGATCTGAACCATCTCAGTAATAAAATTCAACTGAAATATTTTTGATTTTCTGAAGTGCTTCAGTTAAATACATTTTTCTGAGCAAAAAGTTCCCTCAAAAATGAAGGTTTATTTTAAAGTTTGAAAAATATTTAACATTCCCCCTGAAGTGATGATCCATGAATATTAATTTTAAGAGATAAACACTCAAACATGCACATCAACTAATAAAGACAAATGAGAGGGACACATTTACAAGGAAACAAAAGGTTGCCTCAAACATGCACTTCAACTCATCTCAACCAGTGATAGGGACACATCTACAAGTTACCAGTAGGTGTTCATGACAAATTTACCAATTTTAAGGATTTAACATACCCAACTCACTGACCAAATGTTTAAACGTTTTGACATCTAAAGGTTTTGTGAAAACATCAGCGAGTTGCTTATCAGTGAGAATAAAGTGCAATTCAATATCTCCTTTCAGAATATGATCACGAATGAAATGATACCTGAGATCAATATGCTTGGTTTTCGAGTGCATTACAGGATTGTTAGAAATGGCAATGGCACTAGTGTTATCACAAAAGATTGGAGTCTTTGTGTAAGTAACACCATAATCAGTCAGCTGGTTCTTCATCCATAGAATCTGAGCACAACAACTTGCTGCAGAAATGTACTCAGCTTCTGCAGTGGATAGTGATACTGCAGTCTGTTTCTTACTGGTCCAACTTACTAATTTGCCACCAAGGAAATGACACCCACCTGTGGTACTTTTCCTATCTATCTTACAACCTGCATGATCAGAATCTGAATAACCCATTAGATCTAGACTGGAGCCTTTGGGATACCAAAGACCCAATCTGGGGACACCTTTAAGGTATCTGAAGATCCTTTTAACAGCATTTGCATGTGCTTCTCTGGGATCAGACTGAAATCTAGCACAAAGGCATGTTGCAAACATTATGTCTGGTCTACTTGCAGTTAAATACATCAGTGAACCAACCATACCACGATATTTTGTATGGTCCACTGGTTTTCCATGTGGATCAGAATCCAAAGTTAATGGAGCAGAAATTAGAGTATCTTTTGATGAGACTGAATCAAATTGATATTTCTTTAATAAATCTCTGACATATTTTTCTTGGTTTATGAAAATACCATCTTCAGTTTGTTTTACTTGAAGTCCTAGAAAATATGTCAGTTCACCCATCATACTCATTTCATACTCAGAAGCCATGATTTTAGAAAATTTTTCACACATCTTCTCATTTGTAGAACCAAACACAATATCATCAACATAAATTTGTACTAAAAGGATATCACTTTTATCATGCAATATGAATAAAGTGTTATCAATTGCACCACGTTTAAAACCATTTTTAAGAAGATGTTTAGTAAGAGTATCATACCAGGCTCTGGGTGCTTGTCTCAGACCATATAATGCTTTGTTCAGTCTGTACACCCAATGTGGTTTTTCTTCATTGATGAACCCTGGTGGTTGATACACATAAACGACTTCTTCCAGTTCTCCATTTAAGAAAGCACTTTTGACATCCATTTGATAGACTTTAAATTGATGATGAGCTGCAAAAGCTAAGAATATTCTGATAACTTCAAGTCTAGCAACTGGTGCAAAAGTTTCATCAAAATCTATACCCTCTTCTTGTGTATATCCTATTGCAACAAGTCTTGCTTTGTTTCTGATGACATGACCATCTTCATCCATCTTGTTTCTGAAGACCCATCTTGTCCCAATTGGTTCCTTCTTCAGGTTATTGGGGCAAGGAACGAGTTCCCATACATCGTTTCTTTTAAACTGGTTGAGCTCATCTTGCATGGCTTCAACCCAGCTTGGGTCATTCATAGCCTCGTCAATCTTCTTGGGTTCAATTAAAGATAAGAAACTGACGTTTAAGCATTGATCGCTTGTGGCTCTTCTGGTCTGAACTCCACTAGTGGAATTTCCAATGATTTGCTCGATAGGATGTGCTTTAGTCCACTAGTGTATTGACCAGGATGAATAATGATATCAGTGCAAGAACTTCTCTGAGTAACTTCAGGAGGAGCTTCAGAAAATACTTCTTCAGCTTCTTCTTCTTCCTGCATATTATGACTTGCATCATGAAATTCTTCAGATTGAGGTTGCTCAGTGGAGGCTGATATCAGAGGTGAAGCAGCACACACATCTGATCCAATAGTCATTTCAGAAGGTAGTTTGAAACTGACTGGAGGATAGAATGGAATGTTGCTTGGCTTTTTTATTGGTTCTGAACTGATGTTCAGAAACAGGTTCAGGTGACTGACCAGATTCTGAGCAATAGGATCAGAATCACCAAAACTCATTGGACTTTCTGAGGGTGGTACAGGAATGGAATTCTTAAAGATTGCAGAATTGGATTCATCAAAGGTAACATGAATTGACTCGTCAACCTTTTCAAGTCTTTTGTTAAAGACTCTAAAGGCCTTGCGATTTGATGAATATCCTAGGAAGTACCCTTCATCAGCCTTTGCATCAAATTTTCCAAGTTGACTGGAATCATTTAGAATGTATACTGGACATCCAAATACATGGAAATATCCAATATTGGGCTTTCTATTTCTGAGTACTTCATAGGAGGTCTTCTTATGTCTTTTGACATAAACAGATCTGTTCTGAGTGTAGCAAGCAGTTGCAACAGCTTCAGCCCAGAAATTCTTTGGAAGACCAGATTCATTCAACATACTTCTAGCAGCTTCAATCAGCGTACGATTCTTTCTTTCTACAACACCATTCTGCTCTGGTGTGTGCGCTGAGGAGAAGTTCTGAGATATGCCAGTTTCAGTACAGAAGGACTCCAGAGTGGCATTTCTGAATTCAGTGCCATTGTCACTTCTGAGCTGACAAACTTTTCGCTTATGCTTGAGCTCAATTTGTTTGATGAGAGCAATGATTTCAGCAGCAGCTTCACTTTTGGATCTGAGGAAAATCACCCAGCAATATCTTGAATATTCATCAACAATAACAAGGGTGTACTTCTTTCCTGCTCAAGTCTGAACATTCACCGGTCCAAAAAGGTCCATGTGAAGCATGTGAAGAGGTTCAGTTATGCTAAAACTTTGTTTTGTTTTGAATGAAGCTCTTTTCTGCTTACCCATTTCACAACCTGGACATGGCTTATCCTTTTTGAAAGACATAGAGGGTATCCCATCAACAAGTTGTTTTCTAGACAACTTATTAATGTTTTTGAAGTTCAGATGGGATAATCTCTTGTGCCACAGCCAGTTTGTGTCATCATCTGCCTTTGAGTAGAAACATTGTTCAGTGGTAGAAGGATTCATATCAATGATATAAATGTTTCCTTTCCTTGGTGCAATCAGTACTACCTTTCCATCTCTATTGAATATGGTGCCTTGTGAAACATCAAATAGAACCTTAAAGCCATCATCACATAGTTGACTGACACTGATCAGGTTATATTTCAAACCATTCACATAAGCAACACGTGTGAATTTGACTTGACCATTATTCACCACACCATATCCCTCAGTTTTTCCATTACCATCATTTCCAAAAACAATCGAGGGCCCCTCTTGCACCCTATATTCCTCTAGCAGGGTCTGATAACCAGTCATGGTTCGGCCAGCAGCACTGTCCAGAAACCATATATTCTTCTTTCGGTCTCCCTGCACACACACAAAGATTAGTTCTTTTTGGGAACCCATCTATGGATGGGTTCACTAGACTCTCCCTTAGCAGTCTCAGATTTCTTTGGTACATAAGGAACTGAAGGATCAAAGGGGATTTCAGTCATTATTTCAGATGACAGAAAAATAGTTGGTTTGATGGGGTTTTCAACCTTTTTCTTTTCAGGTTTCTGCTTGATTTGCTTAGAAAAAGGTTTTGAAATTTGTTTAGGTTGAAAAGTAGGTGTTTCAACATTTTTTAAACGTGCATTACAACTCTGCACTTGTCTAGCCAATAGTTGAAATTGGCTTTCTAACCTTAACAAAATTGATTCTTCATTAGACACCTGAGCCTTACCTGAATCTGAGGTAGATGGCTCAGTGGGGGAGATATTATTCTTCTTCTTAGGGTTTTTCAGAACCTTAGATGAAGTCTGAGGGAATGGCTTTTTGGTCTTAGCCTTCCTTTCTGAAACAGTTGTCTGAGCTTTTTTAGTTACAGTTTTCTGCTTGCCAATTTTAGGAAAAATGATTTCAGGTTTTATTTCCTTTGGAAGTGCATCTAAATCGGTGATTATAGATGCCAAATGAAGATCACCAGACTCATATGCTGCTCTTTGAGATGCAAAAGTGTTTTTAATTGCAGCATCTGGTCTAGGTGCACTCATCCATGATTTGATTATAGCTTGTTCTTTTTCAAGGATGGATTTTAATTCTTCCTTTTCCAACTCTAAGGTGGCAACCATAGACTGATAACTTTTTAAAGCCAAATGAACATCTTTCAGTTCTTTTAATCTGGCATGACTTGCGTTCAGTTCAGAAGTATTATTTTCAAACATTTTTAGGCTTTCTGAACGCACTGTCTCAACAAATGAGATGTTAGCCTCTAAAAGAACCAAAAGGTCCAGTTTATGTTCCTCATTACTTTCAAAGCCAAAATCACTGACCTTTTTCATCACTATATCCACCCAATCGACCGGATTCAACATCAGATTTGACCAAATGACCTTGATCTTCTTGAGCCATGAAACACATGTCCCTAACTTCTTCTTCATCATCAGATGATTCATCAGATTCTTCCCATTTTTCAGTTTGGCAATCATACAACTGTTGCTTGAGTTGTCTTGTGCCTGGAGAGCCATATGTGCCTTAAGTTTCTTGTACTTGGCCTTATAGCTTTCATCAGATTTCTGAAAAATAGAATGGTTAGGGGCAGATTGTGATGATGATGGTTGACTAGATCTGCATTCCTTCATGAAATGTCCTTTCTTGCCACACTTAAAGCATTCAAGATTGGACTTATCAATAGAAGCACTGGAAGCAAAAGGTTTGCCAGATCGATTAGATTTGGCCTTAAAACGATTAAACGTTTTAGCCAGCATGGCAACCAGATCATCATTGTCATCCTCATCACAACCATGAGTGACATTACCAGAAATACCAGTTTTTAACATTTCTGAGACCATCTTCTTCATCGAGTCAGAAATGTCACTCTCAGAAGATAGTAATGCAGTATTATGTGGTTCAGAATATTGAACCATACCAGAATTGGTAGAAACATGGTTTTTGGCATCCTGCTCAGCCACAGCTCTCTCAGCTTTGTTCTCTTCAGTATATCTGAAGGCTCCATAAAGGGAAGCAAGAGTGTGACTATGCAAGGTTTTGCCTTGTCTCAGGACCAAGATTAAATTTTCCCATTTAGAAGGTAAAATGTCACAAAATTTTTCTAACAAAATTTCTTTGTCTTTGGTTACACCCAGGGCTTTCAGTTGGTTTACCAGATTTGTGAATCTGATATAAGTTTGAGTTAAAGTTTCCCCAGGTACAGCAAAGAAAGATTCATATCTTTTGTTTAAAGCAACTTTTCTTGTGACAATTGTTTCATTTGTGCCTTCAAACTGAGTTAAGAGTTCCTCCCACATCAATTTTGAGTTTTCAAGTAAAACAAGTGTGGGCATTAAGGGTTCTCAGGAACTGCATATAAAATCATATTTTGTAACTTAGTGTCAAGGTCTACAAGTCTATGATCTTCCTCAGACCAATGATCCTTCTCCTTAGGTGTCTGCCTAGGAGTCCCATCGGTATTTCGGACAACAGTAGAAGCATTCATGGGAACAAATGGTCCTTCTTTTAAGATATCTGGCAAATGTCTCTCAACACCAGCAATATATTTAAGCATGCATGCTTTCCATGTTTGAAAGTTTTCACTGTTCCCATCAAATTTGGGAACAGGATTATTTGGAAAGTGTACATGCACATTATGTGATGGTATATTGTTGTTGATGACAGGGGGTTGGGTCGGAGGTGTAGATGTATTAGGGTCAGGTCGTTCTTGAAAATCAGTCATCTTTGCGAATCAAAGGTTAATGAATCAATATAATTCAACCCGTGAGGCTCTGATACCAATTATGAGTCCCAAATATAGATAACTGAATAAATTCGACTGGCAAGTACAACTGATCTTGATGGACAAGTTCAGTTTACGATCCAGATATGGATAACAAGAAGCAATTGACTTAAAATAAATACAAGAACTAAATGGCTGAAACTATATAAAGATATATATGTATAATCAAGTATGTAGCATTGAGACACGTTGTTTTCCTCAAATGTATTTGATTTATAATTGATAAACAAATACAAGGATTGTTGCGGAACAAGATAAACACCCAAGTGTAAATATCTTAACAATCCTGAAAATACAAGTGATCTAATAACTTGGAAATACTCGTAAGTTTACTTAGAGTATATCTCACAAGTTGCAATGCTAAGTTTCAAGCTTATTTGCAAGTTGTGAGAAGTCTTATATTTATAGATAAAGTCCAGCTGACGTGGACTTTAGATCGTACAAATATGGTTGGAAGCATTTAAGGAATTATGTCTAATTCCTTTCATGCTTCTAATTCAGGTAAAGTATGCAGGTCTATTGATGTGACCATACATGCTATATTCCCAAACTGTTGCCTAACCTTGTACTTTTATTAATAGATAATTCTATTAACTAGGTAAAGGTGAGCAGTGAAAAGACTTCCTCGTAATCAGTGTAAAGTGTTGTAAATACTTTAAACTGAGATGCTTCAGTTTCTCGATCAGGTAGAATCAATCTTCTGAGCTCCACTTCTGAGCTTGATTCTCTTTCTTCAGACTTCAGTCTTTGACTTCATTCTGAACGGTATTCTGATACGTTGATCTGAACTGAAGTGAAGCTTCAGTGAAGTAATTCTGAATGACTTCAGAATTCTATACAAGTATTCTTCACTGAGCTTCAGCTATTTCTGAACAAATTATACTTGGTCGATTTTCGACCCAACAAAGTCCATGAACACCGCTGGTGCATTAGTCAACCCAAAAGGCATTACGGTGAATTCAAAATGACCATACCTTGTGCGAAAAGCCGTCTTGGGGATATCATCTTCATGTACCCGAAGTTGATGATAACCCGAGCAAAGATCGATTTTTGAGAAGTGCTTAGCACCTTGAAGTTGATCAAATAAGTCATCGATTCTAGGGAGGGGATATCGGTTCTTCACTGTGAGCTTGTTTAATTCCCGGTAGTCGATACACATTCTAAAAGACCCGTCTTTCTTTTTGACGAAGAGAACAGGAGCACCCCAAGGAGATTGACTAGGGCGAATGAAACCCTTCTCTTGGAGTTCCTTGAGTTGAGTTTGTAGCTCTTGCATTTCGGTTAGAGCTAGCCTATAAGGAGCTTTTGCTACGGGTGCGGCTTCGGGGATAAGATTTATACGAAAGTCAAGTTCACGAGTTGGAGGTAATCCCGGTAAGTCATCCGGAAAGACATCGGGAAATTCACAAACAATAGGAACGGTCTTCAGTTCTACCTTTGTGACGGTAGCACTAAAGACTTTAGAATTAGAGGAATTGGAGATTTCGCCTTGAACCCTAAGGATTCTACCGTTAGTCAAAGGTATCTTAACAACCCTCTCGCCACAATCAATAATCGCATTTACCGCCGTTAACCAATCCATACCCATTATAACATCAAAACTCCCAATATCGAATGGCATGAGGTCTATGAGGAATTCAACATCGTCTAAAGTCAAGACACAATCACGTTAAATTTGACTAAGTTTAGTTAGTGACCCGTTTACCATTTCAATGTCAAGCATATAGTTTAGAGCACAAGGATGCACATCAATCAAAGGAACAAAGTTAGAGGACACGAGGCTATAATCGGCCCCGGAATCAAATAGGACGGTTGCATAGTGACCATTAAGGAGAAAGGTACCTGCTACTATGTTGGGATCGTTGCGGGCTTCATTTGCATTGGCCGCAAAGGCTCGGTCGCGTGGTTGCACTTGATGGCCTTGTTGTCCCTAGTTTTGGTTAGGCCCGACCATTTGGAGTTGATTGGGGTGGACGGCTACTTGAACTTGTTGTCCCACCCATCGAGGACAATTATTACGGTAGTGGTCACGACTACCACATTCAAAACATTCACCTCTTCGTTGGTTACCTTGAGGAGGGACGGCCCGAACAGGAGCCACATTCATTGGGCCCGTTCTTGGAGCTCTACAATTCTTGGATTCGTGCCCAACTCGGTTGCAGTTAAAGCATGCCCCACATTGGACATTGGTGGGATGATGCCTGTTGCATCTCCCACAGAAAGGATGAGCCCAGTATAAGCTTTCCTAGTCGGTTCCACCGCCGCCATTATTCTACCCCTATTTGCATTCTTGGGGTCAAACCTTCCCATTTTCTTACCCCACTTAACTCTCCCACTTTTTTCCTCTTGTTTGTTGAGGATTTGCTTAAAACACCGCTCCTCAATAAGTCTTCGGTTACACTCTCGGCCCGGTTAACAGCATCGGCCAAAGAAGTAGGCATGTTAGAGTTTACATAAGATCAGACTTGAGGATTCAAGCCCAATACAAACTTCTGGATGGCCTGAGACTCGGAACCCACCAAGTGAGGAATGAGGGTAGACAACTCTTGAAATCGTCTAACATAGCTCTTGTAATCGGCTCCGTCCATGTTGAGATTAGCAAACTCAATGGTCAAGTTTTGTAGTTCATAGGGAGGACAAAACTTTGCCTTCACTTTGTTCTTGAAGTCGATCCATTCCAAGTTATAAGTCCGCCCCAAGGTTATCTCTTGGTTCCACCAACTCAAGGCGTCATGTCTAAACATGCCGGATGCATAAGAAATCCGGTCGTCATATGTGCAATGACTCCTTTCAATCACTGCCTCGATCTCCTCAAACCACCTTATACACTCTGTGGGACCACCTCTTCCATTAAACTCCGGTGCCCCACAGCTTTTGAAGTCCTTAAATATACACCCCTGTCGGTATCCTCCATGTTGATTATACATGGGCATACGGTTATCAACTCCCACTGGTTCCTCCTCTTCATTCTCCACGGCCTGAGGTTGAGCATTTTCATTATTCACATTTTCTGGGGCTTCATTGTTTTGAGGCCCATTGTTTTGCCCAAGACTTGCCATGACTTGAGCAATAATGGTT
Source organism: Erigeron breviscapus (assembly GCA_034093135.1). Lineage (NCBI taxonomy): Eukaryota > Viridiplantae > Streptophyta > Magnoliopsida > Asterales > Asteraceae > Erigeron > Erigeron breviscapus. Next base: position 121,953,425 of record CM067169.1, on the reverse strand, counting down.
GACATGATATTGGCGACCGTTTGAGCGATCACCTCAGCCAAGTTTGGCTCAGGAGCTTCACCACGACCCCTTCCTTGGCCCCTACCACGGCCCCTACCACCACCTCTACCTCTAACTCCTTGTACCTCCGGTTGAGCTTCCTGTTGAAGTTCTTCCAGTTCAGGCCTATAGTTCATTCCGGTTCTCCTTGGTCTCACCATTTCTATAAAACAAGTGACACGTTGACCCGAGAGTTAGTCTCAAATGCTCACATGTTAGTCACACAAGTAGTCAATGCTCTCATACCGATACCACATACTCATTTCATATCATTAAGCTAAGGCAGGAGTGCTAGAATCCTATGGGATTGTTACTTAGCATATCATCATGTCAATTTCATTACAATTGTTCATCATTAATTTAAGTAATCATGCTCAAAACATCATGCAATCAAATAACTAACACGAATGATTCAAAGTATAATCCGAATTCGATATGCTCTTTAGTTATTGACCGGGTATGTATACAGGGTGTACCAATGGCTAACCCTCCACCTAATCAACTTCCATTAAGCATATCGGTTCCTTATTATACTTTAAGCCACACGTGCGCAATCCACGATGTCATTAACTTGTTATAATGTTGGGTAACCATAAAAGAGTTGATCGGGTTCTTTTAGGGTTGCCACAATATTATACTAAGTTAATGCCATAACTTCATTTTGCTCTAAATCATCAAATTAGCTCCAACCAATAACAACAACAAACCATATTAACTACATTCCACATTCATCATATTGAATTCAATTTATGACACAAGTGGTCTTAACTACGAACTCACACGGGGATTCACGTAATTCACATTGCACACGAATTTCCTAACCATGCATGCTATATGAAGAGTTTTAACTTAAGCCGTAGTCTAGGTCAAATCGCCTAATTCTCTACGACCACGCATGGGCCACCATTCTGTAACACCCCAAGCCAAGGCTCGAAATATCACGGAAATCATATAGCACAAGGTGGAATTACAATAGAACAAGAACTAAATGCAAATAAAGATTCAGTGAATCCATTACAATACAACACAAGTACCAAAATACATAAGGAGCAAATAACCATCGAAGTTTACAAAAGAACATCCAGAAGATGGCAAGTCGATCCTAAGTATAATGCAAAAGAGAAGGTCGATGAATCCTTGATTCATAAGGTCCAAATGCCCGGGTTTAACAGCAAGCAAGCAACTAAACTCCACGTCCGGGGAGAACCTGATTACCTGAAAAGTGTACTAAGCATAGTCAACACAAGGTTGGTGAGTTCGTAGTAATGGTCCATAAGGAACCATCGTCAATAATCAAAATATACGAGTAGAGGCTAGACATGACTTACAGCGAGCCTCTAAGTAACACAATAACGTCCAACAACAAGATTACACAACGCAAGTAAGTGTGTAATAGGAGTGCACAAATGATGAATATTCAATGTAAGTGCCAAATGCATAAATAAACCAACATGCCTATCTTATGCGTGAACTCAAGTCACCTATGCAACGATACCCGCCTGTCATCACAATGAACAAGGTTGTATCTCAAAAACATCGAGATATATATGTCTATATACTCGGATGGCATGTCACCAACATCTCACAGGATAAGTGTATACATCTATACACTAGGATGTTTGAGTCCTCAACCGAGGGATTATGTACTATGTATGCATGCTTACAATCAATCGTATATGCATCAATCACAAATCGTTTGTCATGAACCAACAATCAATATTCGTCAATCATAAACCAATAATCACAATTTAAACCAACTATACGTACATACACTTAAGAGGGTTATCCATTCTTCGAATCCTAGATGCTTATATATAGGGTCACCCGCAGCCTTCCCACCACATCTAAAACCCAATGAAGGCATAACCGACTTCCATGTAGGTACGTCTATCCTAATATTAATGAAATACTTAACAAACATAAACCAAGTCAATCAAACATAATGAACCGTCTCATCGATCCAACATTTAATCCAAATCAATCAATCAATCAACAACGTAAGTAAACACACAAGTTTTACACTTTTCAGCCCGAATCTCAAAGGAGTAGGGAGCTACGGAACTCACCTTGATCGGCAAAGAAGCTTAAGTCGAGTTAATAAAAGATTAATAGCGAGTATTGGGCCCCACGTGTCCACAACCTATCAAAGCATGTCATTATTATAATGTCAACTTTATAATCATAAATAAGTTGGTTCATGTTAGAAATCCAAAATAGTGATAAATTGTAATTTAGATTAGTGGACTTTTTAGTAGTTAAGTCATAGTTGTATGATTACTAAGGTTGAGGAGCTAATTGTGAAAATTAGCATAGTTGTAATATTAGCCTATAAATACCCTCATACCTTAGGAATCATAAGAACAACTAACACAACTATCAACACAATCTTAATTCCTGTAACTTTTCACACACATTAATCCCAATCTTCCAATTTCACACACACTTTCTCTCTCAAAACACACACAAACACCAAGAACACACACTTGCCAAATCCGCCATTGTTGACGTGAATTCGGTGTAGAAATCGTGTTATTACATGTGGTATCAGAGAAAAACATCAATTTGATGCCGATCCATAACTGAATTCAGTCACAATTTTATCAAAAATCAAAAGTTTCTGTTCGACATTGTTATTCACTGTTTTATCAAAATTCACACATCAATTCACATAAAATCACAGTTTTTTGTTCAGAAATGGATTCGTTGTTGTTGAAAACATAATCCTGTCAAGTTTCAAGTTCCAATTCGATCTAATTCTCGAGATTGAATTTTTAGCTTTTGGCGCGAATTTGAGGGATTTGATTCTGTTGTGTTTTGTGTTGAATTTTGTTCATAAATTTGTTTCGGACGTGAAAACAAAAAGTTTGCAAGTGATTTCAAGTTCTAACTCCCAGAAATTTGAAAGATATTGAAGCTTTTTGAAGTCATCAATGGAGTTTCTGAAAACTGTTGAGATGAAGAAGATGATGCTAAGACGATCTTCTCTAGGACGATCTCTTTCAAGATTGTCTTAGACCTTGATATTCACTTACTATACTTTGTGCTGTGTGGCTTGTAGGACGATCTCTTTTAGATCATCTTGACAAGTGGTTGTGGTTGTGAAGTGTTTGTTTGTGGCTAATTAATCCGAAAGGATTGGTTTGGTCAATTCAAATACTTGAAAAGTTTTTATACTTAAAAGTTCTTGAATAATTTCCAAGACGATCTCTTTTTAGATCGTCTCATTCTCAAAAATTCCAAGACGATCTCCTTTTAGATCGTCTCATTCTCATTAAACCCAAGACGATCTCTTTTTAGATCGTCTCATTCTCATTTCCTTTGAAACCTAAGACGATCTCTTTTTAGATCGTCTCAATTCTTGAAACATTTTCATTCCAAAATCAGTTTGATTCTTCAAACTTAAGATCGTTTCATCCTTTCTTATTCCAAGACGATCTTCTTTCAAAATCATTTCATTCCAATTTCATATCATTTCAAGACCGTTTCATACTTAACCAAATTTCATCAAAAATTTCAAGACGATCTCTTTTCAGACGATCTAATCCAAGACGATCTCTTTTTTAAAACGATCTAATCTAGGACGATTTTTTCTCAAGATCGTTTCAGTTTCTGTTTACTTCAATTCTTAATTCAATTCAATTTTCAAATCAAATCAAATTCAAATGGCTTCTCGTGAAGCATTGGCATTAGGTTCAGATACAAGACCTCCAGTTCTCTACCGTGGTTCTTATGGACTATGGAAGAAAAGATTCATGGACTATGTGGAACGTCAAACAAATGGTCACATGCTTAAAGAATCCATTCTTAAAGGACTTGCAGTTCATCGTCATCCCACTACTAAAGTAATTCTAACTCCTGATCTTTTGAATGCTGAACAAAAAGATCGATCGGCTGCAGATAACAGAGCTAGATCATGCTTATACCAAGCATTACCAGATGAAATCTATGGCTCAGTTGATTCTTATGAAACAGCCAAGGAGATATGGGATGAGGTGGCTAGGCAAATGGAAGGATCTGACGTGACTTCGACAATCAGATTGACCAATGTTTTGACTGAGTTTGACAACTTCACCAAATTGCCGAATGAATCTCTTGAAGCTGTCTACTACAGATTCTGCAATGTCATTAATGAACTGAGGAAGAACAATGTCAAGAAAACAGAGATTGAATTAAACATCAAATTCATCAAGGCTCTTGGTCCAGAATGGGAAGATTATGGAACACAGATCAAGCAACATCAAAATCTGGCCAAATTCACCATTCATACTCTCTATGAATCCTTCAAACTCAATGAAAACCAAGTTCTAAACAAATCTCCATCAAACAAAATGCCAGAAGTTGTATCTGCTGATCCTTTGGCATTGATTGTTGAGAAGAAGGTTTCTGAAGCTCTTAAGAGGCAAATGGTAGTTGTTTCTTCATCTGATGAGGAGGGAGATGATGTGATGGCTACAAGAGATGGTGTTTCAGATGAACTATATCAAGCTCTTGCCGCGGTAACAAAGCATTTCAAGAGAAATATTACAAAGCGAGGCCAACAAACAACAATCTCCGCACTTCTTCTACAAGTGCATTTCCCAAGAAGGAACACTATCATTTGAAGAATAATGATCATGGTGAAGCAAGTGGATCAAAGCATGGTGAAAAGAAGGAAGCTTATGAGAAACAAGTTGTTGAGAAGGGTAAAGCATCAGACAAAAAGTGCTACAATTGTGGTGTTCCTGGACATTTTGCTGTTGATTGCAAACAACCTCGAAAGCGGAACTATGAGTATTACAAGCAGAAGATGCTGTTAGCCAAACAAGTTGAAGCAGGACATGCATTGCTTGCTGAAGATGACAAATGGCTATTGCTCTCTGATGATGAGGATGAAGATCTCTCTGCAAATGTTTGCTTTATGGCGAGGTTGGCCAAGGACAAAGTCTTTGAAGCTGAAAGCACTGATGATGAATACCCAGATGATGAGGTAAATCTCGACTCTACTTTTTCTTCAATTAAGGATAAAGAGTCATGTAACTTAGTGTTGTCAAATTTAACAACTCATATCAAATCTTTAGCCAACACAAACAAAAAATTGAAAAATAGTATTTCATTTTCTAAAAGTGAATTTTCAAAACTCTTTGAAGAACATTCTAAATTGCTTTTTGAACATGATGCTATTAAACAAGATTTTCAAGAATACAAAGAAAAAATGTTGGTTAAAGAATGTGAGTTGAATGCCTCTCCTGATTCTAAGTTATTACAAAAATGTCACAATCTTGAAAAGACCATTCAAGATCTTGAAAAGGCCAATCGAGATCTTGAAACTCAAAAGACCAATGAATGGCTTCGAGCAAATGCTAGACAAATGGATGTTGATATTCTCAATAAAAAGCTCCAAGAAGCTAAACCAAACAATGTTGAACTCGAAAGGAAGATTTCTGATTTAAATCATAATTGTTTTCTGAAAGACATTGAGATTGAGAATCTTGAAAAACAAGTTGAGGAATTTAAAAAGAATATACTTTTCTATCAAGAAAAGTTATACAAAGTTGAACAAAATCCTCTCTTGGATTTCACTGTCTATCTCAACAAGTCAAAAATTGACAAAGGATCTTCTTAACGGGTTGGGATTTGAGAATATCACACCATTACAAAAAGCCAAAGAGGAAATTGAACCCTTATATGATGAAAATTCCTTCAACTTGGTATGATACAACAATTTATTCGTCCATTGGATAACGAATTTGAGACTGATGAAGTTGAGAGAATACCAAAACATGATTTTCCGGTTAATTATGATGCAATAAATGATTCATACAAAACTAGAGTGTGTTCAATTTTCGAACAAGAAGAAATTGCATCAAATTTTCAAAACCAAGAATCTGTCGGTATTCCACCTAAACCAACTCAAATGTACATTCCAACCACATTTTTGGAAAAACAAATAGAAGGTTTACAACAAAAGGTGGAATCTCAACAAAAAGAAACTGAACACCTCAAGTCTCAAAGTCTGAATCCAGAGGATGAATATGTTGTTTTTGATACTAAGAAAGTTTGTGAGAATGCTTCTACTCAAACTGACCTAAGTGCTCTAGTAGTCCATTCAACTCAAACTACTTGTGATTCATCGACCAATACCTCTATTCAGACCTTGACTGATTCTCTTGAATGTACTTGTCAAAATACTGCTACACTTATAGCTGATGATTATGTGCAATCTGATTTATCTGATGAAGAACTTGCACATAGTTTGGTTTTGATATGGTACTTCTATAGGTTTTTCACATGCAATACTTTTGATAAGTTAGAAGTTCACCCTAAGCCTAGTGCTAGTATAGGTGTTGATACTTTTACTCAATTTTCTTGTGAGACCAAAGATGTGTCAGTTCAAGTTGACCAAATTTCTGAAAGCACCAATGATGTGAAGTTAGACACCAAGATTCCTGATTTTTCAAAAATTTCAAATGAATTTGAAACTAATCAATCTCCATTGGAATTTTCTTTTTCAAATGATTTCACTAAAGATGATTTTGATAAATTCATGGAGGGAGAATATGTTTTTGATTCAGAAACTGAGAAAAAGATTGAATCTACCAAAATCAAAGTAGAAACAAAAGTGGAATCTCAAAAACCATTGTCCAAAGCTCCAACTTCATATTATTCAAAGAAACGAGTTAAGACCAAACTCGTCAAGACTGAACCAAAGACCAATAAGATATTTTCCTGTGAAACATGTCAAAAAGGAACAAGCTGAGACTCCACTCAAAACAAAGTACACCAAAGTGAAACTTCCAAAAGACTATCCTGATGCTTCTTCATCTAGCTCTAAATCTAGTTCTTTACCTAAGATGTCTAAGTCTAGCTCAAATTTGCTAACTAAGGATGCATCTAATGGTTCAACTAGATATAGGGATAGATATGGATGGTTTTCTCATGATAAACCAAAGAAGCAAGAAGTTTCCTCACCTCCAAAAGATTCCAAAAAGATGAAAGTTTTTAAAACCCCTCGTTCTAATCTTCTTAGTTTCAATTCAACAGGTGGAAAGAGCTTAACTAGTGGTACTAAATGGGTTGCTAAGTCTTTAGTACCTAAGATCACTAGTAATCAGAAGGAGTTTGAGAAAAAGAAGAAAAGAAAGAAGGGAAAGGATGTTAGTCGGAGGAAAGGTGTTCCTGTTAAACAAAACAATTCTGATTTGTTAAATAATGTTGAATGTGCCAAGGCTAGACCTTGTGAGCTTGTAAACAATTTTAATTCTTGTGTGGATGATGTGAATGCTTGTAGACATGTTACTTTTAATTCTCATGTGAATGTTCGTACTTTTATTCAAATGTGTTTGTTGATGATGTGCTTGTTAATTCTTATGTTGATTCAAAAGCATGTTTGAAAGCTTATCCTAAGTTATATACCCTGCCTGTTTTAACTAACCATAAAGGACCCGTCTTCAAGTGGGTACCTAAAATTGGTTAAATTTCTTTGATTGCAGGAAATAACCATCTGTGTTTGGATACTTGATTCCGGGTGTTCAAAACACATGACTGGGAATAAAGCGTTGCTCAAGAATTTTGTTGAACGATTCATGGGAACTGTTCGCTTTGGAAACAACAATTTCGCTCCTATCTTAGGTTATGGGGACATTGAACGAAATGGAATTGTCATTAAGAAAGTTCATTATGTTGAAGGATTAAGTCATAATTTGTTCAGTGTTGGACAATTCTGTGACAACAATCTTCAAGTTCTTTTTCGACAATCCCTGTGTAAAGTCCAAACTCTAGATGGAGTTGATATTCTTTGCGGTGATCGTGATGATAATCTTTTTACCGTCAATCTCGATGATAACCAACCAACTGATAATATCTGTCTCATTTCAAAGGCTACTTCAAAGAATTCTTGGTTATGGCATAGAAGGCTTTCTCACCTAAATTTTCAAACCATCAATACTTTGGTCAACAAGCATCTTGTTGAAGGCTTGCCTGACTATAAGTATGAAAGTGAGCATGTCTGTCCTTCTTGTGCTGTTGGGAAGATTAAAAGAGCTTCTCATAAACCGAAGAAATATCCAAATTCTTTAGCACCTCTTCATTTGCTTCACATGGATCTTTGTGGGCCGATGAAAGTACAAAGCCGAAATGGGAAGAAATACATCTTGGTTATTGTTGATGATTATTCAAGATATACTTGGGTCAAGTTTCTTGCATCTAAAGATGAAACAACTCAGATGTTGATAGATTTCATCTCCTCTACTCAAGTAAATCTTCAACTTCCAGTTCGTTACATCCGTTCGGATAACGGAACTGAGTTCAAGAATGCTGTTTTTGATGAATTCTGCAAATCCAAAGGTATTACTCATCAATTTTCAGCAGTTCGCACCCCACAACAAAATGGTGTTGTTGAAAGGAGAAATCGATCGCTAGTGGAAGCAGCAAGGACAATGCTTGCTTATTCCAAATTGCCATCCAATATGTGGGCTGAAGCTGTTGACACTGCTTGTCACACTCAGAATCGGTCCATCATCAATCAGCGTTTCGAAAAGACTCCTTATGAGGTTGTTAACAAACGCAAACCCAACATCAATTACTTTCATATATTTGGGTGTGTTTGTTACACTTTGAATGATCGGGAGAATCTTGGAAAATTCGAGAAGAAAGGTGATGAAGGATACTTTGTTGGTTATTCCAAAACATCAATTGCCTACCGAATCTACAATCGCCGAACAAACACAATTCAAGAAACAATGAATGTGTGGTTTGATGAGATGTCAGGCATGATTTTTGAGCAAGAAAGCTTGCTACCAACAAGTAATGATCCAAGTGCTTCAAGTACTTCTACAAGGACTTCTACCTTAGCTTCTAAATTCAAGAAGTTTCCAACTCCAACGAGTGATGAATTAGATATTCTTTTTGAAGAATTCTATCATTCAAAACCGATTCATGATAAAGAACCTCAAGTCATCGTTGAACCATTTCCAACCAATGAACCTATTCAAAACAACGATCCAGTTCCTGACAACATTCATGAATCGTCATCAAGTCCTTCAGAGCAATCCTCTTCTAATGATTCTTCTCCACCATCCTCTCCTGATAATTCTTCTCAATTGAATGTTCAAGAACAACCTTCTCAAGTTTTTCAGAATACAAATCCATTGAACACTCCAAATGTATATGTGCCGCTTGACTTTGATCATCCAGATTATGAGGAAAGAGTCCTACCAAGTTATGATACCATCTCCCAACAAAACTCCAGTTTCAATAATGGTGATGTTGATCTTCAGCAACAAGATCCTCTTCCTCATGCTCACAAGTGGACACGTATGCAGAAACACCATCCTACTGATCAAATTATTGGAGATCCACAAGCAGGAGTAACTACTCGTACTTCAGTAAACGAGTGTCTGGTTGCACTTTCTCTTAGCAATGTCGAACCCAAAACAGTCTCTGAAGCTCTTCGTGATCCAGAGTGGGTTAAGGCAATGCAAGATGAACTCGCACAATTTGAAAGACTGAAGGTATGGAGATTAGTTCCAAATCCAAGAAAAGATGATCCAATTGGAACAAAGTGGATTTTCAAAAACAAAAAGGATGAGAATGGAGTGGTAGTAAGGAATAAAGCTCGACTTGTTGCAAAGGGTTATTGCCAACAACCTGGTGTTGACTTCGACGAAACTTTTGCTCCAGTTGCAAGAATGGAAGCCATTAGGATATTCTTAGCTTATGCCGCATTCCGAAACTTTACTGTGTTTCAAATGGATGTGAAGACTGCTTTCTTGAATGGTGACCTCAAAGAAGAAGTTTACGTTGAACAACCAGAAGGTTTTGTTGATCCTAAAAGGCCAAACCATGTCTACAGGTTAGACAAGGCTCTCTACGGTCTTAAGCAAGCACCCCGAGCATGGTATGATTCCTTTAACTACTTTCTTACTAAGAGGTGGCTTTACCAAAGGCACAATTGACCCTACCTTGTTCATTCTCAAACAAGGTAAGCATGTTCTACTTGTTCAAATATATGTTGATGACATTATTTTGGGTCGACCAGTCAAACATTTTGCCGAAACTTTTCATCTCTCATGGTTAATCATTTTGAAATGAGCATGATTGGGGAAATGAATTATTTTTTAGGTCTTCAAATCAAACAATTACCAACTGGTATTTTTATATCACAAGGTAAATACATAAATGATATGTTGAAAAAGTTTGATATGACTTCATGTTCTTCAATTTCTACCCCAATGGCTGCTCGAACAAACATAAATGCTGATAAAAATGGGAAACCATTTGATCAAAAGAGATATCGAAGTATGATTGGTTCGTTGTTGTATCTAACAGCATCTCGCCCAGATATAATGTTTGCAACATGTATGTGTGCTAGGTATCAAGCTGCTCCAACAGATTTACATTACCAAGCTGTGAAACGAATTTTTCGTTATCTGAAGGGTACACCCAATTTAGGTCTCTGGTATCCAAGGGATACTGGATTCAATCTAACTGCATATTCAGATGCAGATCATGCTGGTTGTAAGCTTGATCGCAAGAGCACTTCCGGTACTTTACAATTTTTAGGTGATAAAATTGTGAGTTGGTCTTCCAAGAAACAAAATTGTGTGTCACTATCAACGGCTGAAGCTGAATATGTCGCTGCGGCTAGTTGTTGTGCTCAAGTGTTATGGATGAAGACACAACTAACTGATTATGGTCTGAAATATGATCGTATCCCTATCTATTGTGATTCTCAGAGTGCCATTGCTATTGCAGTCAACTCAGTAAACCACTCTCGTTCAAAGCATATTGATGTTAGATATCATTTTCTCAAAGATCATATTGAGAAAGGTGACATCGAACTCTACTTTGTGGGAACTGATTTCAACTTGCAGATCTGTTCACAAAACCATTGGATGAAAAGAGGTTCAACTTTCTAATCTCCAAGCTTGGTATGTTAAATCTTGAACCTTAACTCATTTTACCTTGAAGGAATTCTTGACACATTTCTGAAAAACAAAATACAAAATTTGAAAACAGAAAACCAAATACAAAAATATAAATTTTCAAAAATAAACAAAAAGTTTTTATTTCAAAATGGCTTGCATATACTATGTATGCGACCCGTTCTTCAATGCTATATTTATTTTAGAGTGTTTTTACATTCTAAGATCTTGTTGTTATACATATAAATTGATATAAGATTACAAGGAATCGAACGCCTTTGTGTACTTCCAAGTGGTCTTATATGAATATATATGTGTAATAGCAATTTACTGCGATCGATAAAATTTTCAAATAAGTTTTTCAAATAAACTCTCAATTGTTGATATGAGACGCGAAGGATCGAACGCCTTTGTGTACTCCCTAGTTGTCTCATCTTGAACAGTTGATTGAGTTAGATTTTTGCTTAAATGTTTTAATTGCCTCCAACTTGTTCTTGTAAGATGCGACGGATTGAACGCCTTTGTGTACTCCCTAGCTGTCTTACTATGAACATTGTTGTTGAAGCAAAACTTTTTATTTCACACCAAAAGATTTTACTCTTTTTGATCTCACAAAACCAATTTTTGCTCCACCTTTCTATGAAAACCATTTTTGATCTATTCTTGCATAGATTAAGGAGGAGTTTGTGATTTCAAAGTCTTTCAAAAACTTCAAATGTGTTTAAACATTTTCATACACACGTTTGATGATTTCCCAATGATTTTCAATCAAAAGAAGTTCGGTGATTAGTTTGCACATGAGCGATTAAGTTTTTCTCAAAATTTACTCCATGAACTTCATCATAGCCGATGAGTTCTAACCCCGGAGTATTCACTTCTTTCATTAGATAGTGAGGGTATTTTGAGTGATGTTGTTTTCGTGCAAATAGGATGGAGGGAGTAAAGTCGAAAAGTGAGAGGTTAAGGTGATATGTTGTGAGAAAAGGGTTAAAAGAATTGATACCCTTCCCTAAATTCTCAAATCGCCGGGTTAAACACGTTTCTATCGGATGTCATTTGTTGATATCTCGATATTGAAGAAGTCTTCATGGACCCAGTGAAGCCATGCACATCTTTACCTAACCACTCAAGTGTTTCTTAACAAATACTTGTTTTATTTCTCACGGAGATTTTCACATTTCTATTAACTCTTCATTTGGAAGATGTTGATATTGAAAAAGGGCGACACTCTGCTCCAGTCCCCGACTTCATTTGATCACAAAGTGTCTAGAGCTATCTTGATTGGTCATTAATTTGATCATCTTTCACTTCTTTAGGACACATTCGAGTCATATCTTTGTGATATTATTGCTTATCTTTGTGATAAAGCCGGAACATTTGTAGTGATATCTTAATTGATATTCCACGATGATCGAATGGAAATCCTACCAATGCTAACATATTTTCCAACGTTGAACGTAGGTCTCATAATTACATTTATGTGATTATAAAGTTACCGAGAAGTCTACACGTGACCTCGGAGTTATTTTTTCCTAAAAAGTCTTTGAGGATAGTAAGACATGGTTATCGAACGCCTTTGTGACACTGATCATGAATTACATTCTTTGAAGCAATCTCGTGGTTGAAAAGCCGCAGACCGAACTATGTTAGAGAATTGTTTTGTGCATATCTCAATGATACATAGGAAATCCGAAAAATGTTATACATTTCTATCGGTCATTTCATTAATCCTTTCGATTTTTGAACATGTTAACGGATCATTCTTATCCGGTTTCATTTCTCCTCACACAAACACAGAAAACACCAACACCATGATATAACGTTTGTACCAACAACTTCAATCTTACATTTTAGTCACCCCTAGGATTCCTTGGGTGGGCTAATGGTTTGGGTTGATGTTTTGATGGTTGACATTTCTCCATGTGCATGTTTTCTAAGCTTTAGATTATGTTATTCCTTTTGACATTTAATCAATCAAAGTGTACATAATGACATTGGTTCACAAATTTGTCATTATGAGGGGGAGAAAATATTATGATTGATTGAGTAATTGAGGAAGAAATAAGAATGATTAATAAGGAAAAAAAGGAGAAAAGTTAAAAGTTAGTGTTTGGATGTTACAAACGGTTTTTAGGCTTATCAAAGTTAGTGTTTGGTTGTCTCAAAAGTTTAAGTTTAGGAGGAGAAATTTCTTATTCAAAGAACTCATACTCTGAGGTAAATGTGAAGATCATAGACGTAAAGCCAAGTTTGATGGGAGATCTTGAAGACAATGAGAAAGCATAAAGACTTGTTCGACTTCATTTATCCTCTCTTTTTTTTGCTTGACAATTTCATTCCAAACTGCAAGGGAAATCTGAATTGACTTCAAAGATAAGGATGAGATCGAAGAAGAAAGGATTTTCACTCAAGATGATACAATAGTTCAAAGATGCTCAAAAATGTGTATACTCATAAATTGAGGGGGAGCATGATTACTTCACAAGAATTTCATTCAAACTTCATTCAAATGCTTACTCTCCAAAGTGTTCAAATTGATGTGACAAAGATCAAAGCTTCAAAAAGGATTAAAGATTTGTTAGAAGATTCAAGTCAAAGAAGTGAAGCTTCAAAAGAGTCTTCATCAACATACTTCATTCAAGATCTTCAAGTCATACAATAACACTTTATCAAGAAAACTCCAATGCATACATCAAGGGGGAGAGTACATCTGCATGAAATCTTATTTCGAGAAGATGAAATTCACTCAAGAATCAAAGATCGAAGAATCAAAAATCAAGATTCAATCCTTCCGCATTTCAAAAGACAACTCTGATTCATGATCCAACAATTCTCGAAGATTCAAGACCCACACACTCTCAGTATTCTCTGTTCAAAAAGAACATTGAGAATTAACCCATGATTTAACTTTAAGAAGTCCAAGACCAAGACTGAATCAAGTTCTCCAAAGACAAAAGAGAAAGTTTTGAAGACTTGTTTCAACACACCAATTGTCTTCACCACCGGGCTCATCAAATTCATTCCTACAAGACAAGATAACACGTACTTCATTCATTACAATATATCACTAAGGGGGAGAATGTTAGAAATCCAAAATAGTGATAAATTGTAATTTAGATTAGTGGACTTTTTAGTAGTTAAGTCATAGTTGTATGATTACTAAGGTTGAGGGGCTAATTGTGAAAATTAGCATAGTTGTAATATTAGCCTATAAATACCCTCATACCTTAGGAATCATAAGAACAACTAACACAACTATCAACACAATCTTAATTCCTGTAACTTTTCACACACATTAATCCCAATCTTCCAATTTCACACACACTTTCTCTCTCAAAACACACACAAACACCAAGAACACACACTTGCCAAATCCGCCATTGTTGACGTGAATTCGGTGTAGAAATCGTGTTATTACAGTTCCTTAGGTTTAAGTCGAGTCACGAACCCGGCAATTACTTCCTTAACATTACCGAGTGTGAAACATAACACTTTGACTCGACATTTTTAGAAATGTACGAAGATTCATACAAAATGAAGGTTACTACGAGAAACTAGACTCTCTCACGATTCCAACGATAGGTCATATGACTCAATTGGACTTACGGATCAAAAGTTATGCACGTTTGAAAATCTGACATGAAAACAATACAAACTCGCGGCGCGAGTTTCTTGGCTCGCGGCGCGAGCTGCACAACTCCTCGCGGCGCGAGGTCGGAGCGAGAAAAGTCACTGATCGATGAGACATAAAACTCGCGGTGCGAGCTATACTCCTAGCGACGCGAGGTTCTGCAGGTTTGCAGCCAAACATGATCCAAATCGACTTTTGACATCCCAAATCACTATTTTGACTCCCAAATCGACCAAGCAAGGTTTGTAACTCATTTTTAAACATAACTAAGTGTACTTGAACATAAATAAACACAACCCACTTCATAAATCCGTTTCATTTAATCAAATTTCATGCCAAAAATGATTTTGACCTAAAAGGAACCACCAAAAACCCTAATTCGCATTTCGACCCAATTTAAGACTTGCAACTACACTAAATCGACTAGAAACATGTAAACAAGCATAAATAGGTAAAGATGGGATGAATTTGACTTACCAAATCTTCTTCTTGAGCTCAAACCCGAATTTAGGTCAAAATGGGTAAAAACCTTCACTATGAAATCCAAGCTTGTAATTTAATGAAGATGAGAGGAAGATGATAATGATTCTTGTATTTAAGAAATTCCACAACACCAAAAAGTGCAAGAGTTCAAGAGAGAAAGAGAGTTCTTGCTTTATCTAGAGAGAAAAGAGAAGAGAAGAAAAGATATTTGGGTGGTGAAGTGAAAGGATAAGGGGAGATGGATCACTAGTAGGCTCATGGGTCATGGGTAGCCCATGGGTCGACCCGTTTCCCTTTACAAGCTAATCTACACGTCGTTTTACATTTAATCACCGAATAAGTCATACACTCGACCCTACAAACATACCACATAGTCATTTAACCACAAATGAACCCAAATATTTCATTAAACAAGATTGTTAGTCAAATTACACGTAAAGTCAACGGGTCAAAACTCACGGATGTTACAACATGATTAATAATGAATTTTATAAACTTAAACATTATAAATTTTAATATATTAACGACATTTAAATCATTAATCGTTACACAAATACGATCTTATTAAGCCTTTTTTTAATATAACTGCGATCAATTTAATCAATTAGTAAAAACATCATAATACATAAAATTAGATTAAACCATTGAAATTATACAATATTCATAATTCAAAAACATTACTTAAAATAAATAAAATAATAATAAATATAAATAATGAATCAAGTGACTTACAAAAGATTAATCTAATCAAACAATAATATAAACTAATTAGTCAAAAATAAAATAAATTAAATTAAATAATCTATCTGTTAATCAAACACAATCTTCTTAGATCCAGCAACTTTCAAACACAATCTATTAGCTTAAGCGAAGTTTATTGAATTCCATTGTGAAACAAACCTAATAGCTGTCTGCCTTGTCCTCATGATTCTGAAGTTCACGTTTCAAATTCATAAAGACAATGCTTGCTAAAAAGGGTACACTATGTATCCCAAATCAGGTTGTTCACAATGCCATCTGGGATAAACCTACAAAAATAAAAAATCAAAGCATATTAGCATTTTATTATAATGATTTTAAACATTATAATGATGACCTATTAATGAATGGATAGACTTCTGAATTCCCAAATTTATATAAACAATAATAGAAATCAGAAAATAAGATAATAACATACCTAGATGTTTTTAAACGGTGAAATCATGATTGAAGTTTTTATTAATAGAACTGATATAATAAAATCAGTTTCCATTTTTGACGATACATTTTTTTTTAATAAAATGGAATTTAGATGAATTATAAGTTAGAAAGGGTGGAAGATTATTATAGAATGAAATCTAACTTGTAAAGAGGCATATATATATAGGAGGAAAAATTAGATTGGATATGAAAACATTAATTATTAAATTAGTATTTCGATACTTTTATTGGGCTGGGTTATTTAAAAATGTTAAAATGCAATTTGGGCTTAAAAACAATTCAAAAAGATGTACATATACAATATGACATATTTTATATACAAACAAATTGATTACATTTTATCAAAATCAAAATCAAAATCAAAATTGGAATTATATATAAAATTATTTTATAAAATTAAAATTAGTGTTTTAGTAAATTAAAATATATTGACTAAACAAATTATTTATATACACTTAGACATTTGTAAAATACGAATATTACTGTTCAAAAAAATAAATAAATAAAATAATGTTAAAAAAAAATTAGAGTATCAGTTTAGAATATAGTCGTAGACTTTGTCAGTTTAGGTTTTAATTAAAGCAAGTGAGACAGTGCTAATGGAGGCTTTCTGACAAATTTGTTATAATTACTTACTGTCATCGATTAAATTAATTATTTATATAATTTACTTGAATAAATTTTATTTTCCTTTATCTCGGAACAATAATATAATAAGAATCAGATTTCATACTATTTAATTTAGTTCAATAGGATCAGCTTAGAGGATAATGAGTAAATTTCGATTAATCATCTTCGATATTAGATAAATTTATTGACTTATATTATTCTCTGTACGTGTATGTTAACTATTAAATAACAATAAATTAATTTCATATATCATTAACACTTATAAATTATTAGTTTGGATTAACTTAAAAGGAAGAATTATAGAAATACGAGTATTTTTTATTTTTAAATAAATATACCAACATGTAATTGTAATTTTATAAATTATAAATGCAATTTAGAAATAAGTAAATAGCAAATTAAAAAACAATTATACCCGGGTAAAACCTGGGGTTGTTTAATCTTTTTTGGTTTTAAAAGTCAAAATCGTTTAATGTTGTTAATTTTGTTCTATTGGGTTTTTTGAGTTTGAATAAAAAAAGGACCATATAGTCGGTTTAAAGTTCCAAAAAAGCCCAAAGATAATCTGTTCAATTGCTTTAATCTCCAAAACTGCGCGAAAAAATGTTTCATTTCAAATACCTTCTAATTACATTTTCTCTTAAAATCTATAAAAATGCCCTAAAAATCTCGAAGAGTCCACCCCCCCAGAAACCTACTACGAAAATTCTGACAAAAACTTCATCAATCGAAAGAATTCAAGAATGGCGGATTATAATCAAGTAAGTATTTATCTTTATCCTGGTCGAATAGTATTTTTTTTTTTCTTTTTTCGTTTTTTTTCCCATTTATATGTGATTAGGGTTTGAGTTATTTTAATATTAAAGGGTTCTTTCTAATTATTATTATATATATGATGCCAAATCGTTATGTATTTTTTTATTAAATGTTGTATATATTTTAATTTTTTTTTTATATACTTTTTAGCCGGTGGCATTCCAAATTTTGATAGATGTACCGAGAGATGAAAGCTTTAAAGAATATGTTGTAAGTTTTTTTGTCTTAATCTGTATACTTAGTTTAACAAAAAATTCCTTTTAATTTAGACTTATTTTTTATATTTATAGGTCATGCCCAGTACATTTAAGAAGCAGTTAAGTAAAAATTGCAGCAGAGTGTCTCTGGTCGATTGTACGTGTCGCAGGTATAGGGTGTTTGTGTATGATATTGGTTCCGGTATGGTTCAGCTGGGTTCTTCCGGTTGGAAGTTATTTCTTAGTAAAAATTTAGTTGGAAAGATGGGTATAAAGAATTTGTGTTTTAAGAAAATAGGGCAGGATGTGTTTGAAGTTGTTTGTTTGAACTCTTTTGGTATGGAAATGGTGAGGGATGTTCATGCCAAATGGTTAGTGAAGAGATGTTTGATAAAGTCTTGTAATACAACTATTGAGAAAGAGGTACTAATATTTTTTATTTTTATAAATATTCCATGTTTTCGTATGAAATAGAACCTTAAAAGTGTGAATTTTTAATGGAGTCTTCATTCTTTTTTTCAGTATCTACCTGAAAGTTTTCTTGCTGAATTGAATCAGAAGTCTAAGATGAAGCCAGTTTTAAAGTGTTTAATAATTGGACCACATCAGGATGAGAAATGTGATGTTCTTTATAAGTGTGACCGACATTATGAAGAAAATGACAACTGGCGGGCTGTAGGTTTTGGAGGTTCTGAATGGACCAACCTAATCATGTTGAATGGAGTAGAGAAAGGATACACTTTCATGTTAACAGCTTTAGGCGATCAAAAATATAAACTTGATGTATTTAATGATGAATACATTGGAGTCGGTATGTTTCTATTGCTTTTGGAAATATATCTATTTTTGTCTTGCATTAACACCATTTCAGAAACCTTTTTTTTGTCTATTTTTAGTTTTAAACTAATGGCATACCTTATTGTTCCTGTCTCTTAGGTTGGCAGCCGGTTAAAAAAAATGGGTGCAAAGAAGTATCAAGTGATGAAGTTATAATTGATGAACCTACTGCTGCTGAAATGTGGTTGACGAAAACCAATTACACAAACTTTTGCACATCTAACATCTTGATAAAATTCAAAAAGGATTCTCAATCTAATGTGGAACTGGTAAGTTTAACAGTTTATAAAATATGTATTTTTGTCTTTCATTTCATTTTATAACAACCATTTATTACTTCATTTGTTAATTTTATAATCCAACCTAAATAATAGATACTGCCAACGTACTTTGTTCGTCAACAACAATTGTATGCATTCTCCGAAGCTGTTTTCCTGTATGGTCACCTCAAGTTTTATACAAGGTTAAAGATAAAGGAGCGGCTGGGAAAGCATTGTTCTTTTACTCATGTTGTTTTTAAGGGTGATTGGGAGTTCTTTCGGAAGGTAACAGGTTTGAAGATTGGAGATTCAGTGATCGTTGCATTTAAGGAAAGTAAAAGCATTCTTTTTGGAAAGGCTGTGTTTAATGTTTGTTGAAGTTTATCGATATGGAAAGTACTTGCGCTCTGAAGATTATATATCTTTTTTTTTATCAGTATACTTGTATAGTATACTTGTATGCCTGGTGCTTGTATTTTGTAGTCATCTAATTAGTAGACTTTGTGGCGTCTGGATTCCCATTTTTGTAAATTTTGCTAACAATATGTGTATATGGTGGTCTAAATCGGTACTATCGAATAAGTATATTGATGGTGGTTGGATGCATAATTTTGTAACTTTTGTTAATACAATGTGTATATGTTGTCTGTAAATCAGTCCTAATCTTATTTATAGATCTTTGATTACTATTAAACTTTGATCTTCAATTGATATTGTTTGATAGTTGTCATTATGATCAAGTCACTGACCTTGGCTTTTGTTAATTGTCATTATAAACAATAATTGAAACATTCAATATTTAACAAACAAGGATCTGATCAAAACAATTTCAATTTGTATTCTAAATATGCAATAAACACTTAAATTGAAACTTTCAGTCGTATCTACGTTTGTTACATTTCATAGCAGATACTGCTTAGGTAGTCAATAATATATGTTCATTATTTAACTCCAAATCTCCATATCATAAGTTTAGATTATGTAGATCTCGTATCAATTCCGACACCTTATATATTGGATCATATAATATCAAATCTTTATAAGATATTAAATTTTTTATTAGTTTATTAAAAAATCAATTTATTATGTGGAGTCTTAAAAAAATATGAAGACATAAAAAGTATTCTAAGCTGATCCTTTTGAAATTAAGCAAATAAAATGCAATCTGATTTTTTATTTGAGGTGGTCGCTTCCCGAGCTGACTGAAAGTCATTCAATATTAGTAAGGTGCAAGTTAATTCTTTTCCAAGCTAACTCACTCTGACTTTCATAATGACAACCATATTAAATGACCAAAGCTTATTCATATCCAAACTTAGTCAGCTTCATATCCAAGCTGTTTTTACTTTTTTTTGGTACCTAAACGTTCTTCTTTTTTGTAACGATATATAGAAATATTAAATTCAGCCCGTCCATCGGACGGGTTTTCCTATTTAATATTAAAGATAAAAATGATAAACCTATAGACATATATACAAATTCCACATAGATATATATTTGTTTTATAAATACAACTATAAAATAAAAGTAATACTATTAAAAAAAATAATAATAATAATAAAAAAAAAGAACAGTTTCGGTTTAGAATATAGTCGTAGACTTTGACAGTATAGGTTATAATTAAAGCAAGTGAGACACTGCAAATGGAGGCTTTCTGACAAATTTGTTATCATTACTTACTATTATTTTTTATTTTTGTATGATTATCCTAGATGGCATTGTAAACAACATTATTTTCACGTACTAATTGAATTACATTCAACCTTCTCAAATTAGAGACTGAATTCAGTTTTCATCCATAATATCTAAACTAAAATCATATATAGATTTTTTATTCAAAATATGTAATTCTTTTTCATAAATTTGTTTTTGTTCAAATTAAATTAATAGTCTACTAATAAAAAATGAATAGCAAGAGACAAGAGAATTGTTGATAAATATTTAATTTAATTATCGATATTATGAAAATATATAAAGTTTATATATTCACATTTAATGTAATTCTTTTTTAAATTAAGAATACATTTTCATAATTTTGTTTTATTAATATGAAAGATTAAAATGATTTATAAAAAATAATCATATATACAAAATTCTACAATCAGCCCGTCCATCGGATAAAAATGATTTAAAATTCTACAATCATAGTTTTGAGCAGCTTTTTAGATCCAGCTATGCTCATAAACAATCAATTAGCTTAAACACTTCGTCGAAGAGAATAGAAGTTTATTGAATACAATTGTGAAACAAATATAATAGTTATCCCCTTTGTTCTTGTAAATCTGAAGTGTATCTTCCAAATTCATGAGAGACAATGCTTCCTAAAAATAATGTTGTTTACAATGCCATCTAGGATAATCATACAAAAATAAAAAATCAAACAATACTAGCATTTTATTATAATTATTGTAATTGTTTTAAAATTATAATGATGACCTATTAATGAATGGATAAACTTTTGAATTCCCAAATTTATATAAACAATAATAGAAATCAGAAAATAAGATAATAGCATACCTAGATGTTTTTAAACGGTGAAATCATGATTGAACTTTAGCATAGTTGGATGATAGTTACAAGGGAGAAACCACAACATAAAAAAAACCACCCTTATAAAATGTGGCTGCAAGTTTTTCTAAAGCAAGATAAACATCTAAAATCTGTTTAGAAAGAATATGCAAGTTCGATACTAACTTCATAACTTTCTCATTCTTATCTCCATCTTCTTTTATAACTTCTTAACGCTCGCTTCAAGTTGGTTCATCTCATCCTGTTCACACTTTTTGGATTCTTCATCCTTTCTCTTCATATACCTGAACTCATGAGACTCAAGTGGACTAAAGTTTCCAAACTGTGTAAAATCATGGTAGTATATTTAAACGGTGAAATCATGGTAGTATATTTAATCGATAGATCTAATATAATAAAATCAAATTCCATTCTTAAAATTGTTATATAGAGCTATCGAGAATTTTATTTTTACTGAGGATGGAGACTTATATTTTATTTTAGAACGGCAGAAGGATGGAGGCTTATTAATCAGTGAATCTAATTGTAAAATGGTTTATATAGGAGAAATAGGAAAAATATAAGAGATCGGATGAAACTGGTAAAAAAAGACCTAATTTATTAAAAATCAGATTATTTAATTGAGTTTTATTGGACTTAAATTATGTACAAACTGTGAATGACATTTAGGCTTATAGATTACTCATACATTGGGCTTAAATTACATAGTCTTATGAAGTGTAACTTTAAATTTCTATGAGTGAAGAAAGTCAACAACCGATTTTCAAACTGAGTGAACCTTATGTTTGATATCTTTTTTAGATTCGGAAGATATATTTGGATTCAAAATCGAAAATTTTTGTATAACTGTTTACAATTTCTCATTCGATGTAATTAGTACTATAATCCTTGATCTCTTACTGAGATAAGTTTATGATATTGCAAAATTGAACTACATTTGCTACAAAATAATTTGATTGTTGTTATAGTTCTGTAGTACATATCAAACTGAAGATATACTCGATCAAACTGATAAGATTGAAAGTTAACAATCAAATTTATATAACCAGTTTCAATACAACAAAATATATTGATATTCTAAATAATTCAAAATCAGTTTACTAATAATCAGATAGGATACAACAATTTCATTCAAAACTTTCAAATGTTATTAGCAATATATTTTATTATAATGTGTTAGATTGGATATAAATTCAGTTTACATGTTATTAAATAAAGAAACTTTCAATAAAAAAAAACAAATTGCCTTAATTGAAATCAGATTACATTATTTTATATGGTTTTTAATATAATTGATTAGACTATTTTCACGTTCTAATTGAATTACATTCAACCTTCTCAAATTAAAGACTGAATTCAGTTTTCAACCATAATATATCTAAACTAAAATCATTTATAGATTTTGTTTTATTAATATGAAAGATTAAAATGATTTATAAAAAATAATCATATATACAAAATCCTACAATCAGCCCGTCCATCGGACGGGTCTATACCTAGTTATATTATAAAGTTAATCATGAATAAGGGGTATGTATATATATAGTATTCTTTTTGTCCATACCTCTAGTGAATCAAACCCGTGATTCATACTTTATAAATTTTAAATTATAAAGTAGATAAAAGTGTGTTTTCCACTACTTCTTGGACGTTTCTAATGATAGATTTCTTTATCCTAGTAGTATATATTTATACATTGTTTTAATCCTAAATTATCCATACAGGCTCCTATTGAGAAAATTCAAGTTTCTATAAGATCAGAAAATTAATATCTACAACTTTCATTTTAATAATTTTTACTCAACTAACCCCTGTGAGCGGTTTTGGACGTTTATATTATAAGAATAAAGTATGAAAGCGACGTTTACTTTATACTATTCACTTTTTGAAAATTTAAAAAAATTTCGTCAACATTAGTTTACTTTGATTTGACGTGGGTCCCGCGTGGGTCCCGCCTTTATATTATTTTATTTTATTACCCTTTTTACAATTTACTTTCTACCTTTACTATTTACAATTTACTTTTACCTTTACTATTTAAAATTTACTTTTACCTTTACTATTTAAAATTTACTTTCTACCTTTACTATTTACAATTTACTTTTACCTTTACTATTTAAAATTTACTTTTTACCTTTTCTATTTAGAATTTACTTTTTACCTTTACTATTTACAATTTACTTTTACCTTTACTATTTAAAATTTACTTTTTACCTTTTCTATTTAGAATTTACTTTTTACCTTTACTATTTAGAATTTACTTTTACCTTTACTATTTAGAATTTACTTTTACCTTTACTATTTAGAATTTACTTTTTACCTTTACTATTTAGAATTTACTTTTTACCTTTACTATTTACAATTTACTTTTACCTTTACTATTTAAAATTTACTTTTTACCTTTACTATTTAGAATTTACTTTTTACCTTTACTATTTACAATTTACTTTTACCTTTACTATTTAAAATTTACTTTTTACCTTTACTATTTAGAATTTACTTTT
The DNA here is from genome assembly GCA_034093135.1 of Erigeron breviscapus. Classification (NCBI taxonomy): domain Eukaryota; kingdom Viridiplantae; phylum Streptophyta; class Magnoliopsida; order Asterales; family Asteraceae; genus Erigeron; species Erigeron breviscapus. The sequence continues at coordinate 121,929,398 of CM067169.1, read as the reverse complement.
TACCTTTACTATTTAGAATTTACTTTTTACCTTTACTATTTAGAATTTACTTTTACCTTTACTATTTAGAATTTACTTTTTACCTTTACTATTTAGAATTTACTTTTTACCTTTACTATTTAGAATTTACTTTTACCTTTACTATTTAGAATTTACTTTTTACCTTTACTATTTAGAATTTACTTTTTACCTTTACTATTTAGAATTTACTTTTTACCTTTACTATTTAGAATTTACTTTTACCTTTACTATTTAAAATTTACTTTTTACCTTTTCTATTTAGAATTTACTTTTTACCTTTACTATTTACAATTTACTTTTACCTTTACTATTTAAAATTTACTTTTTACCTTTTCTATTTAGAATTTACTTTTTACCTTTACTATTTACAATTTACTTTTACCTTTACTATTTAAAATTTACTTTTTACCTTTTCTATTTAGAATTTACTTTTTACCTTTACTATTTAGAGATTACTTTTTACCTTTACTATTTAGAATTTACTTTTACCTTTACTATTTAAAATTTACTTTTTACCTTTACTATTTAGAATTTACTTTCTACCTTTACTATTTACAATTTACTTTTACCTTTACTATTTAAAATTTACTTTTTACCTTTTCTATTTAGAATTTACTTTCTACCTTTACTATTTACAATTTACTTTTACCTTTACTATTTAAAATTTACTTTTTACCTTTTCTATTTAGAATTTACTTTTTACCTTTACTATTTAGAATTTACTTTTACCTTTACTATTTAGAATTTACTTTTACCTTTACTATTTAGAATTTACTTTTTACCTTTACTATTTAGAATTTACTTTTTACCTTTACTATTTAGAATTTACTTTTACCTTTACTATTTAGAATTTACTTTTTACCTTTACTATTTAGAATTTACTTTTTACCTTTACTATTTAGAATTTACTTTTACCTTTACTATTTAGAATTTACTTTTTACCTTTTCTATTTAGAATTTACTTTTTACCTTTACTATTTACAATTTACTTTTACCTTTACTATTTACAATTTACTTTTACCTTTACTATTTAAAATTTACTTTTTACCTTTACTATTTAGAATTTACTTTTTACCTTTACTATTTAGAATTTACTTTTACCTTTACTATTTAGAATTTACTTTTTACCTTTTCTATTTAGAATTTACTTTTTACCTTTACTATTTACAATTTACTTTTACCTTTACTATTTAAAATTTACTTTTTACCTTTACTATTTAGAATTTACTTTTTACCTTTACTATTTACAATTTACTTTTACCTTTACTATTTAGAATTTACTTTTTACCTTTACTATTTAGAATTTACTTTTTACCTTTACTATTTAGAATTTACTTTTTACCTTTACTATTTAGAATTTACTTTTACCTTTACTATTTAAAATTTACTTTTTACCTTTTCTATTTAGAATTTACTTTTTACCTTTACTATTTACAATTTACTTTTACCTTTACTATTTAAAATTTACTTTTTACCTTTTCTATTTAGAATTTACTTTTTACCTTTACTATTTACAATTTACTTTTACCTTTACTATTTAAAATTTACTTTTTACCTTTTCTATTTAGAATTTACTTTTTACCTTTACTATTTAGAGATTACTTTTTACCTTTACTATTTAGAATTTACTTTTACCTTTACTATTTAGAATTCGACTCTGTTTCAACTGCTTGGCGTCCCTATCCATGATCTCTACTGGTTCTTCAACAAAGTGCAGCTTATCATCCATTCGAAGTTCTTCCAGTGGAATAATTAGTGTTTCGTCAGACAAACACTTCTTCAAGTTTGAGACGTGAAACACATCGTGTATACGACTAAGTTCTTGTGGTAGTCTAAGCCTATAAGCTACCGGACCAATTCTTTCTAGTATTTCAAAAGGTCCGATATACCTCGGGTTTAGCTTACCTCGTTTTCCAAAACGGATGGCTCCTTTCCAAGGAGATACTTTCAGCATAACCTTGTCTCCTACTTGAAATTCCAAAGGCTTTCTTCTTACATCAGCATAGTTCTTTTGGCGGTCTCTTGCTGCCTTTAATCGATTCTGTATTTGTACAATCTTCTCAGTAGTCTCGTGAATGAGCTCGGGGCCTGTAACTGGACTGTTTTTCTTTACTGGAACTTTGTCACCTAATTCAGCCCAACAAATAGGTGATCGACACTTCCTCCCATACAGAGCCTCAAACGGTGCAGCTTTGATGCTAGCGTGATAACTGTTATTGTATGAGAACTCACACAAAGGCAAGTGTTTTTCCCAACCATTCCCAAAATCAACTATGCATGCGCGTAACATATCTTCAAGCGTTTGAATGGTCCTTTCACTTTGACCATCGGTCTGCGGGTGATATGCAGTACTCATGTCTAACCGTGTACCTAAGGCTTTCTGTAGTGTTTGCCAAAATCTGGAAGTAAAATGACTATCCCTATCAGAAATAATCGAAATAGGTATTCCATGTCGTGATACTACTTCCTTTATGTACAATCTAGCCAGCTTGCTCGTTTTATCAGTCTCTTTAATGGGCAAGAAATGTGCAGACTTAGTGAGTCGGTCTACAATTACCCATATAGTATCACAACCATTAGCAGTCTTTGGTAACTTTGTGATAAAATCCATGGCTATATCTTCCCACTTCCACTGGGGAATCTCTGGTTGTTGTAGCAATCCAGATGGCTTTTGATGCTCTGCTTTCACCTTTGAGCATGTTAGACATTTGCTAACATAGGTGGTATGTCAGCTTTCATGTTAGGCCACCAATATAATTCTTTAAGTCCATGATACATCTTATCTGATCCCGGATGTATCGAGTATCTTGACTTGTGTGATTCATCCATCACCAAGTTTCTCAAATCTCCATATCTTGGTAGCCAAATCCGGTTAGAAAAATATCGGGTTCCATCGGGCCTAACTTCAAATTGCTCTTCCATCCCCTCAAAGCTTCTTCTTTGAGATTGTCTTTCTTTAATGCTTCAAGTTGAGCTTCACGAATTTGGGAAGTAAGGTGAGTTTGAATAGTCATACTTAGAGCTCATACTCGAAATGGCTTTGACCTTTCTTTACGACTCAAAGCATCTGCTACAATGTTTGCTTTGCCCGGATGATAACGAATTTCACAATCGTAATCGCTGAGCAATTCCACCCATCTACGTTGCCTCATGTTCAAATCTTTCTGATCAAAGATATGTTGGAGACTCTTATGGTCGGTGAATATAGTACACTTTGTACCATATAAATAGTGTCTCCAGATCTTTAGAGCGAATATTACAGCTCCTAGTTCAAGATCATGAGTCGTGTAGTTCTTCTCGTGCACCTTAAGTTGTCGAGAGGCATAGGCTATCACCTTATCTTTCTGCATCAACACACATCCCAATCCTTGATGAGACGCATCGCAGTAGACTACAAAATTATCCGTTCCTTCGGGTAGTGACAAAATCGGAGCACTACAGAGCTTCTCCTTCAGCAGTTGAAATGCTTTTTCTTGTTTATCTTCCCAGGCAAACTTCTTGTCTTTTTGAGTCAACGACGTTAAAGGTTGGGCTATCTTAGAAAAATTCTCGATGAATCTTCTATAATAGCCAGCAAGACCTAAAAATTGTCGTATTTCTGTTGGTGTTTTTGGTGCTTCCCATTTCTTGATAGCCTCAATCTTGGCAGGATCTACATGAATTCCATGACTATCAATGACGTGGCCCAAGAATTGTACCGTGCGAATCCAAAACTCGCATTTTGAAAACTTCGCGTACAATTCTTCCTTCTTGAGCAGTTCCAAAATTTTCTTCAGATGTACCTCGTGCTCTTCCTTGGTTTTGGAATAGATTAGAATGTCATCTATGAATACGATAACAAACTTATCTAAGTATGGTTTGCACACACGGTTCATGAGGTCCATGAAAACTGCGGGTGCATTCGTCAAACCAAATGGCATCACTTGAAACTCGTAATGGCCATAGCGGGTTCTAAACGCCGTCTTGGGAATGTCTTCTTCTGAAACTCTAAGTTGATGGTAACCGGATCTAAGATCGATTTTTGAGTAGTAACTCGACCCTTGTAACTGATCAAATAGGTCATCAATCCTAGGCAGTGGGTACCGGTTCTTAATCGTCAACTTATTCAACTCTCTATAGTCTATACACATGCGAAAAGATCCGTCTTTCTTCTTAACGAATAAGACTGGAGCTCCCCAAGGTGAGGAACTCGGTCGGATGAATCCTTTCTCCAAAAGTTCTTGCAATTGACTTGCAAGTTCTTTCATTTCAGAAGGAGCTAATCGATATGGTGCTCGTGCCACTGGTTGAGCACCAGGCACTAAGTCTATTTTGAATTCTACTTCTCGGATTGGTGGAAGTCCAGAGATGTACTGCTCAATCTTCTTATATGGGGGTGTAACCATTGTTGGACAAAGAAGTGCCAACTCGTGAAAGCGGTTGGTGTACTCAGATACTTCGTACCCCTTTGTCTTCAAATTATGAAATTCTGCCTCCAATTTTTGAATCTCGCTCCTAGGGCAATACTTAGCTCTCATACGTTCCTTCAATTCTTCCCATGGCAGTGCATAAGAAGCATCAATCCCTACTGTTGCAGCAATTTCGTTCCACCAGGTAAGTGCACTATCTTGCAAGGTGCAAGTAGCATACTTAACCTTACTATCTTCCGCACAATTACTGACACGGAATACAGATTCTAACTTTTCAATCCATCGGGTTAACCCGATGGGTCCTTCAGTACCCTTAAAAGGAAGTGGTTTGCATTGTTCAAATGCCCTGTAGGTACAACCGTTAGGTGTACCGTTGTGTCCATTATTCCCGTTTGCTGCTTGAGCTGCGAAAGCTGCAGCTACACTTTGAGCAACTATTGTTGCGATATCAGCAGCAGACAATCCTGGTTCTCTTCTTGGCGGCATGATTCTTCAAGAAAATAGAGAAAATCATAAGATACTACTAAATGTCGTTACATAATCCGTCACAATTATCATAACATAATAGTTATAACTAAAAGAAATGTAAATTAGATCTATAGAAAATAATTCTTTTGCTAATTCTAAGGTACAACCTTGGATTATGCTTTCGACTTCGATCATTTTACCATTTGCTAATTCTAAGGTACAACCTTGGATTATGCTTTCGACTTCGATCATTTTACCATTTGCTAATTCTAAGGTACAACCTTGGATTATGCTTTCGACTTCGATCATTTTACCATTTGCTAATTCTAAGGTACAACCTTGGATTATGCTTTCGACTTCGATCATTTTACCATTTGCTAATTCTATAGAATACTTAGCATCTAATGGGATAGGTATAATTGGAAGCAGATGAATAATTTTATTTGACACAAAACTTCTATCGGCACCAGGATCAAATAAAGCAGAGACACAATGATTATTCAAATGAAACATACCCGTGACGATGTTTGGGTCTTGGCGGGCTTCTCCCGCATTGATCATGAATGCCCTTCCTCGAGCATTGTTGTTGTTGTTGTTGTTGTTGTTGTTGTTGTTGTTGTTGTTGTTGTTGTTGTTGTTGTTGTTGTTGTTGTTGTTGTTGTTGTTGTTGTTGTTGTTGTTTCTCAGCTTTGGACATTTATTCCTGAAATGCCCTTCTTCACCACACTCATAACATTTTATTTTTGTTCCATTGTTGACAGTTGGATTAGGAATTCTACAGTTTTTGGCCAGATGACCAATTTTCTTGCAATTATTGCATTGTACTGTACAAGGATCGGTGTGATGTAAAGTACACCTATTGCAATATGGCTTAGTTCCTACATAACCGTTATTTGATGATGGTTCTGAGGTCTGAGCAGGCTTCTTCTGTTGGTTCCCTTGATTCTTCCCGAAGTTATCTTCCCATTTCCTTTTTCCTTTCTGATCACCGGACTTCCCTTCCGCGTTAGCACGAAGTTTCGCTTTGTCGGCTAAACTGTTTGCCAAACGAACTGCATGCTCGATGTCCGTGGGTTCAGTAGTAGTTATCAAGTCTTGAATCTTTGGTGGAAGTCCAGAGATGTACTGCTCAATCTTCTTATATGGGGGTGTAACCATTGTTGGACAAAGAAGTGCCAACTCATGAAAGCGGTTGGTGTACTCAGATACTTCGTACCCTTTTGTCTTCAAATTATGAAATTCTGCCTCCAATTTTTGAATCTCGCTCCTAGGGCAATACTTAGCTCTCATACGTTCCTTCAATTCTTCCCATGGCAGTGCATAAGAAGCATCAATCCCTACTGTTGCAGCAATTTCGTTCCACCAGGTAAGTGCACTATCTTGCAAGGTGCAAGTAGCATACTTAACCTTACTATCTTCCGCACAATTACTGACACGGAATACAGATTCTAACTTTTCAATCCATCGGGTTAACCCGATGGCTCCTTCAGTACCCTTAAAAGGAAGTGGTTTGCATTGTTCAAATGCCCTGTAGGTACAACCGTTAGGTGTACCATTTTGTCCATTATTCCCGTTTGCTGCTTGAGCTGCGAAAGCTGCAGCTACACTTTGAGCTACTATTGTAGCGATATCAGTAGCAGACAATCTTGGTTCTCTTCTTGGCGGCATGATTCTTCAAGAAAAATAGGGAAAATCATAAGATACTACTAAATGTCGTTAGATAATTCCATCATAATTATCATAACATAATAGTTATAACTAAAAGAAATGTAAATTAAGATAAAGAAAGTAGATTTATTGCATAACAAATATGGAGATATGAACATCTCAGAAATCCATATTTTTATCGAAATTTACATTTCCCGGCATAGGCGCCGTAAATAGTAAATAACCAAAATATACAGATAATATCTACTGTGATGGAGTAGATGGAATAATAGTGGCGGCCCTAGATATAGCTTCAAACATGGCTTCAAAGCGTGTTATCTTTTCCTGGAGTTCTAACACGGTATCTTCAAGACCATGAATCCTGAAGTGAGCTTCCTCCATCTCACTTTTCAGTACGACTATCATGTTATCTTGATTTTCCACCTTCCTCCGCAGTATGTTTGTTCTTTCCCTCAACTCCGTAATACACCTTTCTGCTCGGAGTATACGTAGGACCATTGTAGGGACAGTGTCATGCAGAGGTTCCATAGTTAGTGCAGGAATATTGGTTGGACCGTTGGCTATTCTGAACCGGTCAGAGTTAAGGAGTCCTTCCTCAAATCTCCATTCCGCCAGGAATCTTGGTATAGCGTTTAGATTGATAGGTCGCCGCAGCCGCTGAGCGGGTGGTTCATGATGAGTAGGTCGGGGACGTCGTTGCTGAGGGCGGTTAAACGCCGGGTATCTAGGCGTTCGGAACCTTCGTATTAAAGTTCGAGGTGAGCTTGAAGGACCTTCCCCAGATGGATTTGAAAAAGTAAAAGTAGGCGTAGTGCTAGTAAGGGCATTAGTGGTGACAGTAGTGTTTGGTCCAGGGACAACTGCGTTATCAGCTTCTTCTCCAACGTGATCGGTCTCCTCCATTGGCAGGTCCATTACATGACGAGGAGAGTCGGAGGGTTCAAGTACAGGTGGAGGTGATCGAGAAATAATCTCTTCCTCACGGTCGGATAAGTATTCCACAATTAATCCGGACATTATTCTGTTGTTATATATAAGAATATATACATATAAATATATATATATATATATATATATATATATATATAATATATATAGTATATATATATACATGATATATGTATATATATATATATATATATATATATATATATATATATATATATATATATATATATATATATATATATATATATATATATATATATATATATATATATATATATATATATATATATATATATATATATATATATATATATATATATATATATATATATATATATATATATATATATATATATATATATATATATATATATATATATATATATATATATATATATATATATATATATATATATATATATATATATATATATATATATATATATATATATATATATATATATATATATATATATATATATATATATATATATATATATATATATATATATATATATATATATATATATATATATATATATATATATATATATATATATATATATATATATATATATATATATATATATATATATATATATATATATATATATATATATATATATATATATATATATATATATATATATATATATATATATATATATATATATATATATATATATATATATATATATATATATATATATATATATATATATATATATATATATATATATATATATATATATATATATATATATATATATATATATATATATATATATATATATATATATATATATATATATATATATATATATATATATATATATATATATATATATATATATATATATATATATATATATATATATATATATATATATATATATATATATATATATATATATATATATATATATATATATATATATATATATATATATATATATATATATATATATATATATATATATATATATATATATATATATATATATATATATATATATATATATATATATATATATATATATATATATATATATATATATATATATATATATATATATATATATATATATATATATATATATATATATATATATATATATATATATATATATATATATATATATATATATATATATATATATATATATATATATATATATATATATATATATATATATATATATATATATATATATATATATATATATATATATATATATATATATATATATATATATATATATATATATATATATATATATATATATATATATATATATATATATATATATATATATATATATATATATATATATATATATATATATATATATATATATATATATATATATATATATATATATATATATATATATATATATATATATATATATATATATATATATATATATATATATATATATATATATATATATATATATATATATATATATATATATATATATATATATATATATATATATATATATATATATATATATATATATATATATATATATATATATATATATATATATATATATATATATATATATATATATATATATATATATATATATATATATATATATATATATATATATATATATATATATATATATATATATATATATATATATATATATATATATATATATATATATATATATATATATATATATATATATATATATATATATATATATATATATATATATATATATATATATATATATATATATATATATATATATATATATATATATATATATATATAGTTATGATACAATATCGGCAAAGAGTATCATATATATATAGAAAATATATTTCACAAAATCCAGAGTTCAGTGTGACCATTGCCTTACCGCAATGTCAAGTAGTTATGATACAATATAAGCAAAGAGTATCATAGGTTTTTAATAAAAATATAGAGTATGAACCACAAGTTTAAAATAACTATTTAATCACACAATGGATCAAATAGAATATAAGAATAGATATTGTATACATCAAGTTCTAAGTTCATGAACCGAAACTAGACAAGTGTGTGTTTATTTGCCTCTGGAGTAGGTACCTTGTTCAGGGTACCCTAAGCTTTCCAGATATAATGCATCCGTATCCAGTTGGTATGACCAACACGAATGGGGGTGCCTACCCCAATAGTATTATTCAATATACCCACGTTTATGTTACCATAATTAATCGTTCATGATGGTGAGGACTTTGAGTGAACAGAGCAACTTAGAATCAACCATATATACAAATCTGAAGTACTTGTGTTCATTATAACAGTAAAGAGTTTGTATTTTACCCCGAAGGTAAAATAAATAAAGCAGTGTCTGTATATTACCTCAAAGGTATAATAAAGAAAACGGAGTTATATAATATATCATATATTATATAAAATTTTGCAATTATACATATAAGTATAACAAATAGTTTTTATGCATGTATCTCAGCCCCAAATATATAAAAGAGTTGAAAAGGGGATTACGGAAACTCACCTTAGTGTTGTAGAAGAAAGATCACTTAATCTTGTGTGATTATAAGAGAGAAATTTAGAAGTGATTATATGATGGTACGAGTTTTATGGTTGAATATTAGCTGCTATTTATAAGGAAGCAAAACGCGTACAAAACGCGTCTTCAAGAATAACCATAACACGTTTATATATAATATTATTATATTATATTATTATTATATTATAAAGTTAATCATGAATAAGGGGTATGTATATATATAGTATTCTTTTTGTCCATACCTCTAGTGAATCAAACCCGTGATTCATACTTTATAAATTTTAAATTATAAAGTAGATAAAAGTGTGTTTCCCACTACTTCTTGGACGTTTCTAATGATAGATTTCATTTATCCTAGTAGTATATATTTATACATTGTTTTAATCCTAAATTATCCATACAGACTCCTATTGAGAAAATTCAAGTTTCTATAAGATCAGAAAATTAAGATCTACAACTTTCATTTTAATAATTTGTACTCAACTAACCCCTGTGAGCGGGTTTTGGACGTTTATATTATAAGAATAAAGTATGAAAGCGACGTTTACTTTATACTATTCACTTTTTGAAAATTTTAAAAAAATTTCGTCAACATTAGTTTACTTTGATTTGACGTGGGTCCCGCGTGGGTCCCGCCTTTATATTTTTTATTTTATTACCCCTTTTATAATTTACTTTCTACCTTTACTATTTACAATTTACTTTTACCTTACTATTTAAATTTACTTTTTACCTTTACTATTTAAAATTTACTTTTTACCTTTACTATTTATAATTTACTTTTTACCTTTACTATTTAGAATTTACTTTTTACTTTTATTTACTATTTACTTTTACCTTACTATTTACAATTTACTTTTTACCTTTACTATTTAAAATTTACTTTTTACCTTTACTATTTACAATTTACTTTTTACCTTTACTATTTACAATTTACTTTTTACCTTTACTATTTACAATTTACTTTTTACCTTTACTATTTACAATTTACTTTTTACCTTTACTTTTTACAATTTACTTTCTACCTTTACTATTTACAATTTACTTTTACCTTTACTATTTAAAATTTACTTTTTACCTTTTCTATTTAGAATTTACTTTTTACTTTTATTTACTATTTACTTTTACCTTACTATTTACAATTTACTTTATACCTTTACTATTTAAAATTTACTTTTTACCTTTACTATTTACCGTTACTTTTTACCTTTACTATTTACTATTTACTTTTACCTTACTATTTACAATTTACTTTTTACCTTTACTATTTAAAATTTACTTTTTACCTTTACTATTTACAATTTACTTTATACCTTTACTATTTACAATTTACTTTTTACCTTTACTATTTACCGTTACTTTTTACCTTTACTATTTACTATTTACTTTTACCTTACTATTTACAATTTACTTTTTACCTTTACTATTTAAAATTTACTTTTTACCTTACTATTTACAATTTACTTTTTACCTTTACTATTTAAAATTTACTTTTTACCTTACTATTTACAATTTACTTTTTACCTTTACTATTTAAAATTTACTTTTTACCTTTACTATTTACAATTTACTTTTTACCTTTACTATTTACTATTTACTTTTACCTTACTATTTACAATTTACTTTTTACCTTTACTATTTAAAATTTACTTTTTACCTTTACTATTTACTATTTACTTTTACCTTACTATTTACAATTTACTTTTTACCTTTACTATTTAAAATTTACTTTTTACCTTTACTATTTACAATTTACTTTTTACCTTTACTATTTACTATTTACTTTTACCTTACTATTTACAATTTACTTTTTACCTTTACTATTTAAAATTTACTTTTTACCTTACTATTTACAATTTACTTTTTACCTTTACTATTTAAAATTTACTTTTTACCTTTACTATTTACAATTTACTTTTTACCTTTACTATTTACAATTTACTTTTTACCTTTACTATTTACAATTTACTTTTTACCTTTACTATTTACAATTTACTTTTTACCTTTACTATTTACTATTTACTTTTACCTTACTATTTACAATTTACTTTTTACCTTTACTATTTAAAATTTACTTTTTACCTTACTATTTACAATTTACTTTTTACCTTTACTATTTAAAATTTACTTTTTACCTTACTATTTACAATTTACTTTTTACCTTTACTATTTAAAATTTACTTTTTACCTTACTATTTACAATTTACTTTTTACCTTTACTATTTACAATTTACTTTTACCTTTACTATTTAAAATTTACTTTTTACCTTTACTATTTAGAATTTACTTTTTACCTTTACTATTTACCGTTACTATTTACGGTCACTATTCACGGTCACTATTTACGATCACTATTCATGAATACGATACGTTACTATTCACGGATATGGTACTATTCATGTATACGGTTACTATTCACGAATACGGTACTATTCATAAATACAATTATTGATAGTATAAGTATGAAAAAGTATTTCCAAGCAACTCTCAAATAACTATTTGAGTTCTTGGCATTAATTTGTCCATGATTTATCAAAATATTTGTTTAGTTTATTATGTCATAAAATGTTTGTTCATATTGTTTGATCAACAAAAATTTAAATAGTACACATAATAGTAAATTAATCAACCTGAAATTTTGGCGGTTGTCACAATGATGATGAAGATGATGACGGGGATGATGGTCAAGATAATGCTGCTGCAGAGTACCCATAGGTCAAGGTGTTGGTAGTACTTCTGCAGCAGTGGATCTCCCCATGGCCGAAGCTGATTCCCGGCCAGTTGTAGAAGAAGAAGATCCCTCTGGGTCGGGGCGAAGTCTCAGCAGAAAGAGACAACGTCAGGACGCCGAGGTGTCTAATGTAAATGAGTCTCTTGGGCTCATTGCGGAGACATATCTTTCAGAGGTGGAAGAGACGAGACAAGAGTTGGATGAACCGACATCGAGTGTTCATGAGCCTGTGCAGGACTTAGCGGAAGTAATGACTGAAGGGCCTCTCCATTCTGAGGATAGAGGTAAAGGATTGATGGGTGCACCTTCCTCGAGTTCAGCAGCACCATCAACTCCTCAAGTTCATGTCAGTCCGCCTGTCATCAAACCAGCTGTGGTATCACTGGTTAGTGCAGAAGATGACCAGTTACCTCCAAAGGTAATCAGACTTTTGGGAATCAAGATTGGAGATAGACCAGTCTTGATGATTGCAAGGCCTCGCAGCTCTACAATCACACCAATCATGTCTTCGTCGATGACTCCACCGTCTACAACAAGACCATCAGTGACTTCTTCACAGCAAGGAGCTTCTCAGACTAACAAGGAACGTGTATCCAAGTTAGCTGATGACATTCAGCGGATGAGAGCTCTAGTTGCAAGCTTGTCTAACAAGCTAAAAGGAAAAGAAGAGTCACACCGAAGAGATGCTGACCTTATAAGACAAAGTCACCTAGAGCTGGAGAATAGCCAGTACGACCTGCAAGAAGCCCAGGAAGCAACAATCAATTCTGTTAATGGGATTGTTTTTTTGGATTTTTTTTTTTTTTTTTTTTTTTTTTTTTTTTTTTTTTTTTTTTTTTTTTTTTTTTTTTTTTTTTTTTTTTTTTTTTTTTTTTTTTTTTTTTTTTTTTTTTTTTTTTTTTTTTTTTTTTTTTTTTTTTTTTTTTTTTTTTTTTTTTTTTTTTTTTTTTTTTTTTTTTTTTTTTTTTTTTTTTTTTTTTTTTTTTTTTTTTTTTTTTTTTTTTTTTTTTTTTTTTTTTTTTTTTTTTTTTTTTTTTTTTTTTTTTTTTTTTTTTTTTTTTTTTTTTTTTTTTTTTTTTTTTTTTTTTTTTTTTTTTTTTTTTTTTTTTTTTTTTTTTTTTTTTTTTTTTTTTTTTTTTTTTTTTTTTTTTTTTTTTTTTTTTTTTTTTTTTTTTTTTTTTTTTTTTTTTTTTTTTTTTTTTTTTTTTTTTTTTTTTTTTTTTTTTTTTTTTTTTTTTTTTTTTTTTTTTTTTTTTTTTTTTTTTTTTTTTTTTTTTTTTTTTTTTTTTTTTTTTTTTTTTTTTTTTTTTTTTTTTTTTTTTTTTTTTTTTTTTTTTTTTTTTTTTTTTTTTTTTTTTTTTTTTTTTTTTTTTTTTTTTTTTTTTTTTTTTTTTTTTTTTTTTTTTTTTTTTTTTTTTTTTTTTTTTTTTTTTTTTTTTTTTTTTTTTTTTTTTTTTTTTTTTTTTTTTTTTTTTTTTTTTTTTTTTTTTTTTTTTTTTTTTTTTTTTTTTTTTTTTTTTTTTTTTTTTTTTTTTTTTTTTTTTTTTTTTTTTTTTTTTTTTTTTTTTTTTTTTTTTTTTTTTTTTTTTTTTTTTTTTTTTTTTTTTTTTTTTTTTTTTTTTTTTTTTTTTTTTTTTTTTTTTTTTTTTTTTTTTTTTTTTTTTTTTTTTTTTTTTTTTTTTTTTTTTTTTTTTTTTTTTTTTTTTTTTTTTTTTTTTTTTTTTTTTTTTTTTTTTTTTTTTTTTTTTTTTTTTTTTTTTTTTTTTTTTTTTTTTTTTTTTTTTTTTTTTTTTTTTTTTTTTTTTTTTTTTTTTTTTTTTTTTTTTTTTTTTTTTTTTTTTTTTTTTTTTTTTTTTTTTTTTTTTTTTTTTTTTTTTTTTTTTTTTTTTTTTTTTTTTTTTTTTTTTTTTTTTTTTTTTTTTTTTTTTTTTTTTTTTTTTTTTTTTTTTTTTTTTTTTTTTTTTTTTTTTTTTTTTTTTTTTTTTTTTTTTTTTTTTTTTTTTTTTTTTTTTTTTTTTTTTTTTTTTTTTTTTTTTTTTTTTTTTTTTTTTTTTTTTTTTTTTTTTTTTTTTTTTTTTTTTTTTTTTTTTTTTTTTTTTTTTTTTTTTTTTTTTTTTTTTTTTTTTTTTTTTTTTTTTTTTTTTTTTTTTTTTTTTTTTTTTTTTTTTTTTTTTTTTTTTTTTTTTTTTTTTTTTTTTTTTTTTTTTTTTTTTTTTTTTTTTTTTTTTTTTTTTTTTTTTTTTTTTTTTTTTTTTTTTTTTTTTTTTTTTTTTTTTTTTTTTTTTTTTTTTTTTTTTTTTTTTTTTTTTTTTTTTTTTTTTTTTTTTTTTTTTTTTTTTTTTTTTTTTTTTTTTTTTTTTTTTTTTTTTTTTTTTTTTTTTTTTTTTTTTTTTTTTTTTTTTTTTTTTTTTTTTTTTTTTTTTTTTTTTTTTTTTTTTTTTTTTTTTTTTTTTTTTTTTTTTTTTTTTTTTTTTTTTTTTTTTTTTTTTTTTTTTTTTCAGCACTTAGGATGACAAACGAAGACTTGAAGGTCACATCTAGATGCTAATGTCAAGGGGGAGACTGTTGGTGCATGTTTCTCGGTGACAAAAGCATTCTAGATGGTGACGTATATTTACATATATTCAAGTCTTGTAATTTATCTTGTAATTACCGTTTGTCAATAATATTACCTTGGCATATATTGTTGATCATATTGGGATCCTTTTATGTTTATATGTTTGTTTATTATTTGTATTTTGCAGGTTCTAGACATAACATGTAAAGAGTCATTAAGTTAATATTGTTTCTGCGTTTAACAGCAGTTGAAATATTAACTTAATGTACTTCCAGATGGAAGTTAAGTTAATTGTGTTTCTGCATATTAACAGCAGGAGAAACATTAACTTAATTATACTTCCAATAGGTAATATAGACAATGTTGTTTCTGCGTATTCACAGCAGTAGAAACATTGTCGTAGCTAATGTTGGTTCTACGTATATTTACAGCAGTATAAACATTGGCTGAGTTAATGTTGGTTCTGCGTCTTGACAGCAGTTGAAACATTAACTCAAATATTCTAAGTGTTCTCGGGAACTTGCAATTAGTTACTTGTGGAGAGAACACTCAAAAGGTCATTTGAGGGTTCTTGGGAACGAGCAAAAGTTTGCTTGTGGAAAGAACACTCAAATGGTCATTTGAGAGTTTCTGAGGAACAAGCAAAAGTTTGCTTGTTCATAAGAACTCTCAAATGGTTTGAGAGTTTCTGTGGAAACAAGCAAAAGTATGCTTGTACACAAGAACTCTCAAACCAGGCCAAAACCCTAATGGGCTTGACATGAGAACACTCAAACCCAATGGATTTGAGAGTTCTTGTCACTTGCCTATTGTAACACCCCAAGCCGAGGCTCAGAATATCACGGAAATCATATAGCACCAGTTGGAATTACGATAGAACGTACTAAATGCATACAAAGGATTCAACGAATCCAAACAATACAAAACAAGTATCAAATTACATCATGAGCAAATAGCCATCACAGTTAACAAAAGACAATCATAAGATGGCGAATCAATCCTAAGAAAATGCAACAAAAGAAGGCCAATGGATCCTTGATCCATATAGTCCAAGTCCCGGGTTTGACAGCAAGCAATGCAACTAAACTTCACGTCCTGGATTATCCTGATTACCTGAAAAGTGTACTAACCATAGTCAACACAAGGTTGGTGAGTTCGTATAAATGGTCCACAAGGAACCATTGCCAAATGTCAAGATACCAAAATAGGAGTGCACAATGACTGACTGAAAGCCCCTAAGAGAACGCAATGACAAGCACGACACGACTATACCATCATAATTAAATGAGTAATCAATATGAACATATGAAGCGATAATCCATATGAATGTAAAATGCATAATGAATGCAAATGCCATGACAATGTCGAATGCATAAGATAAGACGACATGCCTATCTTATGCGAGAGTCCAAGTCACAATGCAACGGTACCCACCTGTCATCAACATGAACAGTACCTCAAAAACATCGAGTTATATATGTCTATATACTCGGGTGCCATGTCTCCAACATCTCCCAGGCTAAGTGTATACATCTATACACTAGGATGTTTGCTTCCTCAACCGAGGGATTTCCAATAATGAATGCAATGCTTACAACCAATAGTAAATGCATCATCGTGAACCAACAATCAATATACGCTGAACATAAACCAAAGATCAATATTCGACAAACTTGAGCCAACAATCAATAATCGTTAATCAACGAACCGCTAATCACAATTTCAATCCAACTATACGTACATACACTTAAGAGGGTTATCCATTCTTCGAATCCTAGATGCTTATATATAGGGTCATCCGCAGCCTTCCCACCACATCTAAAACCCAATGAAGGCATAACCGACTTCCATGTATGTACGTCTATCCTAATATTAATGAAATACTTAACCGAAATATAAACCAATTCACTCAACCAAACGAACCATCACATCGATCACAATCAAAACAATCAATCAATCAATCAATCAATCGACAAATTCAAGTAAACACGCAAGGGTTACACTTTTCAGCCCGAATCTCAAGTGAGTAGGGAAGTACGAAACTCACCTTGATCGGCAAAGAAGTTAAAGTCGAGTTAATACAAGATTAAAAACGAGTATTGGGCCCCACGCTTTCACAACCTATCAAAGCATGTCACATAACATAATGTCACTTTATAATCATAAATAAGTTGATTCTTTAGGTCTAAGTCGAGTCACGAACCCACAATTACTTTCTTACGTAACCGAGTTTGACACATAACACTTCGACTCGACATTTTTAGAAATGGGAGAAGATCCATTCAAAAAGAAGGTTACTACAAGAAACTAGACTCTCTTACGATTCCAACGATAGGTCATACATCTTATTTGGACTTACGGTTTAAAAGTTATTAACGTTTGAAAATTGTCGCACGTATGAACACAGCAGCTAGCCACTGCGCCGCAGTGAGCCTCAGCCAAGCTCACTGCGCCGCAGTGAGCTAACCCCCAAACTGACCAGTCGCTAGCCACTGCGCCGCAGTGGGCTAGGCCTAAGCCACTGCGCCGCAGTGGCCCATTTCTGGCCAGAACACCAGCAGCAGCAGCAGAAACATGAAACCAAAACCTTAAAAACTCGACCCAAACCAACCCAAATCGATTTGTAGGACCTTGTAACTCAATTTGAAGCATAACTAAGTATCATTAATCATAAATAAACATAACCCAATCCACAAATCCAACGTAAACATCGAAATCACGACTAAAATCACCAAACCCTAATTAAAACCCTAATTGACCCAAAATTCGTTTTAATCGATTTAGGACTTGCAAATGCTCAAGATGATTAGAAGAGCATAAACAAACATAAATAGAAGTAAATGAGATGAATTAGACTTACCAAGACTCCTCCTTGAGCTAGAACCCGATTTTAGGTCAAAATGGACAAAATGGGTAAAATGCAAGAACTTCCACCCTTGATTCTCCGATTAGACGATAATGAGGTACAAATGATTATGATTCTATTGTTATACTAGTTCCAAACACCGAATTAATGCAAGAAAGAGTAGAAGAAATGAGCTTGTTTTGCTTTGCTAGAGAGAAAAGAGAGATAAGAGATAGATAGATAAGAGGGAGTGTGAGGTGCAAAAGGGGATAAGGGTGGGGATGGGCCGGCTGGGTACATGGGTCGGGTACGGGTCGACCCGTTTCTCTTTTCAGGCCAAAATACAATCACTTACACATTTAAACGCCGATTCAAACATATTACCGACCCGAAATAAACCACATTGTCATTTAATCACCAAAACGACCCAAATATTTCACTAACTTAAATTGTTAGTCATATTACACGTAAAGTCAACGGGTCAAAATTCACGGATGTTACATTATCCCCCCGTTGAAAGAATTTCGTCCCGAAATTCAACAAAACCCTAATTGGCAATTAAATGCGGATAATTAGACTTCATTTGATCCTCTCATTCCCAACCGAGCTCGGTTCCACGTCTAGCATCCCATCTATCCTTACCAATCGTGTAACGCTTATTCTTGAGCTTCTTGACTTCACGGTCCAAAATTCCTACCGATTCATCAATAAATTTCATATTCGAATCAACCCTAATTTCGTCTATAGGCATATGATGTGTAGGATCTCGCCAAACACTTGCGTGGGTTACCATTATGAAACACATCTTGTATGTTGCTAAGTTCTTGTGGTAATTCAATTCGACAAACAACCTCCAAACTTGTTCAAACTCTTGAAAGGATCAATATACCTTGGCCCGAGCTTTCCTCGTTTCACGAATCGGACCACGCCTCTCCACGGCGATACCTTCAAAAGCACAAATCGCCTAATTCAACCCTAACGGCCTCCGCTTCACATCGGCATATTTCTTTTCGTAGCTTGCGAGCTAGTTGAACTATTCTCTTAGCTTGAGAAATCGTTCTTGTCATTCCAATTACTATCCCTGTCCTGCTACCTTGGCTTCACTTGATCCTTGGTTTATCCAGTGGAGAGTGACATCTCTACTACCCAGTGCTTTGGTTGATGACATTCGAATACTCACGTAACACCTGTTATTGCACCAGATTTCCGTTATGGTCATAAGCACATACTCTTTACATGCAATCAAGTCTCAAGTCGGGTTGAGGGCCCGTTGTTCATTTGATGGCTCCCTGAATTGGAGTTAAGCGACTTTCTTTATCTGAAATGATAGAAATCAAATCTTCGTGCACCTAATCCATTTCTTCCCCATATTAAGTTGCCAAGTTGTAAAATTTCATTGGTTTCATCGTATCGTGTTCGCTTCTTGTCGTCGGCGACTTCATGGCGAAGTCCATTCCAACTCGTTTTCCTTCCAATCTTCCATCTGGTCTTTCATTACTCGCTTATTCACATCCCTAGAAGTCTATAAGGGTTTTGACTACACGCGCGATGTTAGGAAGTTAAGCATATACGAAAATTTAAGTTATCGAGATGGGACAAGCCCGGTAAGTCGTCCGGAAAAGCCTCGGGAGACTCAAGATTGACAGAGACGACGTTAGTTTTCAGATTCTCGAGACGGTAGCTCTAAGGACGCTTGAGTTTGAAGACTTACATGGGGCCCTAAGAACCTTACTGTTACACAAAGACGTTTTTAGTTAATTCTTTACTACTACCACTAACCGTATTTATCACTCCATCCAATCCGTACTTGCTAATTTCCAAAGTTCTAAATTTCCAAGAGCATAGGGCTAATGAAGAGCGTAATATCATTTAAAGTCAACCATCATTACCAAGTAGTTCAACTAAGCCTATATAGTACATCCCAAACCATTTGAAGGATCGAGATCAAGATCTAAGCCTACGGATACTCGTTAATGACAGAAGTCTAGTAAGAAAGGCAAACCGTAACCGGCTCTAGAATCGAGTAACATCGAGTTGTAGTGGTCGAGGAAGAAGAATTGTACCTGTCGCCGCTTCCGAGTCGTTGTGGGCTGAAGGATAAATGATTTGAAGGGGTACTAGATTCAATGGCGCCGCTTTCGGGGCTCTACAATTCTTGGACATGTGTCCAACTTGGTTGCAATTAAAACACGCCCTGCATTGAACGTTGGTGGAGTGATGACTGTTGCATCTTCCACATAACGGGTGAGGCCCCAAATAAGTTTTCCTTGCCGGCTCCGCTACTTCAGCTTGTTGTCCAACCCATTGTGGACAATTGTTATGGTAGTGAGTACGACTACCACATCCAAAACACTCGCCTCTTTGTTGATACCCTGAGGAGGAACGACTCGAATAGGAGTCACGTTCATTGGGCCCATTCTCGAAACTCCACAATTCCTAGATATATGTCCACACTGATTACAATTATGGCAAGCCCCACATTGATAGTTGGGAGGGTAGTGGAGATTACACTTTCCACATAAGGGATAAGGTCCCAAATAAGGTTTCCTCGCCTGTCCCATCGCCTCTCGGAATTTATCCTTATTATAATCATTGGGGTCAAACCTACCCGCCTTCCTTGCCCCGCTAGATTCTCCAATTTCTTTCCTTTTCAATGAGGCTCTACTTGACACCTTCTCATCGCCCACATTTACTCCAGCTTCAAGTGTTTCATTGCCTCTCTGAAGGCTTGACGTGACTTGGGCTACAATAGTAGGTATGGCGTTACCACCGCTTGGGCAATCACGGTTGCTAAATCCGGCTCATCGCTATGGCTAGCCGCATTCCTTCTTGCTCTCACCATTATCTGATGATAAGTAACGCGTCGACCCGGAAGTTAGTCTCACAATGCTCACATATTAGTCACATAAGTAGTTAATGCTCTCATACCGACATAACATATTCATTTCATATCATTAAGCTAAAGTAGAATGCTAGAATCCTATAAGATTGTTACTTATCATTTATCATGTTAAGTTCACTACAGTTGTTTATCGTTAATTCAAGTAATCATGTCAATACATCATACAATAAAACTAACTTGTTAACTTCATTCATACAATCGTCCATCTATTAATACATTTTTACACGTATATTACCAACTACGTTGTATCATGCATCACCGTATTCGATTATCTCACGTATACAATTTAGCCTAACAACATACTTTATACATGCCAAACTACCAAACTAGTAAACTAATCCTTTCATGAAAGTGTTCGTTGATTAACACACCTACACCTGCATTATCTATTTCCGTTACATCATGCATAAAAATCACGCTTAACAACATAGTTTCTCATACTTTTGCCATATAACTAATATGTTAAATCGATTCATATAATTATCCATTGATTAATACATTTTACGCATGTATTACTAATATCTCATATCCTACACACAACCAAGATTGACTAACTTCAGAACCAAGATGAACTAACATCAACTTGGCCACTACGGGTCATACATACATACACATTACACATGCATAACATATATGTTACTCAATCATACGAAACAACATGTCATTCCCCTACCAATTCCTATCATAGCAATAGTTCTAAAGTTTATGACACGGGGATTAGCTTAACAATTGCCCTCATGTTAGCCGCACTAGTAGTTAGTATTTTCATGCCAACATACTACACATGTTTAATGTCTCTACACTAAGGCCAACACATAAGTGTTGTCAAATAATTGTCATATAATGTGCTATCCTACCAACATATCATACATGTTTCATATTCTCGAGCTAAGTTCGCAACAATTATCCACCATTAAAACCAAATACTTGTATTTAACACATCTCATTATAAGCAATTAAAACAAGTCAACTAACACGAGTGGTTTAAAGTATAATCCGAATTCGATATGCTTTCTAGTTATTGACCGGGTATGTATACAGGGTGTACCAACGGCTAACCCTCCACCTAATCAACTTCCATTAAGCATATCGGTTCCTTATTATACTCTAAGCCAAGCATGCGCAATCCATGATGTCATTAACTTGTTATAATATTGGATAACCATAAAAGAGTTGATCGGGTTCTTTTAGGGTTGCCACAATATTATACTAAGTTAATAACATAACTTCATTTTGCTCTAAATCATCAAATTAGCACCAATCAATAGTAATAATCCACATCAACGACAATCAATTTCAATCATTGCACACATTAACCACATTGTACTCATACCACATTCATCACATTGAATTCAAGCCATCACATAAGTGGTCTCAACTACGAACTCACAAGGGAAACATCACATAATTCACATTGCACACGAATTTTCTAACCATGCATGCTATATGAAGAGTTTTAAGTTAAGCCGTAGTCTAGGTCAAACCGCCTAATTCTCTACGACCAAGCATGGGCCACCATTCTGTAACACCCCAAGCCGAGGCTCAGAATATCACGGAAATCATATAGCACCAGTTGGAATTACGATAGAACGTACTAAATGCATACAAAGGATTCAGCGAATCCAAACAATACAAAACAAGTATCAAATTACATCATGAGCAAATAGCCATCACAGTTAACAAAAGACAATCATAAGATGGCGAATCAATCCTAAGAAAATGCAACAAAAGAAGGCCAATGGATCCTTGATCCATATAGTCCAAGTCCCGGGTTTGACAGCAAGCAATGCAACTAAACTTCACGTCCTGGATTATCCTGATTACCTGAAAAGTGTACTAACCATAGTCAACACAAGGTTGGTGAGTTCGTATAAATGGTCCACAAGGAACCATTGCCAAATGTCAAGATACCAAAATAGGAGTGCACAATGACTGACTGAAAGCCCCTAAGAGAACGCAATGACAAGCACGACACGACTATACCATCATAATTAAATGAGTAATCAATATGAACATATGAAGCGATAATCCATATGAATGTAAAATGCATAATGAATGCAAATGCCATGACAATGTCGAATGCATAAGATAAGACGACATGCCTATCTTATGCGAGAGTCCAAGTCACAATGCAACGGTACCCACCTGTCATCAACATGAACAGTACCTCAAAAACATCGAGTTATATATGTCTATATACTCGGGTGCCATGTCTCCAACATCTCCCAGGCTAAGTGTATACATCTATACACTAGGATGTTTGCTTCCTCAACCGAGGGATTTCCAATAATGAATGCAATGCTTACAACCAATAGTAAATGCATCATCGTGAACCAACAATCAATATACGCTGAACATAAACCAAAGATCAATATTCGACAAACTTGAGCCAACAATCAATAATCGTTAATCAACGAACCGCTAATCACAATTTCAATCCAACTATACGTACATACACTTAAGAGGGTTATCCATTCTTCGAATCCTAGATGCTTATATATAGGGTCATCCGCAGCCTTCCCACCACATCTAAAACCCAATGAAGGCATAACCGACTTCCATGTATGTACGTCTATCCTAATATTAATGAAATACTTAACCGAAATATAAACCAATTCACTCAACCAAACGAACCATCACATCGATCACAATCAAAACAATCAATCAATCAATCAATCAATCGACAAATTCAAGTAAACACGCAAGGGTTACACTTTTCAGCCCGAATCTCAAGTGAGTAGGGAAGTACGAAACTCACCTTGATCGGCAAAGAAGTTAAAGTCGAGTTAATACAAGATTAAAAACGAGTATTGGGCCCCACGCTTTCACAACCTATCAAAGCATGTCACATAACATAATGTCACTTTATAATCATAAATAAGTTGATTCTTTAGGTCTAAGTCGAGTCACGAACCCACAATTACTTTCTTACGTAACCGAGTTTGACACATAACACTTCGACTCGACATTTTTAGAAATGGGATATTCCCCCATCATAACTTCCATAGTAACCTCCGACTGGCCTGTTGGACTCTCCCATGAAACTAACAAGTTGTGTCATCGAAGGTCGCTTAAGATCTCTAATTCTCTGGGGTAACTTTCGGAAACAATGGTCATATATTATGTCTGATGAACTTCCATTGTCCAAGTATACCTTTCCAACTTCAAAGTTTGCCACCCTA
>CM067169.1:121876073-121904130 GCA_034093135.1 Erigeron breviscapus | reverse complement strand
AAAGCAGAACCTTCTACTAGTATTACTGCTCTAAGAGCCGAAATAATTGACAAGCTAGGGTATACTCCTACATACAAGAAGTTGTGGGTAGGAAAACAGAAGGCAATTGAACACGTCTTTGGGGATTGGGATGAATCATACACTATTTTACCTAAGTTTTTGATGGCGTTACAAACGTTCAATCCTGGTACCATTGTTGAATGGTGTGTGTTGGGAGAGACAGGTCGAGATCAAGTGGAATTTAGACGTGTTTTCTGGGCATTTGATCCTTCTATCAAAGGCTTTAAGCATTGTCGCCCGGTGATTAGCATTGATGGCACACATTTGTATGGAAAGTATAAAGGTAAAATGATGATTGCAATGGGAGTTGATGGCAACAATCAAATTTTACCACTTGCTTTTGCTATCGTTGAGAATGAATCTTTCGCTAGCTGGAATTGGTTTCTTCCACATATCAAGAGACATGTGGTGAAAGATGTTGATGGTGAGGAAAATTTGTGTTGCAGATCATGTAGTTTAATGCGCAGGTATATATTCTGCATTTTGTTAAGAAGCTTTGGTGATGATGGTCATAACTTAGTTACAAGTACATGAGGGGACCATTTTTTTTTGTCTTTCTAATGTTGTATGAGTGGGTCTTAACTACGAACTCACACGGGGATTCACGTAATTCACATTGCACACGAATTTCCTAACCATGCATGCTATATGAAGAGTTTTAACTTAAGCCGTAGTCTAGGTCAAATCGCCTAATTCTCTACGACCACGCATGGGCCACCATTCTGTAACACCCCAAGCCAAGGCTCGAATATCACGGAAATCATATAGCACAAGGTGGAATTACAATAGAACAAGAACTAAATGCAAATAAAGATTCAGTGAATCCATTAAAATACAACACAAGTACCAAAAATACATAAGGAGCAAATAACCATCGAAGTTTACAAAAGAACATCCAGAAGATGGCAAGTCGATCCTAAGTATAATGCAAAGAGAGAAGGTCGATGAATCCTTGATTCATAAGGTCCAAAGCCCGGGTTTAACAGCAAGCAAGCAACTAAACTCCACGTCCGGGGAAAACCTGATTACCTGAAAAGTGTACTAAGCATAGTCAACACAAGGTTGGTGAGTTCGTAGTAATGGTCCATAAGGAACCATCGTCAATAATCAAATATACGAGTAGAGGCTAGACGTGACTTACAGCGAGCCTCTAAGTAACACAATAACGTCCAACAACAAGATTACACAACGCAAGTAAGTGTGTAATAGGAGTGCACAAATGATGAATATCAATGTAAGTGCCAAATGCATAAATAAACCAACATGCCTATCTTATGCGTGAACTCAAGTCACCTATGCAACGATACCCGCCTGTCATCACAATGAACAAGGTTGTATCTCAAAATCATCGAGATATATATGTCTATATACTCGGATGGCATGTCACCAACATCTCACAGGATAAGTGTATACATCTATACACTAGGATGTTTGAGTCCTCAACCGAGGGATTATGTACTACGTATGCATGCTTACAATCAATCGTATATGCATCAATCACAAATCGTCTGTCATGAACCAACAATCAAAATTCGTCAATCATAAACCAATAATCACAAATCAAACCAACTATACGTACATACACTTAAGAGTTATCCATTCTTCGAATCCTAGATGCTTATATATAGGGTCACCGCAGCCTTCCCACCACATCTAAAACCCAATGAAGGCATAACCGACTTCCATGTAGGTACGTCTATCCTAATATTAATGAAATACTTAACAAAACATAAACCCAGTCAATCAAACATAATGAACCGTCTCATCAATCCAACATTTAATCCAAATCAATCAATCAATCAATCAACGTAAGTAAACACACAAGTTTTACACTTTTCAGCCCGAATCTCAAAGGAGTAGGGAGCTACGGAACTCACCTTGATCGGCAAAGATGCTTAAGTCGAGTATAATAAAAGATTAATAGCGAGTATTTGGCCCCACGTGTCACAACCTATCAAAGCATGTCATTTATTATAATGTCAACTTTATAATCATAAATAAGTTGGTTCATGTTAGAAATCCAAAATAGTGATAAATTGTAATTTAGATTAGTGGACTTTTTAGTAGTTAAGTCATAGTTGTATGATTACTAAGGTTGAGGGGCTAATTGTGAAAATTAGCATAGTTGTAATATTAGCCTATAAATACCCTCATACCTTAGGAATCATAAGAACAACTAACACAACTATCAACACAATCTTAATTCCTGTAACTTTTCACACACATTAATCCCAATCTTCCAATTTCACACACACTTTCTCTCTCAAAACACACACAAACACCAAGAACACACACTTGCCAAATCCGCCATTGTTGACGTGAATTCGGTGTAGAAATCGTGTTATTACATGTGGTATCAGAGAAAAACATCGATTTGATGCCGATCCATAACTGAATTCAGTCACAATTTCATCAAAAATCAAAAGTTTCTGTTCGACATTGTTATTCACTGTTTTATCAAAATTCACACATCAATTCACATAAAATCACAGTTTTTTGTTCAGAAATGGATTCGTTGTTGTTGAAAACATAATCCTGTCAAGTTTCAAGTTCCAATTCGATATAATTCTCGAGATTGAATTTTTAGCTTTTGGCGCGAATTTGAGGGATTTGATTCTGTTGTGTTTTGTGTTGAATTTTGTTCATAAATTTGTTTCGGACGTGAAAACAAAAAGTTTGCAAGTGATTTCAAGTTCTAACTCCCAGAAATTTGAAAGATATTGAAGCTTTTTGAAGTCATCAATGGAGTTTCTGAAAACTGTTGAGATGAAGAAGATGATGCTAAGACGATCTTCTCTAGGACGATCTCTTTCAAGATTGTCTTAGACCTTGATATTCATTTCTATACTTTGTGCTGTGTGGCTTGTAGGACGATCTCTTTTAGATCGTCTTGACAAGTGGTTGTGTTGTGAAGTGTTTGTTTGTGGCTAATTAATCCGAAAGGATTGGTTTGGTCAATTCAAATACTTGAAAAGTTTTTATACTTAAAAGTTCTTGAATAATTTCCAAGACGATCTCTTTTTAGATCGTCTCATTCTCAAAAATTCCAAGACGATCTCCTTTTAGATCGTCTCATTCTCATTAAACCCAAGACGATCTCTTTTTAGATCGTCTCATTCTCATTTCCTTTGATTCCAAGACGATCTCTTTTAAGATCGTCTCAGTTCTTGAAACATTTTCATTCCAAAAACATTTCATTTTTTTTCAAACTTAAGATCGTTTCATCCTTTCTTATTCCAAGACGATCTTCTTTCAAAATCATTTCATTCCAATTTCATATCATTTCAAGACCGTTTCATACTTAACCAAATTTCATCAAAAATTTCAAGACGATCTCTTTTCAGATCGTCTCATTCTCATTAAACCCAAGACGATCTCTTTTTTAAAACGATCTAATCTAGGACGATTTTTTCTCAAGATCGTTTCAGTTTCTGTTTACTTCAATTCTTAATTCAATTCAATTTTCAAATCAAATCAAATTCAAATGGCTTCTCGTGAAGCATTGGCATTAGGTTCAGATACAAGACCTCCAGTTCTCTACCGTGGTTCTTATGGACTATGGAAGAAAAGATTCATGGACTATGTGGAACGTCAAACAAATGGTCACATGCTTAAAGAATCCATTCTTAAAGGACTTGCAGTTCATCGTCATCCCACTACTAAAGTAATTCTAACTCCTGATCTTTTGAATGCTGAACAAAAAGATCGATCGGCTGCAGATAACAGAGCTAGATCATGCTTATACCAAGCATTACCAGATGAAATCTATGGCTCAGTTGATTCTTATGAAACAGCCAAGGAGATATGGGATGAGGTGGCTAGGCAAATGGAAGGATCTGACGTGACTTCGACAATCAGATTGACCAATGTTTTGACTGAGTTTGACAACTTCACCAAATTGCCGAATGAATCTCTTGAAGCTGTCTACTACAGATTCTGCAATGTCATTAATGAACTGAGGAAGAACAATGTCAAGAAAACAGAGATTGAATTAAACATCAAATTCATCAAGGCTCTTGGTCCAGAATGGGAAGATTATGGAACACAAATCAAGCAACATCAAAATCTGGCCAAGTTCACCATTCATACTCTCTATGAATCCTTCAAACTCAATGAAAACCAAGTTCTAAACAAATCTCCATCAAACAAAATGCCAGAAGTTGTATCTGCTGATCCTTTGGCATTGATTGTTGAGAAGAAGGTTTCTGAAGCTCTTAAGAGGCAAATGGTAGTTGTTTCTTCATCTGATGAGGAGGGAGATGATGTGATGGCTACAAGAGATGGTGTTTCAGATGAACTATATCAAGCTCTTGCCGCGGTAACAAAGCATTTCAAGAGAAAGTATTACAAAGCGAGGCCAACAAACAACAATCTCCGCACTTCTTCTACAAGTGCATTTCCCAAGAAGGAACACTATCATTTGAAGAATAATGAACATGGTGAAGCAAGTGGATCAAAGCATGGTGAAAAGAAGGAAGCTTATGAGAAACAAGTTGTTGAGAAGGGTAAAGCATCAGACAAAAAGTGCTACAATTGTGGTATTCCTGGACATTTTGCTGTTGATTGCAAACAACCTCGAAAGCGGAACTATGAGTATTACAAGCAGAAGATGCTGTTAGCCAAACAAGTTGAAGCAGGACATGCATTGCTTGCTGAAGATGACAAATGGCTATTGCTCTCTGAT
The DNA here is from genome assembly GCA_034093135.1 of Erigeron breviscapus. Taxonomy (NCBI): domain Eukaryota; kingdom Viridiplantae; phylum Streptophyta; class Magnoliopsida; order Asterales; family Asteraceae; genus Erigeron; species Erigeron breviscapus. The sequence goes on along the minus strand of CM067169.1, from coordinate 121,899,386 downwards.
GATGAGGATGAAGATCTCTCTGCAAATGTTTGCTTTATGGCGAGGTTGGCCAAGAACAAAGTCTTTGAAGCTGAAAGCACTGATGATGAATACCCAGATGATGAGGTAAATCTCGACTCTACTTTTTCTTCAATTAAGGATAAAGAGTCATGTAACTTAGTGTTGTCAAATTTAACAACTCATATCAAATCTTTAGCCAACACAAACAAAAAATTGAAAAATAGTATTTCATTTTCTAAAAGTGAATTTTCAAAACTCTTTGAAGAACATTCTAAATTGCTTTTTGAACATGATGCTATTAAACAAGATTTTCAAGCATACAAAAATGCAATGTTGGTTAAAGAATGTGAGTTGAATGCCTCTCCTGATTCTAAGTTATTACAAAAATGTCACAATCTTGAAAAGACCATTCAAGATCTTGAAAAGGCCAATCGAGATCTTGAAACTCAAAAGACCAATGAATGGCTTCGAGCAAATGCTAGACAAATGGATGTTGATATTCTCAATAAAAAGCTCCAAGAAGCTAAACCAAACAATGTTGAACTCGAAAGGAAGATTTCTGATTTAAATCATAATTGTTTTCTAAAAGGCATTGAGATTGAGAATCTTGAAAAACAAGTTTAGGAATTTAAAAAGAATATACTTTTCTATCAAGAAAAGTTATACAAAGTTGAACAAAATCCTCTCTTGGATTTCACTGTCTATCTCAACAAGTCAAAAATTGACAAACAGGATCTTCTTAACGGGTTGGGATTTGAGAATATCACACCATTACAAAAAGCCAAAGAGGAAATTGAACCCTTATATGATGAAAAATTCCTTCGACTTGGTATGATACAACAATTTATTCGTCCATTGGATAACGAATTTGAGACTGATGAAGTTGAGAGAATACCAAAACATGATTTTTCGGTTAATTATGATGCAATAAATGATTCATACAAAACTAGAGTGTCTTCAATTTTCGAACAAGAAGAAATTGCATCAAATTTTCAAAACCAAGAATCTGTCGGTATTCCACCTAAACCAACTCAAATGTATATTCCAACCACATTTTTGGAAAAACAAATAGAAGGTTTACAACAAAAGGTGGAATCTCAACAAAAAGAAACTGAACACCTCAAGTCTCAAAGTCTGAATCCAGAGGATGAATATGTTGTTTTTGATACTAAGAAAGTTTGTGAGAATGCTTCTACTCAAACTGACCTAAGTGCTCTAGTAGTCCATTCAACTCAAACTACTTGTGATTCATCGACCAATACCTCTATTCAGATCTTGACTGATACTCTTGAATGTACTTGTCAAAATACTGCTACATTATAGCTGATGATTATGTGCAATCTGATTTATCTAATGAAGAACTTGCACATAGTTTGGTTTTGATATGGTACTTCTATAGGTTTTTCACATGCAATACTTTTGATAAGTTAGAAGTTCACCCTAAGCATAGTGCTAGTATAGGTGTTGATACTTTTACTCAATTTTCTTGTGAGACCAAAGATGTGTCAGTTCAAGTTGACCAAATTTCTGAGCACCAATGATGTGAAGTTGGACACCAAGATTCCTGATTTTTCAAAAATTTCAAATGAATTTGAAACTAATCAATCTCCATTGGAATTTTCTTTTTCAAATGATTTCTCTAAAGAGGATTTTGATAAATTCATGGAGGGAGAATATGTTTTTGATTCAGAAACTGAGAAAAAGATTGAATCTACCAAAATCAAAGTAGAAACAAAAAGTGGAATCTCAAAAACCATTGTCCAAAGCTCCAACTTCATATTACTCAAAGAAACGAGTTAAGACCAAACTCGTCAAGACTGAACCAAAGACCATTAAGTAAGATACTTTTCTGTGAAACATGTCAAAAAGGAACAAGCTGAGACTCCACTCAAAACAAAGTACACCAAAGTGAAACTTCCAAAAGACTATCCTGATGCTTCTTCATCTAGCTCTAAATCTAGTTCTTTACCTAAGATGTCTAAGTCTAGCTCAAATTTGCTAACTAAGGATGCATCTAATGGTTCAACTAGATATAGGGATAGATATGGATGGTTTTCTCATGATAAACCAAGAAGCAAGAAGTTTCCTCACCTCCAAAAGACTCCAAAAAGATGAAAGTTTTTAAAACCCCTCGTTCTAATCTTCTTAGTTTCAATTCAACAGGTGGAAAGAGCTTAACTAGTGGTACTAAATGGGTTGCTAAGTCTTTAGTACCTAAGATCACTAGTAATCAGAAGGAGTTTGAGAAAAAGAAGAAAAGAAAGAAGGGAAAGGATGTTAGTCGGAGGAAAGGTGTTCCTGTTAAACAAAACAATTCTGATTTGTTAAATAATGTTGAATGTGCCAAGGCTAGACCTTGTGAGCTTGTAAACAATTTTAATTCTTGTGTGGATGATGTGAATGCTTGTAGACATGTTACTTTTAATTCGTGCGTGAATGTTCGTACATTTGATTCAAATGTGTTTGTTGATGATGTGCTTGTTAATTCTTATGTTGATTCAAAAGCATGTTTGAAAGCTTATCCTAAGTTATATACCCTGCCTGTTTTAACTAACCATAAAGGACCCGTCTTCAAGTGGGTACCTAAAATTGGTTAAATTTCTTTGATTGCAGGAAATAACCATCTGTGTTTGGATACTTGATTCCGGGTGTTCAAAACACATGACTGGGAATAAAGCGTTGCTCAAGAATTTTGTTGAACGATTCATGGGAACTGTTCGCTTTGGAAACAACAATTTCGCTCCTATCTTAGGTTATGGGGACATTGAACGAAATGGAATTGTCATTAAGAAAGTTCATTATGTTGAAGGATTAAGTCATAATTTGTTCAGTGTTGGACAATTCTGTGACAACAATCTTCAAGTTCTTTTTCGACAATCCCTGTGTAAAGTCCAAACTCTAGATGGAGTTGATATTCTTTGCGGTGATCGTGATGATAATCTTTTTACCGTCAATCTCGATGATAACCAACCAACTGATAATATCTGTCTCATTTCAAAGGCTACTTCAAAGAATTCTTGGTTATGGCATAGAAGGCTTTCTCACCTAAATTTTCAAACCATCAATACTTTGGTCAACAAGCATCTTGTTGAAGGCTTGCCTGACTATAAGTATGAAAGTGAGCATGTCTGTCCTTCTTGTGCTATTGGGAAGATTAAGAGAGTTTCTCATAAACCGAAGAAATATCCAAATTCTTTAGCACCTCTTCATTTGCTTCACATGGATCTTTGTGGGCCGATGAAAGTACAAAGCCGAAATGGGAAGAAATACATCTTGGTTATTGTTGATGATTATTCAAGATATACTTGGGTCAAGTTTCTTGCATCTAAAGATGAAACAACTCAGATGTTGATAGATTTCATCACTACTACTCAAGTAAATCTTCAACTTCCAGTTCGTTACATCCGTTCGGATAACGGAACTGAGTTCAAGAATGCTGTTTTTGATGAATTCTGCAAATCCAAAGGTATTACTCATCAATTTTCAGCAGTTCGCACCCCACAACAAAATGGTGTTGTTGAAAGGAGAAATCGATCGCTAGTGGAAGCAGCAAGGACAATGCTTGCTTATTCCAAATTGCCATCCAATATGTGGGCTGAAGCTGTTGACACTGCTTGTCACACTCAGAATCGGTCCATCATCAATCAGCGTTTCGAAAAGACTCCTTATGAGGTTGTTAACAAACGCAAACCCAACATCAATTACTTTCATATATTTGGGTGTGTTTGTTACACTTTGAATGATCGGGAGAATCTTGGAAAATTCGAGAAGAAAGGTGATGAAGGATACTTTGTTGGTTATTCCAAAACATCAATTGCCTACCGAATCTACAATCGCCGAACAAACACAATTCAAGAAACAATGAATGTGTGGTTTGATGAGATGTCAGGCATGATTTTTGAGCAAGAAAGCTTGCTACCAACAAGTAATGATCCAAGTGCTTCAAGTACTTCTACAAGGACTTCTACCTTAGCTTCTAAATTCAAGAAGTTTCCAACTCCAACGAGTGATGAATTAGATATTCTTTTTGAAGAATTCTATCATTCAAAACCGATTCATGATAAAGAACCTCAAGTCATCGTTGAACCATTTCCAACCAATGAACCTATTCAAAACAACGATCCAGTTCCTGACAACATTCATGAATCGTCATCAAGTCCTTCAGAGCAATCCTCTTCTAATGATTCTTCTCCACCATCCTCTCCTGATAATTCTTCTCAATTGAATGTTCAAGAACAACCTTCTCAAATTCTTCAAACTACTAATCCATTAAACACTCCAAATGTATATGTGCCGCTTGACTTTGATCATCCAGATTATGAGGAAAGAGTCCTACCAAGTTATGATACCATCTCCCAACAAAACTCCAGTTTCAATGATGGTGATGTTGATCTTCAGCAACAAGATCCTCTTCCTCATGCTCACAAGTGGACACGTATGCAGAAATACCATCCTACTGATCAAATTATTGGAGATCCACAAGCAGGAGTAACTACTCGTACTTCAGTAAACGAGTGTCTGGTTGCACTTTCTCTTAGCAATGTCGAACCCAAAACAGTCTCTGAAGCTCTTCGTGATCCAGAGTGGGTTAAGGCAATGCAAGATGAACTCGCACAATTTGAAAGACTGAAGGTATGGAGATTAGTTCCAAATCCAAGAAAAGATGATCCAATTGGAACAAAGTGGATTTTCAAAAACAAAAAGGATGAGAATGGAGTGGTAGTAAGGAATAAAGCTCGACTTGTTGCAAAGGGTTATTGCCAACAACCTGGTGTTGACTTCGACGAAACTTTTGCTCCAGTTGCAAGAATGGAAGCCATTAGGATATTCTTAGCTTATGCCGCATTCCGAAACTTTACTGTGTTTCAAATGGATGTGAAGACTGCTTTCTTGAATGGTGACCTCAAAGAAGAAGTTTACGTTGAACAGCCAGAAGGTTTTGTTGATCCTAAAAGGCCAAACCATGTCTACAGGTTAGACAAGGCTCTCTACGGTCTTAAGCAAGCACCCCGAGCATGGTATGATTCCTTAACTACTTTCTTACTAAGAGGTGGCTTTACCAAAGGCACAATTGACCCTACCTTGTTCATTCTCAAACAAGGTAAGCATGTTCTACTTGTCCAAATATATGTTGATGACATTATTTTTGGGTCGACCAGTCAAACTTTTTGCCGAAACTTTTCATCTCTCATGGTTAATCATTTTGAAATGAGCATGATTGGGGAAATGAATTATTTTTTAGGTCTTCAAATCAAACAATTACCAACTGGTATTTTTATATCACAAGGTAAATACATAAATGATATGTTGAAAAAGTTTGATATGACTTCATGTTCTTCAATTTCTACCCCAATGGCTGCTCGAACAAACATAAATGCTGATAAAAATGGGAAACCATTTGATCAAAAGAGATATCGAAGTATGATTGGTTCGTTGTTGTATCTAACAGCATCTCGCCCAGATATAATGTTTGCAACATGTATGTGTGCTAGGTATCAAGCTGCTCCAACAGATTTACATTACCAAGCTGTGAAACGAATTTTTCGTTATCTGAAGGGTACACCCAATTTAGGTCTCTGGTATCCAAGGGATACTGGATTCAATCTAACTGCATATTCAGATGCAGATCATGCTGGTTGTAAGCTTGATCGCAAGAGCACTTCCGGTACTTTACAATTTTTAGGTGATAAAATTGTGAGTTGGTCTTCCAAGAAACAAAATTGTGTGTCACTATCAACGGCTGAAGCTGAATATGTCGCTGCGGCTAGTTGTTGTGCTCAAGTGTTATGGATGAAGACACAACTAACTGATTATGGTCTGAAATATGATCGTATCCCTATCTATTGTGATTCTCAGAGTGCCATTGCTATTGCAGTCAACTCAGTAAACCACTCTCGTTCAAAGCATATTGATGTTAGATATCATTTTCTCAAAGATCATATTGAGAAAGGTGACATCGAACTCTACTTTGTGGGAACTGACTTTCAACTTGCAGATTTGTTCACAAAACCATTGGATGAAAAGAGGTTTAACTTTCTAATCTCCAAGCTTGGTATGTTAAATCTTGAACCTTAACTCATTTTACCTTGAAGGAATTCTTGACACATTTCTGAAAAACAAAATACAAAATTTGAAAACAGAAAACCAAATACAAAAATATAAATTTTCAAAAATAAACAAAAAGTTTAAGTTATTTCAAAATGGCTTGCATATACTATGTATGCGACCCGTTCTTCAATGCTATATTTATTTTAGAGTGTTTTTACATTCTAAGATCTTGTTGTTATACATATAAATTTATATAAGGTTACAAGGAATCGAACGCCTTTGTGTACTTCCAAGTGGTCTTATATGAATATATATGTGTAATAGCAATTTACTGCGATCGATAAAATTTTTCAAATAAATTTTTCCTCTCAATTGTTGATATGAGACGCGAAGGATCGAACGCCTTTGTGTACTCCCTAGTTGTCTCATCTTGAACAGTTGATTGAGTTAGATTTTTGCTTAAATGTTTTAATTGCCTCCAACTTGTTCTTGTAAGATGCGACGGATTGAACGCCTTTGTGTACTCCCTAGCTGTCTTACTATGAACATTGTTGTTGAAGCAAAACTTTTTATTTCACACCAAAAGATTTTACTCTTTTGATCTCACAAAACCAATTTTTGCTCCACCTTTCTATGAAAACCATTTTTGATCTATTCTTGCATAGATTAAGGAGGAGTTTGTGATTTCAAAGTCTTTCAAAAACTTCAAATGTGTTTAAACATTTTCATACACACGTTTGATGATTTCCCAATGATTTTCAATCAAAAGAAGTTCGGTGATTAGTTTGCACATGAGCGATAAGTTTTTCTCAAAATTTACTCCATGAACTTCATCATAGCCGATGAGTTCTAACCCCGGAGTATTCACTTCTTTCATTAGATAGTGAGGGTATTTTGAGTGATGTTGTTTTCGTGCAAATAGGATGGAGGGAGTAAAGTCGAAAAGTGAGAGGTTAAGGTGATATATTGTGAGAAAAGGGTTAAAAGAATTGATACCCTTCCCTAAATTCTCAAATCGCCGGGTTAAACACGTTTCTATCGGATGTCATTTGTTGATATCTCGATATTGAAGAAGTCTTCATGGACCCAGTGAAGCCATGCACATCTTTACCTAACCACTCAAGTGTTTCTTAACAAATACTTGTTTTATTTCTCACGGAGATTTTCACATTTCTATTAACTCTTCATTTGGAAGATGTTGATATTGAAAAAGGGCGACACTCTGCTCCAGTCCCCGACTTCATTTGATCACAATGTGTCTAGAGCTATCTTGATTGGTCATTAATTTGATCATCTTTCACTTCTTTAGGACACATACGAGTCATATCTTTGTGATATTATTGCTTATCTTTGTGATAAAGCCGGAACATTTGTAGTGATATCTTAATTGATATTCCACGATGATCGAATGGAAATCCTACCAATGCTAACATATTTTCCAACGTTGAACGTAGGTCTCATAATTACATTTATGTGATTATAAAGTTACCGAGAAGTCTACACGTGACCTCGGAGTTATTTTTTCCTAAAAAGTCTTTGAGGATAGTAAGACATGGTTATCGAACGCCTTTGTGACACTGATCATGAATTACATTCTTTGAAGCAATCTCGTGGTTGAAAAGCCGCAGACCGAACTATGTTAGAGAATTGTTTTGTGCATATCTCAATGATACATAGGAAATCCGAAAAATGTTATACATTTCTATCGGTCATTTCATTAATCCTTTCGATTTTTGAACATGTTAACGGATCATTTTTATCCGGTTTCATTTCTCCTCACACAAACACAGAAAACACCAACACCATGATATAACGTTTGTACCAACAACTTCAATCTTACATTTTAGTCACCCCTAGGATTCCTTGGGTGGGCTAATGGTTTGGGTTGATGTTTTGATGGTTGACATTTCTCCATGTGCATGTTTTCTAAGCTTTAGATTATGTTATTCCTTTTGACATTTAATCAATCAAAGTGTACATAATGACATTGGTTCACAAATTTGTCATTATGAGGGGGAGAAAATAGTATGATTGATTGAGTATTTGAGGAAGAAACAAGAATGATTAATAAGGAAAACAAGGAGAAAAGTTAAGAATTAAGTGTTTGGTTGTTTCAAACGGTTTCTTAGGCTTATCAAAGTTTGTGTTTGAATGTTTCAAAATCTTAAAAGTTTAGGAGGAGAAATTTCTTATTCAAAGAACTCATACTCTGAGGTAAATGTGAAGATCATAGACGTAAAGCCAAGTTTGATGGGAGATCTTGAAGACAATGAGAAAGCATAAAGACTTGTTCGACTTCATTTATCCTCTCTTTTTTTTGCTTGACAATTTCATTCCAAACTGCAAGGGAAATCTGAATTGACTTCAAAGATAAGGATGAGATCGAAGAAGAAAGGATTTTCACTCAAGATGATACAATAGTTCAAAGATGCTCAAAAATGTGTATACTCATAAATTGAGGGGGAGCATGATTACTTCACAAGATATTTCATTCAAACTTCTTTCGAATGATTACTCTCCAAAGTGTTCAAATTGATGTGACAAAGATCAAAGCTTCAAAAAGATTAAAGATTAGTTAGAAGATTCAAGTCAAAGAAGTGAAGCTTCAAAAGAGTCTTCATCAACATACTTCATTCAAGATCTTCAAGTCATACAATAACACTTTATCAAGAAAACTCCAATGCATACATCAAGGGGGAGAGTACATATTCATGAAACTTTATTTCAAGAAGATGAAATTCACTCAAGAATCAAAGATTGAAGAATCAAAACCAAGATTCATCCTTCCGCATTTCAAAAGACAACTCTGATTCATGATCCAACAATTCTCGAAGATTCAAGACCCACACACTCTCAGTATTCTCTGTTCAAAAAGAACATTGAGAATTAACCCATGATTTAACTTCAAGAAGTCCAAGACCAAGACTGAATCAAGTTCTCCAAAGACAAAAGAGAAAGTTTTGAAGACTTGTTTCAACACACCAATTGTCTTCACCACCGGGCTCATCAAATTCATTCCTACAAGACAAGATAACACGTACTTCATTCATTACAATGTATCACTAAGGGGGAGAATGTTAGAAATCCAAAAATAGTGATAAATTGTAATTTAGATTAGTGGACTTTTTAGTAGTTAAGTCATAGTTGTATGATTACTAAGGTTGAGGGGCTAATTGTGAAAATTAGCATAGTTGTAATATTAGCCTATAAATACCCTCATACCTTAGGAATCATAAGAACAACTAACACAACTATCAACACAATCTTAATTCCTGTAACTTTTCACACACATTAATCCCAATCTTCCAATTTCACACACACTTTCTCTCTCAAAACACACACAAACACCAAGAACACACACTTGCCAAATCCGCCATTGTTGACGTGAATTCGGTGTAGAAATCGTGTTATTACAGTTCCTTAGGTTTAAGTCGAGTCACGAACCCGCAATTACTTCCTTAACATTACCGAGTGTGAAACATAACACTTTGACTCGACATTTTTAGAAATGTACGAAGATTCATACAAAATGAAGGTTACTACGAGAAACTAGACTCTCTCACGATTCCAACGATAGGTCATATGACTCAATTGGACTTACGGATCAAAAGTTATGCACGTTTGAAAATCTGACATGAAAACAATACAAACTCGCGGCGCGAGTTTCTTGGCTCGCGGCGCGAGCTGCACAACTCCTCGCGGCGCGAGGTCGGAGCGAGAAAAGTCACTGATCGATGAGACATAAAACTCGCGGTGCGAGCTATACTCCTAGCGACGCGAGGTTCTGCAGGTTTGCAGCCAAACATGATCCAAATCGACTTTTGACATCCCAAATCACTATTTTGACTCCCAAATCGACCAAGCAAGGTTTGTAACTCATTTTTAAACATAACTAAGTGTACTTGAACATAAATAAACACAACCCACTTCATAAATCCGTTTCATTTAATCAAATTTCATGCCAAAAATGATTTTGACCTAAAAGGAACCACCAAAAACCCTAATTCGCATTTCGACCCAATTTAAGACTTGCAACTACACTAAATCGACTAGAAACATGTAAACAAGCATAAATAGGTAAAGATGGGATGAATTTGACTTACCAAATCTTCTTCTTGAGCTCAAACCCGAATTTAGGTCAAAATGGGTAAAAACCTTCACTATGAAATCCAAGCTTGTAATTTAATGAAGATGAGAGGAAGATGATAATGATTCTTGTATTTAAGAAATTCCACAACACCAAAAAGTGCAAGAGTTCAAGAGAGAAAGAGAGTTCTTGCTTTATCTAGAGAGAAAAGAGAAGAGAAGAAAAGATATTTGGGTGGTGAAGTGAAAGGATAAGGGGAGATGGATCACTAGTAGGCTCATGGGTCATGGGTAGCCCATGGGTCGACCCGTTTCCCTTTACAAGCTAATCTACACGTCGTTTTACATTTAATCACCGAATAAGTCATACACTCGACCCTACAAACATACCACATAGTCATTTAACCACAAATGAACCCAAATATTTCATTAAACAAGATTGTTAGTCAAATTACACGTAAAGTCAACGGGTCAAAACTCACGGATGTTACAACATGATTAATAATGAATTTTGTAAACTTAAACATTATAAATTTTAATATATTAACGACATTTAAATCATTAATCGTTACACAAATACGATCTTATTAAGCCTTTTTTTAATATAACTGCGATTAATTTAATCAATTAGTAAAAACATCATAATACATAAAATTAGATTAAACCATTGAAATTATACAATATTCATAATTCAAAAACATTACTTAAAATAAATAAAATAATAATAAATATAAATAATGAATCAAGTGACTTACAAAAGATTAATCTAATCAAACAATAATATAAACTAATTAGTCAAAAATAAAATAAATTAAATTAAATAATCTCTGTTAATCAAACACAATCTTCTTAGATCCAGCAACTTTCAAACACAATCTATTAGCTTAAGCGAAGTTTATTGAATTCCATTGTGAAACAAACCTAATAGTTGTCTGCCTTGTCCTCATGATTTGAAGTTCACGTTTCAAATTCATAAAAGACAATGCTTGCTAAAAAGGGTACACTATGTATCCCAAATCAGGTTGTTCACAATGCCATCTGGGATAAACCTACAAAAATAAAAAATCAAAGCATATTAGCATTTTATTATAATGATTTTAAACATTATAATGATGACCTATTAATGAATGGATAACTTCTGAATTCCCAAATTTATATAAACAATAATAGAAATCAGAAAATAAGATAATAACATACCTAGATGTTTTTAAACGGTGAAATCATGATTGAAGTTTTTATTAATAGAACTGATATAATAAAATCAGTTTCCATTTTTGACGATACATTTTTTTTTAATAAAATGGAATTTAGATGAATTATAAGTTAGAAAGGGTGGAAGATTATTATAGAATGAAATCTAACTTGTAAAGAGGCATATATATATAGGAGGAAAAATTAGATTGGATATGAAAACATTAATTATTAAATTAGTATTTCGATACTTTTATTGGGCTGGGTTATTTAAAAATGTTAAAATGCAATTTGGGCTTAAAAACAATTCAAAAAGATGTACATATACAATATGACATATTTTATATACAAACAAATTGATTACATTTTATCAAAATCAAAATCAAAATCAAAATTGGAATTATATATAAAATTATTTTATAAAATTAAAATTAGTGTTTTAGTAAATTAAAATATATTGACTAAACAAATTATTTATTATACACTTAGACATTTGTAAAATACGAATATTACTGTTCAAAAAAATAAATAAAATAAAATAATGTTAAAAAAAAATTAGAGTATCAGTTTAGAATATAGTCGTAGACTTTGTCAGTTTAGGTTTTAATTAAAGCAAGTGAGACAGTGCAAATGGAGGCTTTCTGACAAATTTGTTATAATTACTTACTGTCATCGATTAAATTAATTATTTATATAATTTACTTGAATAAATTTTATTTTCCTTTATCTCGGAACAATAATATAATAAGAATCAGATTTCATACTATTTAATTTAGTTCAATAGGATCAGCTTAGAGGATAATGAGTAAATTTCGATTAATCATCTTCGATATTAGATAAATTTATTGACTTATATTATTCTCTGTACGTGTATGTTAACTATTAAATAACAATAAATTAATTTCATATATCATTAACACTTATAAATTATTAGTTTGGATTAACTTAAAAGGAAGAATTATAGAAATACGAGTATTTTTTATTTTTAAATAAATATACCAACATGTAATTGTAATTTTATAAATTATAAATGCAATTTAGAAATAAGTAAATAGCAAATTAAAAAACAATTATACCCGGGTAAAACCTGGGGTTGTTTAATCTTTTTTGGTTTTAAAAGTCAAAATCGTTTAATGTTGTTAATTTTGTTCTATTGGGTTTTTTGAGTTTGAATAAAAAAAGGACCATATAGTCGGTTTAAATTTCCAAAAAAGCCCAAAGATAATCTGTTCAATTGCTTTAATCTCCAAAACTGCGCGAAAAAATGTTTCATTTCAAATACCTTCTAATTACATTTTCTCTTAAAATCTATAAAAATGCCCTAAAAATCTCGAAGAGTCCACCCCCCAGAAACCTACTACGAAAATTCTGACAAAAACTTCATCAATCGAAAGAATTCAAGAATGGCGGATTATAATCAAGTAAGTATTTATCTTTATCCTGGTCGAATAGTATGATTTTTTTCTTATTTTCTTTTTTCGTTTGTTTTTCCCATTTATAAATGTTTTGAATATTTACGAATTTTTTTTGGGATATGTGATTAAAGGGTTTTTTTTTTTTTTTTTTTTTTTTTTTTTTTTTTTTTTTTTTTTTTTTTTTTTTTTTTTTTTTTTTTTTTTTTTTTTTTTTTTTTTTTTTTTTTTTTTTTTTTTTTCTGGTTTCGTTTTTTTTCCCATTTATATGTGATTAGGATATATTTTTTTTTATTTTATATACTTTTTAGCCGGTGGGATTCCAAATTTTGATAGATGTACCGAGAGATGAAAGCTTTAAAGAATCTGTTGTAAGTTTTTTTTATCTTAATCTGTATACTTAGTTTAACAAAAAATTCCTTTTTTAACAAAGCCGAGGCTCGAAATATCACGGAAATCATCCACCCCCCCCCCCCCCCCCCCCCCCCCCCCCCCCCCCCCCCCCCCCCCCCCCCCCCCCCCCCCCCCCCCCCCCCCCCCCCCCCCCCCCCCCCCCCCCCCCCCCCCCCCCCCCCCCCCCCCCCCCCCCCCCCCCCCCCCCCCCCAGAAACCTACTACGAAAATTTTGACAAAAACTTCATCAATCGAAAGAATTCAAGAATGGCGGATTATAATCAAGTAAGTATTTATCTTTATCCTGGTCGAATAGTATGATTTTTTTCTTATTTTCTTTTTTCGTTTGTTTTTCCCATTTATAAATGTTTTGAATATTTACGAATTTTTTTTGGGATATGTGATTAGGGTTTGAGTTATTTTAATATTAAAGGGTTCTTTCTAATTATTATTATATATATGATGCCAAATCGTTGTGTATTTTTTTATTAAATGTTGTATATATTTTTAATTTTTTTTTATATACTTTTTAGCCGGTGGCATTCCAAATTTTGATAGATGTACCGAGAGATGAAAGCTTTAAAGAATATGTTGTAAGTTTTTTTGTCTTAATCTGTATACTTAGTTTAACAAAAAATTCCTTTTAATTTTAGACTTATTTTTTAAATTAATTTATAGGTCATGCCCAGTACATTTAAGAAGCAGTTAAGTAAAAGTTGCAGCAGAGTGTCTCTGGTCGATTGTAGCTGTCGCAGGTATAGGGTGTTTGTGTATGATATTGGTTCCGGTATGGTTCAGCTGGGTTCTTCCGGTTGGAAGTTATTTCTTAGTAAAAATTTAGTTGGAAAGATGGGTATAAGAATTTGTGTTTTAAGAAAATAGGGTAGAATGTGTTTGAAGTTGTTTGTTTGAACTCTTTTGGTATGGAAATGGTGAGGGATGTTCATGCCAAATGGTTAGTGAAGAGATGTTTGATAAAGTCTTGTAATACAACTATTGAGAAAGAGGTACTAATATTTTTTTTTTTTATAAATATTCCATGTTTTCGTATGAAATAGAACCTTAAAAGTGTGAATTTTTAATGGAGTCTTCATTCTTTTTTTCAGTATCTACCTGAAAGTTTTCTTGCTGAATTGAATCAGAAGTCTAAGATGAAGCCAGTTTTAAAGTGTTTAATAATTGGACCACATCAGGATGAGAAATGTGATGTTCTTTATAAGTGTGACCGACATTATGAAGAAAATGACAACTGGCGGGCTGTAGGTTTTGGAGGTTCTGAATGGACCAACCTAATCATGTTGAATGGAGTAGAGAAAGGATACACTTTCATGTTAACAGCTTTAGGCGATCAAAAATATAAACTTGATGTATTTAATGATGAATACATTGGAGTCGGTATGTTTCTATTGCTTTTGGAAATACATCTATTTTTGTCTTGCATTAACACCATTTCAGAAACCTATTATTTTTTGTCTATTTTTAGTTTTAAACTAATGGCATACCTTATTGTTCCTGTCTCTTAGGTTGGCAGCCGGTTAAAAAAAAATGGGTGCAAAGAAGTATTAAGTGATGAAGTTATAATTGATGAACCTACTGCTGCTAAATGTGGTTGACGAAAACCAATTACACAAACTTTTGCACATCTAACATCTTGATAAAATTCAAAAAGGATTCTCAATCAAATGTGGAACTGGTAAGTTTAACAGTTTATAAAATATGTATTTTTGTCTTTTATTTCATTTTATAACAACCATTTATTAATTTATTTGTTAATTTTTATAATCCAACCTAAATAATAGATACTGCCAACATACTTTGTTCGTCAACAACAATTGTATGCATTCTCCGAAGCTGTTTTCCTGTATGGTCACCTCAAGTTTTATACAAGGTTAAAGATAAAGGAGCGGCTGGGAAAGCATTGTTCTTTTACTCATGTTGTTTTTAAGGGTGATTGGGAGTTCTTTCGGAAGGTAACAGGTTTGAAGATTGGTGATTCAGTGATCGTTGCATTTAAGGAAAGTAAAAGCATTCTTTTTAGAAAGGCTGTGTTTAATGTTTGTTGAAGTTTATCGATATGGAAAGTACTTGCGCTCTGAAGATTATATATTTTTTTTTATCAGTATACTTGTATAGTATACTTGTATGCCTGGTGCTTGTATTTTGTAGTCATCTAATTAGTAGACTTTGTGGCGTCTGGATTCCCATTTTTGTAAATTTTGCTAACAATATGTGTATATGGTGGTCTAAATCGGTACTATCGAATAAGTATATTGATGGTGGTTGGATGCATAATTTTGTAACTTTTGTTAATACAATGTGTATATGTTGTCTGTAAATCAGTCCTAATCTTATTTATAGATCTTTGATTACTATTAAACTTTGGTCTTCAATTGATATTGTTTGATAGTTGTCATTATGATCAGTCACTGACCTTGGCTTTTGTTAATTGTCATTATAAACAATAATTGAAACATTCAATATTTAACAAACAAGGATCTGATCAAAACAATTTCAATTTGTATTCTAAATATGCAATAAACACTTAAATTGAAACTTTCAGTCGTATCTACGTTTGTTACATTTCATAGCAGATACTGCTTAGGTAGTCAATAATATATGTTCATTATTTAACTCCAAATCTCCATATCATAAGTTTAGATTATGTAGATCTCGTATCAATTCCGACACCTTATATATTGGATCATATAATATCAAATCTTTATAAGATATTAAATTTTTTATTAGTTTATTAAAAAATCAATTTATTATGTGGAGTCTTAAAAAAATATGAAGACATAAAAAGTATTCTAAGCTGATCCTTTTGAAATTAAGCAAATAAAATGCAATCTGATTTTTTATTTGAGGTGGTCGCTTCCCGAGCTGACTGAAAGTCATTCAATATTAGTAAGGTGCAAGTTAATTCTTTTCCAAGCTAACTCACTCTGACTTTCATAATGACAACCATATTAAATGACCAAAGCTTATTCATATCCAAACTTAGTCAGCTTCATATCCAAGCTGTTTTTACTTTTTTTTGGTACCTAAACGTTCTTTTTTTTAGGTAACGATATATAGAAATATACTAAATTCAGCCCGTCCATCGGACGGGTTTATTCCTAGTTAATATTAAAGATAAAAATGATTTAAAAAAACATATATACAAAATTCCACATAGATATATATTTGTTTTATAAATACAACTATAAAATAAAAGTATATCTATTTAAAAATAATAATAATAATAATAAAATAAAAGAACAGTTTCGGTTTAGAATATAGTCGTAGACTTTGACAGTATAGGTTATAATTAAAGCAAGTGAGACACTGCAAATGGAGGCTTTCTGACAAATTTGTTATCATTGTAAATGGGACTTTGATTTTTTATTTTTGTATGATTATCCTAGATGGCATTGTAAACAACATTATTTTCACGTACTAATTGAATTACATTCAACCTTCTCAAATTAGAGACTGAATTCAGTTTTCATCCATAATATCTAAACTAAAATCATGATATAGATTTTTTCCATTCAAAATATGTAATTCTTTTTCATAAATTTGTTTTTGTTCAAATTAAATTAATAGGTCTACTAATAAAAAATGAATACAAGAGACAAGAGAATTGTTGATAAATATTTAATTTAATTACTGAATTAAGTTTATGAAAATATATAAAGTTTATATATTCACATTTAATGTAATTCTTTTTTAAATTAAGAATACATTTTCATAATTTTGTTTTATTAATATGAAAGATTAAAATGATTTATAAAAAATAATCATATATACAAAATCCTACAATCAGCCCGTCCATCGGATAAAAATGATTTAAAATTCTACAATCATAGTTTTGAGCAGCTTTTTAGATCCAGCTATGCTCATAAACAATCAATTAGCTTAAACACTTCGTCGAAGAGAATAGAAGTTTATTGAATACAATTGTGAAACAAATATAATAGTTATCCCCTTTGTTCTTGTAAATCTGAAGTGTATCTTCCAAATTCATGAGAGACAATGCTTCCTAAAAATAATGTTGTTTACAATGCCATCTAGGATAATCATACAAAAATAAAAAATCAAACAATATTAGCATTTTATTATAATTATTATAATGATTTTAAAATTATAATGATGACCTATTAATGAATGGATAAACTTTTGAATTCCCAAATTTATATAAACAATAATAGAAATCAGAAAATAAGATAATAGCATACCTAGATGTTTTTAAACGGTGAAATCATGATTGAAACTTTAGCATAGTTGGATGATAGTTACAAGGGAGAAACCACAACATAAAAAAAACCACCCTTATAAAATGTGGCTGCAAGTTTTTCTAAAGCAAGATAAACATCTAAAATCTGTTTAGAAAGAATATGCAAGTTCGATACTAACTTCATAACTTTCTCATTCTTTCTCCATCTTCTTTTTATAACTTCTTAACCTCCTTCAAGTTGGTTCATCTCATCCTGTTCACACTTTTTGGATTCTTCATCCTTTCTCTTCATATACCTGAACTCATGAGACTCAAGTGGACTAAAGTTTCCAAACTGTGTAAAATCAGGTAGTATATATTTAAATGGTGAAATCATGGTAGTATATTTAATCGATAGATCTAATATAATAAAATCAAATTCCATTCTTAAAATTGTTATATAGAGCTATCGAGAATTTTATTTTTACTGAGGATGGAGACTTATATTTTATTTTAGAACGGCAGAAGGATGGAGGCTTATTAATCAGTGAATCTAATTGTAAAATGGTTTATATAGGAGAATTAGGAAAAATATAAGAGATCGGATGAAACTGGTAAAAAAAGACCTAATTTTTTAAAAATCAGATTATTTAATTGAGTTTTATTGGACTTATCTTATGTACAAACTGTGAATGACATTTGGGCTTATAAATTACTCATACATTGGGCTTAAATTATATAGTATTATGATTTGTAACTTTAAATTTCTATGAGTGAAGAAAGTCAACAACCGATTTTCAAACTGAGTGAACCTTATGTTTGATATCTTTTTTAGATTCGGAAGATATATTTGGATTCAAAATCGAAAATTTTTTATTACTATTTAGAATTTACTTTTTACCTTTACTATTTAGAATTTACTTTTTCCTTTACTATTTAGAATTTACTTTTACCTTTACTATTTAGAATTTACTTTTTACCTTTACTATTTACAATTTACTTTCTACCTTTACTATTTACAATTTACTTTTACCTTTACTATTTAAAATTTACTTTTTACCTTTACTATTTAGAATTTACTTTTTACCTTTACTATTTAGAATTTACTTTTTACCTTTACTATTTAGAATTTACTTTTACCTTTACTATTTAAAATTTACTTTTTACCTTTTCTATTTAGAATTTACTTTTTACCTTTACTATTTACAATTTACTTTTACCTTTACTATTTAAAATTTACTTTTTACCTTTTCTATTTAGAATTTACTTTTTACCTTTACTATTTAGAATTTACTTTTTACCTTTACTATTTAGAATTTACTTTTTACCTTTACTATTTAGAATTTACTTTTACCTTTACTATTTACAATTTACTTTCTACCTTTACTATTTACAATTTACTTTTACCTTTACTATTTAAAATTTACTTTTTACCTTTACTATTTAGAATTTACTTTTTACCTTTACTATTTAGAATTTACTTTTACCTTTACTATTTAGAATTTACTTTTTACCTTTACTATTTAGAATTTACTTTTTACCTTTACTATTTAGAATTTACTTTTACCTTTACTATTTAGAATTTACTTTTTACCTTTACTATTTAGAATTTACTTTTTACCTTTACTATTTAGAATTTACTTTTACCTTTACTATTTACAATTTACTTTTACCTTTACTATTTAGAATTTACTTTTTACCTTTACTATTTAGAATTTACTTTTTACCTTTACTATTTAGAATTTACTTTTACCTTTACTATTTAGAATTTACTTTTTACCTTTACTATTTAGAATTTACTTTTTACCTTTACTATTTAGAATTTACTTTTACCTTTACTATTTAGAATTTACTTTTTACCTTTACTATTTAGAATTTACTTTTTACCTTTACTATTTAGAATTTACTTTTTACCTTTACTATTTACAATTTACTTTTACCTTTACTATTTAAAATTTACTTTTTACCTTTTCTATTTAGAATTTACTTTTTACCTTTACTATTTAGAGATTACTTTTTACCTTTACTATTTAGAATTTACTTTTTACCTTTACTATTTACAATTTACTTTTACCTTTACTATTTAAAATTTACTTTTTACCTTTACTATTTAGAATTTACTTTTTACCTTTACTATTTAGAATTTACTTTTTACCTTTACTATTTAGAATTTACTTTTACCTTTACTATTTAAAATTTACTTTTTACCTTTACTATTTAGAATTTACTTTTTACCTTTACTATTTAGAATTTACTTTTTACCTTTACTATTTAGAAATTACTTTTTACCTTTACTATTTAGAATTTACTTTCTACCTTTACTATTTACAATTTACTTTTACCTTTACTATTTAAAATTTACTTTTTACCTTTACTATTTAGAATTTACTTTTTACCTTTACTATTTAGAATTTACTTTTTACCTTTACTATTTAGAATTTACTTTTACCTTTACTATTTACAATTTACTTTTACCTTTACTATTTAGAATTTACTTTTTACCTTTACTATTTAGAATTTACTTTTTACCTTTACTATTTAGAATTTACTTTTTACCTTTACTATTTAGAATTTACTTTTTACCTTTACTATTTAGAGTTTACTTTTTACCTTTACTATTTAGAATTTACTTTTACCTTTACTATTTACCGTTACTATTCACAGTCACTATTCACGATCACTATTCATGAATACGATGTTACTATTCACGGATACGGTACTATTCATGTATACGGTTACTTTTCACGAATACGGTACTATTCATAAATACAGTTATTGATAGTATAAGTATAAAAAGTATTTCCAAGCAACTCTCAAATAACCATTTGAGTTCTTGGCAATAATTGTCCATGATTTATCAAAAAATATTTGTTCAGTTTATTATGCCATAAAATGTTTGTTCATATTGTTTGATCAACAAAAATTTAAATAGTACACATAATAGTAAATTAATCAACCTGAAATTTTGGCGGTTGTCACATTCTCCCCCAGTTATTTAAATTTCGTCCCGAAATTTAGCTCGTGTGGTCGGAATGTATGGCTTTTTCGAATAAGTGAGGATACTTTTGTTTCATTTGATCCTCTCGTTCCCAGGTAAACTCAGGACCTCGTTTTGAATTCCATCGGACTTTGACAATAGGAATTCGACTCTGTTTCAACTGTTTGGCATCCCTATCCATGATCTCTACTGGTTCTTCAACAAAGTGCAGCTTGTCATCCATTCGAAGTTCTTCCAGTGGAATAATTAGTGTTTCGTCAGACAAACACTTCTTCAAGTTTGAGACGTGAAACACATCGTGTATACGGCTAAGTTCTTGTGGTAGTCTAAGCCTATAAGCTACCGGACCAATTCTTTCTAGTATTTCAAAAGGTCCGATATACCTTGGGTTTAGCTTACCTCGTTTTCCAAAACGGATGGCTCCTTTCCAAGGAGATACTTTCAGCATAACCTTGTCTCCTACTTGAAATTCCAAAGGCTTTCTTCTTACATCAGCATAGTTCTTTTGACGATCTCTTGCTGCCTTTAATCGATTCTGTATTTGTACAATCTTCTCAGTAGTCTCGTGAATGAGCTCGGGGCCTGTAACTGGACTGTTTTTCTTTACTGGAACTTTGTCACCTAATTCAGCCCAACAAATAGGTGATCGACACTTCCTCCCATACAGAGCCTCAAACGGTGCAGCTTTGATGCTAGCGTGATAACTGTTATTGTATGAGAACTCACACAAGGGCAAGTGTTTTTCCCAACCATTCCCAAAATCAACTATGCATGCGCGTAACATATCTTCAAGCGTTTGAATGGTCCTTTCACTTTGACCATCGGTCTGCGGGTGATATGCAGTGCTCATATCTAACCGTGTACCTAAGGCTCTCTGTAGAGTCTGCCAAAATCTGGAAGTAAAATGGGTATCTCTATCCGAAATAATCGAAATAGGTATTCCATGTCGTGATACTACTTCCTTTATGTACAATCTAGCCAGCTTGCTCGTTTTATCAGTCTCTTTAATGGGCAAGAAATGTGCAGACTTAGTGAGTCGGTCTACAATTACCCATATAGTATCACAACCATTAGCAGTCTTTGGTAACTTTGTGATAAAATCCATGGCTATATCTTCCCACTTCCACTGGGGAATCTCTGGTTGTTGTAGCAATCCAGATGGCTTTTGATGCTCTGCTTTCACCTTTGAGCATGTTAGACATTTGCTAACATAGGTGCTATGTCAGCTTTCATGTTAGGCCACCAATATAATTCTTTAAGTCCATGATACATCTTATCTGATCCCGGATGTATCGAGTATCTTGACTTGTGTGATTCATCCATCACCAAGTTTCTCAAATCTCCATATCTTGGTAGCCAAATCCGGTTAGAAAAATACCGGGTTCCATCGGGTCTAACTTCAAATTGCTCTTCCATTCCCCTCAAAGCTTCTTCTTTGAGATTGTCTTTCTTTAATGCTTCAAGTTGAGCTTCACGAATTTGGGAAGTAAGATGAGTATGAATGGTCATACTTAAAGCTCGTACTCGAAATGGCTTTGACCTTTCTTTACGACTCAAAGCATCTGCCACAATGTTTGCTTTGCCCGGATGATAACGAATTTCACAATCGTAATCACTGAGCAATTCCACCCATCTACGTTGCCTCATGTTCAAATCTTTCTGATCAAAGATATGTTGGAGACTCTTATGGTCGGTGAATATAGTACACTTTGTACCATATAAATAGTGTCTCCAGATCTTTAGAGCGAATATTACAGCTCCTAGTTCAAGATCATGAGTCGTGTAGTTCTTCTCGTGCACCTTAAGTTGTCGAGAGGCATAGGCTATCACCTTATCTTTCTGCATCAGCACACATCCCAATCCTTGATGAGATGCGTCACAATAGACCACAAAATTATCCGTTCCTTCGGGTAGTGACAAAATCGGAGCACTACAGAGCTTCTCCTTCAGCAGTTGAAATGCTTTTTCTTGTTTATCTTCCCAGGCAAACTTCTTGTCTTTTTGAGTCAACGACGTTAAAGGTTGGGCTATCTTAGAAAAATTCTCGATGAATCTTCTATAATAGCCAGCAAGACCTAAAAATTGTCGTATTTCTGTTGGTGTTTTTGGTGCTTCCCATTTCTTGATAGCCTCAATCTTGGCAGGATCTACATGGATTCCATGACTATCAATGACGTGGCCCAAGAATTGTACCGTGCGAATCCAAAACTCGCATTTTGAAAACTTCGCGTACAATTCTTTCTTCTTGAGCAGTTCCAAAATTTTCTTCAGATGTACCTCGTGCTCTTCTTTGGTTTTGGAATAGATTAGAATGTCATCTATGAATACGATAACAAACTTATCTAAGTATGGTTTGCACACACGGTTCATGAGGTCCATGAAAACTGCGGGTGCATTCGTCAAACCAAATGGCATCACTTGAAACTCGTAATGGCCATAGCGGGTTCTAAATGCCGTCTTGGGAATGTCTTCTTCTGCAACTCTAAGTTGATGGTAACCGGATCTAAGATCGATTTTTGAGTAGTAACTCGACCCTTGTAACTGATCAAATAGGTCATCAATCCTAGGAAGTGGGTACCGGTTCTTAATCGTCAACTTATTCAACTCTCTATAGTCTATACACATGCGAAAAGATCCGTCTTTCTTCTTGACGAATAAGACTGGAGCTCCCCAAGGTGAGGAACTCGGTCGGATGAATCCTTTCTCCAAAAGTTCTTGCAATTGACTTGCAAGTTCTTTCATTTCAGAAGGAGCTAATCGATATGGTGCTCGTGCCACTGGTTGAGCACCAGGCACTAAGTCTATTTTGAATTCTACTTCTCGGATTGGTGGAAGTCCAGGCAAGTCTTCAGGAAAGACTTCTGGAAAATCACGTACAATGGGTATGTCTTCAAGCTGCTTCTCTTGAGGCTTTTTCTCCGATACGTGGGCTAGGATCGCCTGGTATCCCTTTCTGAGATACTTCTGCGTCTTCATGCAAGATATAATGT
>CM067169.1:121763573-121868573 GCA_034093135.1 Erigeron breviscapus | reverse complement strand
TCAGAAATATTTGTTCAGTTTATTATGTCATACAATGTTTGTTCATATTGTTTGATCAACAAAAATTTAAATAGTACACATAATAGTAAATTAATCAACCTGAAATTTTGGCGGTTGTCACAATGATGATGAAGATGATGACGGGGATGATGGTCAAGATAATGCTGCTGGCAGAGTACCCATAGGTCAAGGTGTTGGTAGTACTTCTGCAGCAGTGGATCTCCCCATGGCCGAAGCTGATTCCCGGCCAGTTGTAGAAGAAGAAGATCCCTCTGGGTCGGGGCGAAGTCTCAGCAGAAGAGACAACGTCAGGACACCGAGGTGTCTAATGCAAATGAGTCTCTTGGGCTCATTGCGGAGACATATCTTTCAGAGGTGGAAGAGACGAGACAAGAGTTGGATGAACCGACATCGAGTGTTCATGAGCCTGTGCAGGACTTAGCGGAAGTAATGACTGAAGGGCCTCTCCATTCTGAGGATAGAGGTAAAGGATTGATGGGTGCACCTTCCTCGAGTTCAGCAGCACCATCAACTCCTCAAGTTCATGTCAGTCCGCCTGTCATCAAACCAGCTGTGGTATCACTGGTTAGTGCAGAAGATGACCAGTTACCTCCAAAGGTAATCAGACTTTTGGGAATCAAGATTGGAGATAGACCAGTCTTGATGATTGCAAGGCCTCGCAGCTCTACAATCACACCAATCATGTCTTCGTCGATGACTCCACCGTCTACAACAAGACCATCAGTGACTTCTTCACAGCAAGGAGCTTCTCAGACTAACAAGGAACGTGTATCCAAGTTAGCTGATGACATTCAGCAAATGAGAGCTCTAGTTGCAAGCTTGTCTAACAAGCTAAAAGGAAAAGAAGAGTCACACCGAAGAGATGCTGACCTTATAAGACAAAGTCACCTAGAGCTGGAGAATAGCCAGTACGACCTGCAAGAAGCCCAGGAAGCAACAATCAATTCTGTTAATGGGATTGTTGATTCCATTGGGGTGCACCACAAATTGCTGAAAGGTCAAGCTAAGCATCTCGAAAGCTTAGGTAAGAGGTCTGTTGAGCTGCATATCAAGATCAAATATCTTGAATCTCAGGGGGAGAAGTCTAGCTGCAAGGATGACGCTCTCAAACATCGTCGAAAGGATGATGAGGATGAGGATCCGAGTGGTTCCAGACAGCAGGAGGAGATTCAGAGATTTTCGACCTCACACGTCATTGCAGCTCAGGGGGAGCAAAGTAAGCAAGGTCAATCTGGCCAAACTGGTGCTCCTTCATCTAATCCACCGGTCGTAGAGGAAGTGGCTGGTATCCAGGAACAACCGACTGGAGGAGTAGGAGTCGGCATTCAGGTCAGACCAACTACTGAGGAAGAAGTTGGGAGTGAACTCCTGGACGACATTGCTGCGTACTTCAATTTTGATGAGTATGGGAGCATGTTTGAAGATCCATCAGTCTCTTCAGCTCAAGACAAGTGTTCATATCTTAATGCAATGCTTGATCTACTTGATCCAAAAGTAAATGGATCAAATGAGCTATCTCTACAAGCAACCGTTGGAGAGGGCAAGGTTGGGGTAGACAATCAATCAGAGTTAGACTCAAATTAGGAGTTGGATACTGCTGAGGTGATTGAAGAGAAGAGCAGGACTCCAGTGGATGCAACACCTGAAGTTCCTGGTGACAGGGTTTTTGGCCAGCACTTAGGATGACAAACGAAGACTTGAAGGTCACATCTAGATGCTAATGTCAAGGGGGAGACTGTTGGTGCATGTTTCTCGGTGACAAAAGCATTCTAGATGGGTGACGTATATTTACATATATTCAAGTCTTGTAATTTATCTTGTAATTACCGTTTGTCAATAATATTACCTTGGCATATATTGTTGATCATATTGGGATCCATTTATGTTTATATGTTTGTTTATTATTTGTATTTTACAGGTTCTAGACATAACATGTAAAGAGTCATTAAGTTAATATTGTTTCTGCGTTTAACAGCAGTTGAAATATTAACTTAATGTACTTCCAGATGGAAGTTAAGTTAATTGTGTTTCTGCATATTAACAGCAGGAGAAACATTAACTTAATTTATACTTCCAATAGGTAATATAGACAATGTTGTTTCTGCGTATTCACAGCAGTAGAAACATTGTCGTAGCTAATGTTGGTTCTACGTATATTTACAGCAGTATAAACATTGGCTGAGTTAATGTTGGTTCTGCGTCTTGACAGCAAGTTAAAACATTACCTCAAATAATTCTAAGTGTTCTCGGGAACTTGCAATTAGTTTCTTGTGGAGAGAACACTCAAAAGGTCATTTGAGGGTTCTTGGGAACGAGCAAAAGTTTGCTTGTGGAAAGAACACTCAAATGGTCATTTGAGAGTTTCTGAGGAACAAGCAAAAGTTTGCTTGTTCATAAGAACTCTCAAATGGTTTGAGTTTATGTGGAAACAAGCAAAAGTATGCTTGTACACAAGAACTCTCAAACCAGGCCAAACCCTTATGGGCTTGACATGAGAACACTCAAACCCAATGGATTTGAGAGTTCTTGTCACTTGCCTATTGTAACACCCCAAGCCGAGGCTCAGAATATCACGGAAATCATATAGCACCAGTTGGAATTACGATAGAACGTACTAAATGCATACAAAGGATTCAACGAATCCAAACAATACAAAACAAGTATCAAATTACATCATGAGCAAATAGCCATCACAGTTAACAAAAGACAATCATAAGATGGCGAATCAATCCTAAGAAAATGCAACAAAAGAAGGCCAATGGATCCTTGATCCATATAGTCCAAGTCCCGGGTTTGACAGCAAGCAATGCAACTAAACTTCACGTCCTGGATTATCCTGATTACCTGAAAAGTGTACTAACCATAGTCAACACAAGGTTGGTGAGTTCGTATAAATGGTCCACAAGGAACCATTGCCAAATGTCAAGATACCAAAATAGGAGTGCACAATGACTGACTGAAAGCCCCTAAGAGAACGCAATGACAAGCACGACACGACTATACCATCATAATTAAATGAGTAATCAATATGAACATATGAAGCGATAATCCATATGAATGTAAAATGCATAATGAATGCAAATGCCATGACAATGTCGAATGCATAAGATAAGACGACATGCCTATCTTATGCGAGAGTCCAAGTCACAATGCAACGGTACCCACCTGTCATCAACATGAACAGTACCTCAAAAACATCGAGTTATATATGTCTATATACTCGGGTGCCATGTCTCCAACATCTCCCAGGCTAAGTGTATACATCTATACACTAGGATGTTTGCTTCCTCAACCGAGGGATTTCCAATAATGAATGCAATGCTTACAACCAATAGTAAATGCATCATCGTGAACCAACAATCAATATACGCTGAACATAAACCAAAGATCAATATTCGACAAACTTGAGCCAACAATCAATAATCGTTAATCAACGAACCGCTAATCACAATTTCAATCCAACTATACGTACATACACTTAAGAGGGTTATCCATTCTTCGAATCCTAGATGCTTATATATAGGGTCATCCGCAGCCTTCCCACCACATCTAAAACCCAATGAAGGCATAACCGACTTCCATGTATGTACGTCTATCCTAATATTAATGAAATACTTAACCGAAATATAAACCAATTCACTCAACCAAACGAACCATCACATCGATCACAATCAAAACAATCAATCAATCAATCAATCAATCGACAAATTCAAGTAAACACGCAAGGGTTACACTTTTCAGCCCGAATCTCAAGTGAGTAGGGAAGTACGAAACTCACCTTGATCGGCAAAGAAGTTAAAGTCGAGTTAATACAAGATTAAAAACGAGTATTGGGCCCCACGCTTTCACAACCTATCAAAGCATGTCACATAACATAATGTCACTTTATAATCATAAATAAGTTGATTCTTTAGGTCTAAGTCGAGTCACGAACCCACAATTACTTTCTTACGTAACCGAGTTTGACACATAACACTTCGACTCGACATTTTTAGAAATGGGAGAAGATCCATTCAAAAAGAAGGTTACTACAAGAAACTAGACTCTCTTACGATTCCAACGATAGGTCATACATCTTATTTGGACTTACGGTTTAAAAGTTATTAACGTTTGAAAATTGTCGCACGTATGAACACAGCAGCTAGCCACTGCGCCGCAGTGAGCCTCAGCCAAGCTCACTGCGCCGCAGTGAGCTAACCCCCAAACTGACCAGTCGCTAGCCACTGCGCCGCAGTGGGCTAGGCCTAAGCCACTGCGCCGCAGTGGCCCATTTCTGGCCAGAACACAGCAGCAGTTGTGCAGAAACATGAAACCAAAACCTTAAAAACTCGACCCAAACCAACCCAAATCGATTTGTAGGACCTTGTAACTCAATTTGAAGCATAACTAAGTATCATTAATCATAAATAAACATAACCCAATCCACAAATCCAACGTAAACATCGAAATCACGACTAAAATCACCAAACCCTAATTAAAACCCTAATTGACCCAAAACGTTTTAATCGATTTAGGACTTGCAAATGCTCAAGATGATTAGAAGAGCATAAACAAACATAAATAGAAGTAAATGAGATGAATTAGACTTACCAAGACTCCTCCTTGAGCTAGAACCCGATTTTAGGTCAAAATGGACAAAATGGGTAAAATGCAAGAACTTCCACCCTTGATTCTCCGATTAGACGATAATGAGGTACAAATGATTATGATTCTATTGTTATACTAGTTCCAAACACCGAATTAATGCAAGAAAGAGTAGAAGAAATGAGCTTGTTTTGCTTTGCTAGAGAGAAAAGAGAGATAAGAGATAGATAGATAAGAGGGAGTGTGAGGTGCAAAAGGGGATAAGGGTGGGGATGGGCCGGCTGGGTACATGGGTCGGGTACGGGTCGACCCGTTTCTCTTTTCAGGCCAAAATACAATCACTTACACATTTAAACGCCGATTCAAACATATTACCGACCCGAAATAAACCACATTGTCATTTAATCACCAAAACGACCCAAATATTTCACTAACTTAAATTGTTAGTCATATTACACGTAAAGTCAACGGGTCAAAATTCACGGATGTTACATTATCCCCCCGTTGAAAGAATTTCGTCCCGAAATTCAACAAAACCCTAATTGGCAATTAAATGCGGATAATTAGACTTCATTTGATCCTCTCATTCCCAACCGAGCTCGGTTCCACGTCTAGCATCCCATCTATCCTTACCAATCGTGTAACGCTTATTCTTGAGCTTCTTGACTTCACGGTCCAAAATTCCTACCGATTCATCAATAAATTTCATATTCGAATCAACCCTAATTTCGTCTATAGGCATATGATGTGTAAGATCGCCAAACACTTGCGTAGGTTACCATTATGAAACACATCTTGTATGTTGCTAAGTTCTTGTGGTAATTCAATTCGACAAACAATCTTCCAAATTCGTTCAAAACTCTTGAAAGGATCAATATACCTTGGCCCGAGCTTTCCTCGTTTCACGAATCGGACCACGCCTCTCCACGGCGATACCTTCAAAAGCACAAATCGCCTAATTCAACCCTAACGGCCTCCGCTTCACATCGGCATATTTCTTTTCGTAGCTTGCGAGCTAGTTGAACTATTCTCTTAGCTTGAGAAATCGTTCTTGTCATTCCAATTACTATCCCTGTCCTGCTACCTTGGCTTCACTTGATCCTTGGTTTATCCAGTGGAGAGTGACATCTCTACTACCCAGTGCTTTGGTTGATGACATTCGAATACTCACGTAACACCTGTTATTGCACCAGATTTCCGTTATGGTCATAAGCACATACTCTTTACATGCAATCAAGTCTCAAGTCGGGTTGAGGGCCCGTTGTTCATTTGATGGCTCCCTGAATTGGAGTTAAGCGACTTTCTTTATCTGAAATGATAGAAATCAAATCTTCGTGCACCTAATCCATTTCTTCTATATATTAAGTTGCCAAGTTGTAAAATTTCATTGGTTTCATCGTATCGTGTTCGCTTCTTGTCGTCGGCGACTTCATGGCGAAGTCCATTCCAACTCGTTTTCCTTCCAATCTTCCATCTGGTCTTTCATTACTCGCTTATTCACATCCCTAGAAGTCTATAAGGGTTTTGACTACACGCGCGATGTTAGGAAGTTAAGCATATACAAAATTTAAGTTATCGAGATGGGACAAGCCCGGTAAGTCGTCCGGAAAAGCCTCGGGAGACTCAAGATTGACAGAGACGACGTTAGTTTTCAGATTCTCGAGACGGTAGCTCTAAGGACGCTTGAGTTTGAAGACTTACATGGGGCCCTAAGAACCTTACTGTTACACAAAGACGTTTTTAGTTAATTCTTTACTACTACCACTAACCGTATTTATCACCGTCATCCAATCCGTACTTGCAAAAATTTTCAAAGTTCCAAATTTCCAGGAGCATAGGGCTATTGAAGAGCTTAATATCATTTAAAGTCAACCATCATTACCAAGTAGTTCAACTAAGCCTATATAGTACATCCCAAACCATTTGAAGGATCGAGATCAAGATCTAAGCCTACGGATACTCGTTAATGACAGAAGTCTAGTAAGAAAGGCAAACCGTAACCGGCTCTAGAATCGAGTAACATCGAGTTGTAGTGGTCGAGGAGGAAGATGTACCTGTCGTCGCTTCCGAGTCGTTGTGGGCTGAAGGATAAATGATTTGAAGGGGTACTAGATTCAATGGCGCCGCTTTCGGGGCTCTACAATTCTTGGACATGTGTCCAACTTGGTTGCAATTAAAACACGCCCTGCATTGAACGTTGGTGGAGTGATGACTGTTGCATCTTCCACATAACGGGTGAGGCCCCAAATAAGTTTTCCTTGCCGGCTCCGCTACTTCAGCTTGTTGTCCAACCCATTGTGGACAATTGTTATGGTAGTGAGTACGACTACCACATCCAAAACACTCGCCTCTTTGTTGATTACCCTGAGGAGGAACGACTCGAATAGGAGTCACGTTCATTGGGCCCATTCTCGAAACTCCACAATTCCTAGATATATGTCCACACTGATTACAATTATGGCAAGCCCCACATTGTAGTGGGAGGGTAGTGGAGATTACACTTTCCACATAAGGGATAAGGTCCCAAATAAGGTTTCCTCGCCTGTCCCATCGCCTCTCGGAATTTATCCTTATTATAATCATTGGGGTCAAACCTACCCGCCTTCCTTGCCCCGCTAGATTCTCCAATTTCTTTCCTTTTCAATGAGGCTCTACTTGACACCTTCTCATCGCCCACATTTACTCCAGCTTCAAGTGTTTCATTGCCTCTCTGAAGGCTTGACGTGACTTGGGCTACAATAGCAGGTATGGCGTTCATTACCGCCTGAGCAATCACGGTTGCCAAATCCGGCTCATCGCTGTGGCTAGCCGCATTCCTTCTTGCTCTCACCATTATCTGATGATAAGTAACGCGTCGACCCGGAAGTTAGTCTCACAATGCTCACATATTAGTCACATAAGTAGTTAATGCTCTCATACCGACATAACATATTCATTTCATATCATTAAGCTAAAGTAGAATGCTAGAATCCTATAAGATTGTTACTTATCATTTATCATGTTAAGTTCACTACAGTTGTTTATCATTAATTCGAGTAATCATGTCAATACATCATACAATAAAACTAACTTGTTAACTTCATTCATACAACCATCCATCTATTAATACATTTTTACACGTATATTACCAACTACGTTGTATCATGCATCACCGTATTCGATTATCTCACGTATACAATTTAGCCTAACAACATACTTTATACATGCCAAACTATCAAACTAGTAAACTAATCCTTTCATGAAAGTGTTCGTTGATTAACACACCTACACCTGCATTATCTATTTCCGTTACATCATGCATAAAAATCACGCTTAACAACATAGTTTCTCATACTTTTGCCATATAACTAATATGTTAAATCGATTCATATAATTATCCATTGATTAATACATTTTACGCATGTATTACTAATATCTCATATCCTACACACAACCAAGATTGACTAACTTCAGAACCAAGATGAACTAACATCAACTTGGCCACTACGGGTCATACATACATACACATTACACATGCATAACATATATGTTACTCAATCATACGAAACAACATGTCATTCCCCTACCAATTCCTATCATAGCAATAGTTCTAAAGTTTATGACCGGGGATTAGCTTACAATTGCCCTCATGTTAGCCGCACTAGTAGTTAGTATTTTCATGCCAACATACTACACATGTTTAATGTCTCTACACTAAGGCCAACACATAAGTGTTGTCAAATAATTGTCATATAATGTGCTATCCTACCAACATATCATACATGTTTCATATTCTCGAGCTAAGTTCGCAACAATTATCCACCATTAAAACCAAATACTTGTATTTAACACATCTCATTATAAGCAATTAAAACAAGTCAACTAACACGAGTGGTTTAAAGTATAATCCGAATTCGATATGCTTTCTAGTTATTGACCGGGTATGTATACAGGGTGTACCAACGGCTAACCCTCCACCTAATCAACTTCCATTAAGCATATCGGTTCCTTATTATACTCTAAGCCAAGCATGCGCAATCCATGATGTCATTAACTTGTTATAATATTGGATAACCATAAAAGAGTTGATCGGGTTCTTTTAGGGTTGCCACAATATTATACTAAGTTAATAACATAACTTCATTTTGCTCTAAATCATCAAATTAGCACCAATCAATAGTAATAATCCACATCAACGACAATCAATTTCAATCATTGCACACATTAACCACATTGTACTCATACCACATTCATCACATTGAATTCAAGCCATCACATAAGTGGTCTCAACTACGAACTCACAAGGGAAACATCACATAATTCACATTGCACACGAATTTCCTAACCATGCATGCTATATGAAAAGTTTTAAGTTAAGCCGTAGTCTAGGTCAAACCGCCTAATTCTCTACGACCAAGCATGGGCCACCATTCTGTAACACCCCAAGCCGAGGCTCAGAATATCACGGAAATCATATAGCACCAGTTGGAATTACGATAGAACGTACTAAATGCATACAAAGGATTCAACGAATCCAAACAATACAAAACAAGTATCAAATTACATCATGAGCAAATAGCCATCACAGTTAACAAAAGACAATCATAAGATGGCGAATCAATCCTAAGAAAATGCAACAAAAGAAGGCCAATGGATCCTTGATCCATATAGTCCAAGTCCCGGGTTTGACAGCAAGCAATGCAACTAAACTTCACGTCCTGGATTATCCTGATTACCTGAAAAGTGTACTAACCATAGTCAACACAAGGTTGGTGAGTTCGTATAAATGGTCCACAAGGAACCATTGCCAAATGTCAAGATACCAAAATAGGAGTGCACAATGACTGACTGAAAGCCCCTAAGAGAACGCAATGACAAGCACGACACGACTATACCATCATAATTAAATGAGTAATCAATATGAACATATGAAGCGATAATCCATATGAATGTAAAATGCATAATGAATGCAAATGCCATGACAATGTCGAATGCATAAGATAAGACGACATGCCTATCTTATGCGAGAGTCCAAGTCACAATGCAACGGTACCCACCTGTCATCAACATGAACAGTACCTCAAAAACATCGAGTTATATATGTCTATATACTCGGGTGCCATGTCTCCAACATCTCCCAGGCTAAGTGTATACATCTATACACTAGGATGTTTGCTTCCTCAACCGAGGGATTTCCAATAATGAATGCAATGCTTACAACCAATAGTAAATGCATCATCGTGAACCAACAATCAATATACGCTGAACATAAACCAAAGATCAATATTCGACAAACTTGAGCCAACAATCAATAATCGTTAATCAACGAACCGCTAATCACAATTTCAATCCAACTATACGTACATACACTTAAGAGGGTTATCCATTCTTCGAATCCTAGATGCTTATATATAGGGTCATCCGCAGCCTTCCCACCACATCTAAAACCCAATGAAGGCATAACCGACTTCCATGTATGTACGTCTATCCTAATATTAATGAAATACTTAACCGAAATATAAACCAATTCACTCAACCAAACGAACCATCACATCGATCACAATCAAAACAATCAATCAATCAATCAATCAATCGACAAATTCAAGTAAACACGCAAGGGTTACACTTTTCAGCCCGAATCTCAAGTGAGTAGGGAAGTACGAAACTCACCTTGATCGGCAAAGAAGTTAAAGTCGAGTTAATACAAGATTAAAAACGAGTATTGGGCCCCACGCTTTCACAACCTATCAAAGCATGTCACATAACATAATGTCACTTTATAATCATAAATAAGTTGATTCTTTAGGTCTAAGTCGAGTCACGAACCCACAATTACTTTCTTACGTAACCGAGTTTGACACATAACACTTCGACTCGACATTTTTAGAAATGGGAGAAGATCCATTCAAAAAGAAGGTTACTACAAGAAACTAGACTCTCTTACGATTCCAACGATAGGTCATACATCTTATTTGGACTTACGGTTTAAAAGTTATTAACGTTTGAAAATTGTCGCACGTATGAACACAGCAGCTAGCCACTGCGCCGCAGTGAGCCTCAGCCAAGCTCACTGCGCCGCAGTGGGCTTGCCCCCAAACTGACCAGTCCCTAGCCACTGCGTCGCAGTGGGCTAGGCCTAAGCCACTGCGCCGCAGTGGCCAGGTCTGCCAGAACACCAGCAGCAGCAGTGGCAGAAACATGAAACCAAAACCTTAAAAACTCGACCCAAACCAACCCAAATCGATTTGTAGGACCTTGTAACTCAATTTGAAGCATAACTAAGTATCATTAATCATAAATAAACATAACCCAATCCACAAATCCAACGTAAACATCGAAATCACGACTAAAATCACCAAACCCTAATTAAAACCCTAATTGACCCAAAATTCGTTTTAGATCGATTTAGGACTTGCAAATGCTCAAGATGATTAGAAGAGCATAAACAAACATAAATAGAAGTAAATGAGATGAATTAGACTTACCAAGACTCCTCCTTGAGCTAGAACCCGATTTTAGGTCAAAATGGACAAAATGGGTAAAATGCAAGAACTTCCACCCTTGATTCTCCGATTAGACGATAATGAGGTACAAATGATTATGATTCTATTGTTATACTAGTTCCAAACACCGAATTAATGCAAGAAAGAGTAGAAGAAATGAGCTTGTTTTGCTTTGCTAGAGAGAAAAGAGAGATAAGAGATAGATAGATAAGAGGGAGTGTGAGGTGCAAAAGGGGATAAGGGTGGGGATGGGCCGGCTGGGTACATGGGTCGGGTACGGGTCGACCCGTTTCTCTTTTCAGGCCAAAATACAATCACTTACACATTTAAACGCCGATTCAAACATATTACCGACCCGAAATAAACCACATTGTCATTTAATCACCAAAACGACCCAAATATTTCACTAACTTAAATTGTTAGTCATATTACACGTAAAGTCAACGGGTCAAAATTCACGGATGTTACACCTATAAATAGTGGGTGTGTGTATGCGTGTTTAGACAAGAGTGTAGAGAGAGAAATGAGCAAAACCTAGAGAGAGAAAACCAAGAACACGCACGGTTGATCTTGTGGGTGGTACTCGACTCACGCACGAACCGCAAACACACACCCGGTTTGGACGGCTCGTAGACTTAGGTTACCACGTTGGTTGGTAAGGTTTGTCCGGAGAGCCGTTTCACTATATAACCAAATACGGGTGTTTATATTCACGCAAAAAGATATATATATATATATATATATATATATATATATGATATATATATATATCATAAAAGGTAGATATAGAAACCGTGGGTTATCTCGGGGAATTCCGCACCTCGACATATCCTTAAGTCAATCTCGGTTCGGTAAGACCCGGGGGACTTACAATCATCCATGATTAGTGTCTTAATCTCATCCACAGTCATGCGAGGTCGGTGAACGTTGTTTGATGATGACGCCATTTGGATATGAAGAGTGAAATGGAAATTGAAAGAGTGAAATGGAAATTGAAATGAATTTGGGATGTCCCTGTTATGTTGGAATCGTGTTTATATAGTCAAATAAATGTTAGCCGTTTAGGGACTAAATATGTAAATAAATTTGAAATTTGAACGTTGGAGGGACTTAAAATGTAAATAAATTCGAAATTTGAACGTTGGAGGGACTTTATGTAAATAAATTCGAAATTTGAGTGTTGGAGGGACTTATTATGTAAATAAATTCGAAATTTGAGTGTTGGAGGGACTTATTATGTAAATAAATTCGAAATTTGAACGTTGGAGAGACTAATACTGTAAATAAATTCGAAATTTGAACGTTGGAGGAGCGTTGTTTACTTTATTTATATATAGTATCTTCTTCATCAAACATTTCAGACCAAAAAAAAAATCCAAATCAAACATTTATATATTTCTATCATCCAAATGGCTTCTTCATCAAATATCACTTTTCCAAAACCACCATTGACTGTCAATCAGGTGAAGGACAGTATGGTGGCCGATATCCTAGACTACCTAACATTTCAAGAGGAAATGGTGGCAGTTATGCATAAGCTAAATGACAAAAAGAAATGGTGCCGTCAACAAATTTCTATTTTACATGCAAGAGAATGTTTTGAGCTTGAGTTTCAATACATAGATTACTTGCAAGGGAAGATCGACAACCTCCAAAATGCCATTGAACAACTTGACAGTGCGGCTTTCGCATTGAAGAACTGGAACAAATCGGCGGAACGACAATATCAAATGGTTTAATTATTGTTAATGTCTTTTTATTTCCATGTAGTCTTGATTTCTAAGTACTTTAGTTATTTTTAATGTCTAGCTGTTGTACTTTTTTTTAATTACTTTAGTTAATTTTAATTCATAGCCGTCATACCTTGTTTGTGTTTTATTTTTAATGTGAAATAAATTGTGTGTGTTATTTAATTTATATTAAATATTGGGGTGATTGAAGTGTAAAGTTGGATAAAGTGTAGATTTAAATAAAAGGTGGGTCTAAGACTAGTCCTGAGTATAAGGTTGAATTTAGGGGGATTAGTCCTTGGATGTTTTTTTGCTGATGTGGCGCTGATTAGGATTAGTTCTCTTGGGGATGAGTCCTGACATAAGGCAGCCTCTAACTTTTATGTTTTTTTTTTTCTAAACTACTGGTCAATCTTTTGGGCTTCATGTCTTATTGGGCCCAAAACAAATTTTTTTCAAAAATCTTTAGGTCCTATCATCCCATATTACAATTAAACTAACTTTGTTTCATTAAGATTTAATTATATCTTCTATATATTTTTGACTTTCTTTTAAAAAATAAAATATTTTAAAATCAAAAACTTTATTAACGTGTCATTTTAACTAATTAGGCCTATTAATCATTATCC
The DNA here is from genome assembly GCA_034093135.1 of Erigeron breviscapus. Lineage (NCBI taxonomy): Eukaryota > Viridiplantae > Streptophyta > Magnoliopsida > Asterales > Asteraceae > Erigeron > Erigeron breviscapus. Next base: position 121,855,127 of record CM067169.1, on the reverse strand, counting down.
AAATTTAATAATATAACAAACTTTTGAACATGGTAATAATATTACCTTTACGTAGACATATATTTATATTCTATTTTATATATTATATACTAGTATTAATACCCGTACGATGTATGATTATTACAATGAATTATACCAATACCTATATTTAAAAAATTTTAACTTTAATAATGTTATTAATAATCCTTTTTTTTAGATTAATTTTTTTTGCTATTTATAACCTTAACGTCATGAAAGTGAAATATGGCCGGTAACGTTGTTTTAAAGTTTTGCACTCTTCTCGATTTATTAAACTTTTAATTGATATATATTGAGTAGGTGGTAATAATTTATAATCTATATTTAACTAAAGACATGAAAACTTATATTAAAACAATAATAAAGTATAGTAATAGAAGATATACATAACTAAAAATAATAATAAATAAAACTAATTACTTTTTAACATTTTTCAATCTTATAGTTTTTTGAAAATATAAGATAAAAGTGTGCATGGAAATCTATATCCTAAACTTAAATCACAACTTCGATATAAATATATTATTTATAATATATATATATATATATATATAATATATATATATAATATATATATATATAATATATATATATATATAATATATATATATATTATCTAGATAATAAACCAAATGTATAAATAAAAGCATTAATCCTGTTTTAGTATATTGGTAGATATATATATTTTTTCTTTTTGTTTGTGTTTGTTAGTCTGTTTAGTCTTTTTACTTTATATCGCAAACCTTTGAATGTAATTGTGCATGTAAACACGATAGTTGAAACATCACAATGCGGACCTTTGAACATATTTTTTCTTTTTGTTTGTGTTTGTTAGTCTGTTTAGTCTTTTTACTTTATATCGCAAACCTTTGAATGTAATTGTGCATGTAAACACGATAGTTGAAACATCACAATGCGGACCTTTGAACGTAATTGTACACGTAAGATAGTTGAAGCCCGCAATGCGGGATTGCGGGCTTCTAAATTCACTAGTTTTATAAAATTCCCATGACACCCATGGCTCCGTATGCTTAAAGTGTTAAATCGACAACATACAAGATTTGTAAAACCCACAAAATGCTTCAAAAGGCAAATGCAGCATATCCAGATAAAGATGACTACATAATAAGGGGGCTTTGAGAGCAGTATAAAACCAAATTGTGCTTAGAAACCACTTGAAAGAAAGTGATTTGAGTACGTATTAAGTCAGCCAACATGATAAATACTAGTTAAAAGCACACAAACATTGTCACGGTAGTATCTTCAAAACAACTTAACATCTTTTCCACTTTCTTGTTTTGGCTTCCGATTTGAACTTGTCAACTTGTAACTCCATCTACAATTCAAACAGCATTCAAATAGTTAGTACCAAAACTTACAGGTGGTAACAGACATATTGGAAAACAGGTTGAGGTAGAAAACTCATTTTTTTAAAAATATGATTACAAAGCGATGTCGGTCTTATGCATTCCCTTACACATTGAATTTGACTTCTTTTTCAATAAAATCTTTTAACCAAATCATATTTACATCTTTTCATATATATATGTATACCAATCCAAGCTCGCATTAATGATAAACCATCAACGGATCTGATTTAGCATCCAGAAATGCATATAATTATGTTTGAAAATAAACTGACAAGTTGAAATATCAGGAGTTACATTACCTATTTTGAGAGATTTTAATCGTATCAGACTGCATGACCAGCATGATGAATGGCATGAATCTGTATTAATGATCATTAACAGTAAGAAAACTCCCCATAATTTTTAGCAAAGAAAAAACACATATACAACAAATTAGGATTACCTTTACGGATGGTGGCTCTCCCACACACTGGCTCCCTCGCCTGTTTATAGCATATCACAACATAAGTGACACCAATGAAAACATATACAAAACCTCACTAGAAGATGAAATGCAGCCAGCCACTTTTCCTATAAATTGGATCAATTTTGGAGTTACATTACCTATTATGAGAGATTTTAACTCATAGCAGACTGTATGAACAGCACAAAGAATGGCATTAATCTGTATTCATGATAATCAAAAGTAAGGAAACTCCCCATACCTTTTAGCAAAGAAAAAACACATATACAACAAATAAGTATTACCTTTACGGATGGTGGCTCCCACAAACTGGCTCCCTCACCTGTTTATAGAATATCACAACATAAGTGACACCAATGAAAACATATACAAAACCTCACTAGAAGATGAAATGTAGCCAGCCACTTTTCCTATACACTGGATCAATTTTGGTTGTGTTTTGTCAAAAGCAAGTAAGATATGGATAAGCAGAAATTAGCTAAAAGAAAATATAGTTCAAATTATTGGATTATAATGTAGGCTATTTATGCATTAAAAATACACTTAGTACGACTTTCAATCGGTTAAGACCAGCATTACAACTTAAATTGACTTTTTATTAGTTAAATTATAATTCTATACAAAATATGTTGAATATTCTATTAATAATGATTTTTGATGTATAACATTAATGGATATTTATGCACAACCAGCGAGTTCTATTTAATTTGTGGGTTTCTAATTATTTATAACTAAATAAATAAATTAAAAAATTAGACAAGTAGTGGTGCATAAGACACACCAGGAGCAACTGCATGATTCTGACATGGGTTGTTAACTGCATCATCCAACATTATCTCGTGTTTTGTCTGAAACGGCCTGTTCAACATACCAACATCATATTCAATTGGTTCCATTCACAATGAACAAAAATTAGTATCCCAAAAGAAAAAAGGCAAAACGTATAATCTCTGAAGTCCCGGAAAAATAAACATAATTTAAGAAATCTGATAAAAACCCCACCTGAATTGCTTTAGTGAAGACTCTTATAATGAGGTTTAAGTCTTTGTCTACAATGTTTGCCTCTTCCAATACATTCTGGATATATTGGATGATATCGTTCTGCAGTTATAATAATAATAATATAAGAATCATTAAACCATAAGCATAGCGAGTTTGTGAACACTTTCTAATAAGTACAGAAAACGTACATATAATGCACAACCACCAGCAACTAATTTGTAATCTTTCATGACACTCCTCACCTCCGGGATCAGATCACGTATATACATCTCTGCTTCTTCAATGAACTATTATAAAATCAAAGATTAAATAATCAATATCCATTCAACATTAGTTTGGTATAAAACAGTTTATTTTGGAAATTTTAACATTAAAACCTTTTGTACTCCAATGTATACACTAGATCATATACCAGTATACCATTTTCAATTTTATTTTTAAATAGTTTATGGGAAGAACCTTGTCATTTCCACAAAGAACAATAGTGGCTGCCTTGCCTCTACAACATCCAGAAAATATGCCAAACACTTCGTCACCAAATTTCTTTTTCTCAACACGCTTGCAAGTCCCAATAAGCTTTTCCAAAAATTAAAAGTACATTATAATATCTCAGATAAGTTAATTATACAAAAACATGCGAATAACAACGATATCTATGAACATGTAGTTTTACTAGAAAGGTGTTCAAAGTAGAAGAGGATTACTATTCTTGGTTCATAGTTATGGTAGTTTGATATCGGTTTAGCGTAAATTGCTTTTACAACACGAGATACATCACCTTCGGCAACTAGATCTGCAAAATAAATACCTCGATTTGCCAATTCCTGATGATAAAAAAAAGATAAAAAGTTAAAATATAAGAAATGGGTTTCATTGGCATGAAAGAATCGATGTTAACCACCTTTTTTGTATCCTCATCAATAGCTTGACATGACAAAATGACGTCGGGACTATACTTCAAATGATTCTCCATTATATCAATTATGTTTACACCAACTCTGTTAATACAAGGGAAACGAAAGTCAAAATCCCATGAAGAAATCTTACAAGGGAAATTGATATATCTACCTCCCATCCTTTTTTTGGGAATTTAGATGAGGCTTGATGTTTATGATCAGGATCTCTGGATTCTCAACCACATCCAGCTTCTCAAAACCAACAACATGTGGTTTAAACACGATCCCGATACCTTCTACAAAAAAGGAGTCATCGACACAACCACCAGAAACCTAGAGAAAAGAAAACGTAAATGATGCATATGAATTACATAATCAAAAAACATTGCATTCTCATAACAGTTCTATCAGTTGTATTGTGAACAATCTAAGGTGATGTTTGTTATTTATGAGTGAGGGATGAAATACAAGCCTTTTTAAAAACACAAACTGTTTGTCTTCCAACTCTTCAATCGTTGACAACAATTATCTCAAAACATTATACGATCAATCATATACCATAGTATTCTATAATAAGTTTTTTAGAGTCCTTTATATCAAACTTAACATAAAAAATCAAAGAACTTCTAAACAAAATACGCAAGCAGCCAGCCAAGCATACAAATAACTTGAATACTTGTACATATCTGGAAAATTAAAAAATAAATAAAAACAAGAGGAAAACTCTGGAAAACCAAGATTGTGTTAAACACGCATGTACCTTCTTTACTTTAATCAAGTCAAACCCATCTTCGAAATCACTTATACTTGCATAAAAAGGACCACTATACTCATAATCATATCCTGTAGCATGGACAGCGCCAACAATAACGTCTGCTATATGTTCCCGATAACGTCCAAACAGCTTTTCCGGGTGTTGCGTGGCATAAAATCTGGATAGTATGCCTTTCATGTCCTTACCCTCCATGCTTATAGATAATTTTTTAATCTTCTTAATGACCTATAACATAATTTTTGAGCTTTACAATTAGATGATGTTAGAGGTGATTAAAAAGTAAGTACAGATTATTGTACGTACCATATTACACAAAATTTCAAAAGCTTGCATGATATTTTGAGGTGAAACACCTTGATCAAGCAAGCTTTTGGCACCTTTTATAAGCTCCGCCTCAAGAACAGGTACTATAACATCCTGCCACCAGATATACATATAAATATATGTATATGAGAAAATTTGGATTTTGATATATACATATGCATATATATATATATATATATATATAATATATATATATATATATTAGCGCCAATAGTTGATTAAAGTTGATGGGAAATGAGAATAAAAATGTCATGTACCTCATAGGAAAGCAAACTGTATTTCGTATCCGATCCACACTGTTGATGTTCAAATACCACCAAATTCAATAAATACATAACAGCTTATTTTTAATTAGTCAATAATAATAAACACTACTAAGTGAGTCAGTGATAACGAGAAGGCTGTATTAAAAACTAATTACCGTCAAGTGCGCCATTATCGATCGACGAGAGCGGTTGAGAAAGGTAAAAAGTAATGATGGGCAGCCTTCATCAACACAACAGTTAGAATATTAAACACACTTTAAAGTAACTGCTTTAATACATACAGAAATAATAACAAATAAAAAAAAATGCCTATATATATATATATATATATAAATGTATATATGATAATATATATATACATTATATATATATATATATATATATATTATGCATATACATACATATATACACTATAGATATACATATACATATATACATATATAGATATATAGATATACATACATACACACACACATATATATACAAATGAATCGACGCAAATATAAATCTCTAACTGAAATTTGAAACTCCAGCTCCGTCTAATTTTACAAATCCCTTGAAAACATACACATATATACACGCAAATATGAATGTTTGAAGGGCCCAACAAGAATTAATTTCTTACTGTCAAAATCGAACGCAATTATTCTAATACGGAACCCTATTCAATCGAGTATCAAAATAACAATTAAGCATTAAATTAAATAAGTGCAATTAAACATTAATTAAGCACGTATACAATCAAGAAGAAGAAGGATTTTGACAAGACTCAAACCATTTGTTATTCCAAGGTGTTTAACCATCAATTTTCGAGATCTAAGGTTCTTTAAAACCCATTATATAATTAATTTTGTGTGTAGACATTTCACATGAGAACAAATTTAAAGATTATACAATTTGATTCTTACCACAAGTTGAACAAGAAGAAACGTCTAGAGCGAGAGAACGGGCGGCTGAGAGAGGGAGAAAAGAGGGAGAAAAAAGAGACAAAGTATCTTTGGAAAAATAAGATGAAAATGGGTGGTGGGAGATGGGTTTAGTCCCCACGGGATTGAGATCCAAGCCACAACAAAACCCTAGGACCTTTGTACAATTACATGAGCTTAAAATATCAAAATGTACAATTTTTTAATTTTTTTTCCATGATGCGTTTGGTTCACATAATGATTTTAGGTTGAATGGAATCTTTCAAAGGAATTTGAATTTGAAAAAATGGAATTTGATGAAATGCTTTTAATTTTTTAAAAATTCAAGTGACGGAAGGAATTTATTCCTTCCTCCATCCCCAAGGAATGGAGATTCCATCAAATGATAGAATTTATTCTTTGAACAACCAAACGCACTAAGGAATGGAATTCAATTCCAATTCAATCAAATTCCATCAGATTCTGTGAATCAAACGCGACCTAAAGGTTTCATTTAACATTAGCCTAAAGTTATTAATAAAGTTAGACTAATTAACATGCATTAAAAATTTATATCTTCTATATCGAAAGCTCACCACTAAATTTTATGATAATTGTACAACAATTTAATGCATCTTAAACATAACCCCAAGAGCTGTATTCAGCAAACCCCATAAATAAAGTTAACAATTTTGGGTATTAGATTGAATTTTGTCCATTTGATTAAAATTAAAGGACATAAATAATTTTTAAATTTTCTTTGAATTTTGACACTTTATCTTTTTAATTTTTAATGTATCTCAACCCTCCTACTTTATCTTTTTATCTAATTGTGTTTATAATTTTTCATCCCTGTAACATAGGGGAAAAAAGCTAAACTTTACCAATGAAACAATACCCACCTTTTACATCTACCACAAATGACAAAAAATTCATTTTAAATCTCAAATAAATACTCGTATAAAAAACTTACATGTTTAAACAAAATACATATTATAAATCTAAAAATCATTGATCTACACACACAAACATGAGAGAGAAACGAGAAGAGTTGTAGATTTCGTCATCGGCGGCGACGGTGGTGGCCGCCGGAGGTACTACCGGCCGGCGGTGATGGTTGTCGTCACGTTGCCATGTTGCCTATGAAGCCTATTTTTTTTCTTCATAAATCAACCTCGAACCTATCATCACAAACTCATGTTTGAATATTTATCTTTCTTTTCATTATAGATCTTTCTTTTGTTTTTTTCTTTTCATTGTAGATCTAAAGCTATGGAAAAAAAACTGAATATATGGAAAAAAAAACTAAATAAGTGATACTAAATATATGAGTAAAATATATGATTTGTAATAAGTTCTTGAAAGTAGTAATAAGAAAGGAGGAGGTTGTTGGGATTTTATTAACTATACAACTTTTTGTATCGGAATAGGATGTTCATAATTTGAAAGGACTTCAAATTAGTTTATTCAAAACTTAGGGTTTATGGTGTAAATAATTAGGGTAAATTACACAAATGGTACCTGGGTAGGTATCGAAATTTCACTTTTCATACCTACACGAATTTTATTACGCGAGACACACCCAAAGTTGTCAAAAGTGCACACCCACCATACCTCCGCCTAACGGAGACAAACGGATCATTAAATTTGGTCACATGCCACTCACGTGAATGTGTAAATGACTTTTTTACCCCATATCGACCCATTTTTCCCATTTTCTTAACCCTAACTACTTTTCTTCCCCTTTTATCCTTTCAAATTTATCTTTCTCTCTATTTTGTAACACCAGAAATGATTAATCACAAAATTATAAAAACTTTTTCTTTCAGATTTAACACCACAACAAGAATACTTCAACACATATTACATTCGGCTAAAATACCTTATCAACTGATCTAGATCAAAGTTATGGCGGCTATATGAGATTTGAAAATCTGGCTAAGGTGCTTGGTGGGCTGTTGGAGATGGTCACGGTGGTAGTGGCCGGAAAAAAAGATGGGTTAAAATAGATGTTTGAAGATGCGGGCTGCCGGAGATGGTCACAAATTCGGAGCACCACCGTCCCAACCCCTATTTTGTATTACCCACTATCAAGAAAAAGCCTACCGTAACGAATTATATCTCTGTGGAGGAAAAAAGGACAGGCGGATCTTGGTGGTCGGTTTCCGGTAAGAGGATGAATGTTTGTTCTGCGGTCGATTGATGAATGTCACAAATAATTCATCTCATTTGTTGGATTTTCTAGTATATAATTCGTGGCACTGTATATTATCAATACATTTACATGGTGGTATCACCACCTCATTATTGCGTATGAATCATAATTGTGATTTGAACTTTGTCAAGTTTGTGGGTCAATGGAGATGGGTTAATTACGTATGGATCGTTTGGAATTTTTGGTATTGTTGGTGAAGATTGTTTATGATTTAGTTTTGAGTAATGTTTGGAATTGGAATTTGGTTTAACTGGAAATGGTAATTTATATATTTTATGCTTTTTTGTATATACATTTTTTGGGGTATGAAAATGGAAAAGGAAAAGCTTTTTAGGTATAAAAAGGGGAAGAAGTATTGGAGGAGGGCATATGGGTGTGAAAATACGTTTATACCTCACGTGAGTGACATGTGACCAAATTTAACGATCCGTTTGTCTCCGTTAGGCGGATGTATGGTGGGTGTGCACTTTTGACAACTATGGGTGTGTATCGCGTAATAAAATTCGTGTAGGTATGAAAAGTGAAATTTCGATACCTACTCAGGTACCATTTGTGTAATTTACCCAAATAATTAAAATTCAATTTAATTAATCCTAGTCGAACTCAACTTCCCTTAAAAAGGATGAAGATTTAGAAACTCTAATTAATATGTAGAATTCGAATTCGACTTCCCCTTGGAAAGGAGGGTCGAATTCAAAACCCTAATTATTCCAAAACCATTTAATTAAAAACCTTTTAATAAAACATAAACATCATAATTAGTTACGATTAATAGTTAATCTAGTATAATTTACTTATGCAATAGTTAATTAACCTAATTAATTTATATGCGGAATAAGTTAACAAAACAATTAACTAATTAATTCCCTAATTATGATATATCATGCATACAATATAACCAACTAATAAATAAATAACTGAATAAGGGAAGCGACATAACCTCTTTGTAGAAACCCGAGACGAGAACTCCGTCACGTACTAGAGCCTGTTTCGGACAAAAATTACCTAAGATAATTTTGTAAATGATTCAAGATAATTTTAGAACCGGAGATTTGTAAGTGAGGTTTGGTGTTTTAAGATCTTCAAACAAATGAAAAGTTTTCTTAAAGATAACGATGTAAACTAAGAGTTTTTGCTAAAAAGAGTTTTATGATCTTTGAGACAGAAATACGTTGAGAAAGTAAGAAAACTGTTGAAGATAAAGACAAAATATTGAAATGCAGTGCTAGGATCTTGAAGATAAATGCAAAATACAATGACTACGGAATTTTGATGACGGGAAAAAACCCTTGATTCAATTAAGAAATCTTAGGTAAAAAAACCCGGGAGGATTCAATCGATCCTACCTGTAGTTTCTTTATTATTATTTGTGAATGATTATAACACTATGGAAAAAAGGAAATTCGAACAAATAATAGCTAAAATAAAGTTATTGTGTGTTGAGCGATTTCTTGAGTTGTGTGTTTGTGTGCTGAATGCTTCGTGTATAGAATGCTTGTTTCTAATTTATAGAGCTAGATGTTGAACAATATCTCCGAAATATCTGGGATCTTCCTGGTCTTGCTCTTCACGCTGAAGAAATGACATAGATGACCGTTGAGAACTTTTCTTCACATGGTAAAACTGTTATCAATCATGATTCTTGTGGTTGAAGTGGTAAACTATCCGTTGAAACACGTTTTCTTCATGTTGTAACCTTGAACTTTAATCCTGCAAACGATATCCTTTGTACTAGATATATATTCGTTAGTGGAATTATAGATCCTGACATTTTCAAGATCCTGTTATATCGAGTGTTTCGGTCAAAAATTACCTAAGATAATTTTAGAAAGGATTTTAGACAACTCAAAAACCGAAGATTTGTAAGTGGGGTTTGGTGTTCAAGGATCTTCAATTAAAAGGAAAGTTTTCTTAATAATAACGACTAAAACTGAGAGTTTTAACTGAAAAGAGATTTAAGAAAGACTTTGAGACAGAAATACTTTGAGTACTTAAGAAAACTGTTGAAGATAACGTAAAGCACTGTAAATTAACACTAAGATCTTAAATAAAAGTTATAAAGAATAACGACACCAGAATTTTGTTGACGAGGAAAAACCCTTGATCCAATTAAGTGATCTTAGATAAAAAACCCCGGGAGGATGCAATCGACCCTCCAGCTGTTCTATTATTATTATTATCTTTGTTTATGAACGATTACAATGAAATGAAAGAATTAACAAGTGAATGACGAATAATTGCTAAGTAAATAAACTGTTGTTGTTGAATGCTTGTAGGGTGTGTATATTCTGGGTGTGATAATCATGTCCTCCTTTATGAACGAGGGCTTCCTCTATTTATAGAGCTAGACGTTGAACTATATCTCCGAAAAATCTGGGATCTCCTTGGACTTGCTCTTTACGCTGAAGAAATGGTTTAGATGACCGTTGAGAACTATTCTTCACATGGTAAATCTGTTATCAATCCCGATTCTTGTGGATGAAATGGTAAACTATCCGTTGAAACACGTTTTCTTTCTGTAACACGTCTTTGACTTCAGTCCTGCAAATAATATCTACTATACTAGACATATATTCATTAGTAAAATCACAGATCTTGAAGATATCAAGATCCTATTACATCAGGATTATAATGCAACGCGATCTGGAGCACTGAACTAAGTGGGATCAAGGATCCTCCAATATTGTACAATATCTAGTATTTATTACGGAAGGACTAAAGTGTAAATTGGATTCAGGATCCCAGTAGTAAAAATTCTACCCCAAACATCGAGATAATAAGATAACACAACCAGAACTAATAAATTAGATAAGACTAAGGATCCTTATAAACAGTGTATCGTTAAGCAAATATCTTAAAAAGCCTAAAGTGTAAATTCTATCAGGATCCTAGTGGTGAAAATTTCACCCCAAACAATTGTCCCCAAAACTTATATGTCATTGTAAACTAATAATTAGGTAAAAGGAAATCTTCTTTTAGGTTTTCATTCTTATGCTTCCTTTTATCTACTTTTCCAGTCGAGATTTATCTCAGAGAATAAAAGGTTAGTTTTCTTTCCTTACCCTATTATATTTTCAACTTCCAATTTTTAATTTACTAAAGAATTTCTTGAACTTGTATTAGATCTAGGATCTATTTTCTTAGTTTTAGTTTCTGGTGTAGGAATTTATATTTGCTTTGTCTGAACCAATTGCTTATTGTTCCTTGAAGTTTCAATTGTCTTAAAAACGTGTTTGCTTTTAAGCTCTCTATTTAATTGATTCATCTAGATTTTGTAAGTCCACTTGAATCGGATCGTTAATAGTTTGCTCCAGTTATCTTGAGGTGCGGAATCCCTCACTATAACTTGGTGATTCACAACGAGCCTCTAGATTATCTGTTGCCTCGCAGATCTTCTTCAGGCTAGCGGAACAATACTTGACGACTATAACCTGCACTATATGCTTGATATTTCGACAAATGTTCAACCATAATCTCTATTAGGGTTCGGTATTTATAGGAAAACACCCGACATGGACTTCAGCGAGTCGGCCTCGCAAATCCAGCCCAGCCCGTCACATTTACGAGGTCGTAATTGTGATTGGCCTCGTATTTGACCCTGCAAATACGGGGTCGTATTCCCTATGTAAATTGCGAGGTCGTAACTCACACTTAGCAGATTAATTACACATTCAATACTTAAACTTAATCTAGTATTCTATGCATAATATCAAGTTCATTAATGACAATCACATTACAAAGACATATTACAATATAAGCCCAAACAATCTAGACTGCTATTGACATAGACGTGCACTTACAGACTCCCCTTGGCAATTGCTTCCATACGTTACAAGTTATGTCTTCGTCTTGTCTTTGTCATCAATCTACTTCTTCTGCTTCTTCTTGCTCTTGCTCTGCTCCTTCCCAGTCTCAGTCTCAAAATCTGAATCTGACTCTGACTCTGACTCTAAAGGAGTATGAGTTAACCCTAACCGTCTCTTTTCTTGATCCCACATAGATCCTGGATCATAATAATAATCCGCAATCTCTGCCCTAGCTCACATGTGAGCCTGTGGATCATAAGCCTCACGCTTCTCCAGTCTCCTAACTATCGCAGGATTCAAATCTGACTCGGTAGAAGTGTTATTGGTCGAGTCGGTTTTGGTAGACTCACTTCCTTGAGCACTAGCATCTTTATCATCAAGAGCAATAGCTACAGATTGCTCTACCAAACCCTTACCCTTTTCTAATCGATCAACATCAACATCTTCTGTAAGGGGTTTGGTTTGAGGTGCCTCAAACTCAACTACCATGTTTATTTCTATAGACATCTGTTCTTGAGCTTGTGGAGCTTCTGAGGTTACCTTGCCAGCAACACCAGCCTGGCTAGACTCTCCTTGAGTCTCTGTTCTGAACACAGAACTCCCTCTTAGCTCTTGAGTAGCTCTGGCAGCATCTTGATCTTCATTCTGATCATCATCATGCCTTGCCTTAGCCAGCTCATCACCTCTACAACCTAAGCTATCTCTCCCCGCTCTAATCTTAAGATAGTTATCAATCAGCCCATGCAGTTTTTCTTCAGCGATAGTCACGCCTTTCTTCAATGCATCTGCCATCTTGATAGCCTTCGCATCTAGAGCCACATACTTCTTATACATATTGAACATTGCTGTCTCAGCCTTGCTCAATCTATCTTCAAGAATCTTGTTCTTGTCACTCACAATCTTGTAATCATCAGCTAAACGAGTAATCAGACCCCTCATCTCATTTACCTGTCTCTGCAGATCACCAGAAGTAGTCTCTTCACTTGTCTGTGGCTGTGTATTCTCAGGAACAACAACCCTTGGTATACTTTCTGAACCACCAGCAGCAGCAGAAGTCTCTTGTGCCCTGACAAGTCTTGTTCTTTTAGGCAATGGCTGCTCTGGGACCCAATCTTCATCAGTTTCCCTCTCTTTTCTTCTTCCTTGAGTGACTACTGGAGATCTAGGAACCATCTTGGATCCAACTCTGACAAATGCATGAGATCTGTAAGGATCCTCATCACCGTCACTGTCAGAATCATCATCTGAATGCACAGAAGGCTCTCTGTCCGCTTCAATATCAACAGCAGCCTTTCCTCTATCTCAAGCATCACCACCTGACCCACTAGCCTGACTAACTCCTGACCCACTAACTTCACCAGCACCTGACCCACTAACTCTAGCTGCTTCAGAACCAACCGCAGCTCCAGCTACATAATCATCCATATCCTGGTTCAGGTCCACATCCACTAGATCATCCTCATTGGCATTGTACCTCTACACTTGAGCAATATCACCCTCTGGATCAGCCATTTGTTCCAAAATATCATCAACAATTTCTGGATTGGCTCCAGGTTGGTTTATCACATCACTTGCAACCTGTACAACAACTTCAGGCTCTATCGGCATATCACCTTTAACTACAACATCATGTAACTGCTCTCGAAGCTCAGCATCCCCAGCAGCTTCACCATCTTCTGGCTGAGGTCCTTTATAAGCTGATATGACCCCATCAGCAGGTGCAACGTAGTTGGCATTGACAATGGCACCAAACAATGCAACATCTTGTGCATTTGGATCATTATGGTATCGAGAGACAAACTCATCATAACCACGTCGGATGATCGAGCTCACTTGCTTCACTTCTCCCCTTGCAGGCAAAATTGGGAGACGAGCATTGATAATCATCATCACAATCCTAGGATACATCAAAAATCTCCTAGTACCCGCATCTCTGATCTGTTTCCTCATCTCTTCGAAGAAGAACTTGGAGAAACTATATGGCTTGTTAAAACTAAGCCCACCATCTATGCTTGGGCTTCCTGGTTAAGTGTATCATAACCAGTCTTCTTGTTGATCAAACTAACCAGCAACACATGAGCAAGATACCTCCACCTGTCATAAAAACCCTTATTGAACAGAGTTCTACTTGCCAGGTCAGCAGCAAACCCCATTATTCTGAAAGCACCATGAATCAACTCATGACGGAACCTGGTGAGACCAGTAGCACCACCTTCCTGCTCAACTGTGCCCAACTGAAGTATATCAATGAGATCTGCAGCTGTGAACTGTATCAGCTGCCCAGCAACAGTGGTATGAAAGATATGTTCGTTCCCAGCTCGAACAATATTAGCATTCGCCCAAAATCTCTCAAATAATCTATATAAATAACTGGCGAATGAGTCAAAACATGATGAATCCTTGATCTTCTGAGGAAAGCGAATATATCATGATAATATTCGGTACCCTCCTAATTATCATCGAAGTTCATCAAGTAATTATGACCAGCAATGAAATTTCTTGCCATTTCTGTAATCAATAACACATAATTAATTACCTAAATTGACATTAAAATTCACATGCATAACATATACAACTAAGATTATCTTTGTAATCTAGTCAAGCACATAAACTATCCCAGTAACTTAGTTATACAAAAATTAACTCATTTTCAAATTTTTATTAAGATAAACTTTTGAAAATTTGTTAAATTAACTTAAATTATCTTTGTAATTAAGTTAAGGTGATAATTAACCCATTTTCAAATATTTATAAAAATAAAACTTTTAAAAATCTGTTAAGTCAAAATACGAGGTCGTAACCCTGTACGAGGTCGTATTTCTAAGTAAAAATACAAGTCAACTAAATTCTAAATACGAGGTCGTATTTTTAATTTAGCCACGTATTTGGTCCAGGTCGTAAATCCACATCGCAATCTAGAAGTCAACAAATTCAAAATTAATTGACAAATGCGAGGTCGTCGCACTGTTCATCTTCCCCAACACGATTTCGTGATTTACCCAACCAAAATTCATGAAAGTTGTTTCTATACACTCGTATTCAAACATAAAAAGTAACCCATCCCTTAGTTTTACCCAAAAACAACTAAATCGAAGTAAAATAGAAAAACCTAATCCGAAAATTTCGAATTGTATTTTATTAATTTTCTTGTTGCATGGTCTACTATAGAACGATCAGATAGTATACCTAAAATCAGTATTTTGAGACGAGCACAAAAATATCGATCAAAAACTCTGAGACTAAGTGTATATCAATCGAAAATGGGGTAGCAAAGTCGTATTTTCGGGGTCGTAAAGCTCTTAATTTTGATTTTTAATTGTGAGATCGTATGGGCTTGGATCGACCCGGCCCATCCAATTACGAGGTCGTAATTACACTAGGCCCAATCGACCAATTACGAGGTCGTATTCTGCCTTCTGTCAATTACGAGGTCGTAATTACCTCCTGCACACTTTAAAATCAAAATTTCGTCAAAGTTTCTGAATAATTGATCAACGTTTATTACGAACTTCCTGGAAATATGAAAATTAAAATGACTAAACCTGTAGACATCCAAATTTCGTCTTTTCTTCGAACTTCGTCTTAAACCTGAAAAGTTAATAAACTTGCACAAAAATTCTTTAACTTTTCCACAATCAATCTTTCCAAAACTTTCTCAAAATGAGCTTTCCCAATCTGTACCACTTGCAAACCAAGTTTTAAAAATACATAAACTAGTTATAAAATTGATTCTTCATTCTTATACCTCCCCCTCAATTTTATGACTAGGGTGTATAACTATGATCAATCATTATAACCACCATCATTCTTATGTGCTCCCCCTCAACTTATGACTGAGATACATAACTATGATTAAATAAATAGAACTAATATCATTCTCATGTACTCCCCCTCAAATCTTGACTGGGATACATAACTATGATTTAGCAATAATATTCTGAAATACTTCTTGACATAATGTGTCATAAGAATTTCCAACTTTTTACCGATTAATCACTTCATATTCTTATGAAAACAATATTGACTAGGTTCTCTTCCTCAATTTATGAAATGTTTTCATAACTATATGATCTAAATAATCAGCTGAATACAAACACCTTTTACATACATATATATGTTTCTATATCGAAAGTTTTTAAAACACATTTGAAAACTTTTTGTTAGTGCATGATTCTCAGTGACATGAGCATTCTAGATATGTGAAGTATATTTGTTTATATATTCAAGTCTTGTAATTTATCTTATAATTACCGTTTGTCAATAATATTACCTTGGCATATATTGTTGATCCAATTGGGATCCTTTTATGTTTATATGTTTGTTTATTATTTGTATTTTGCATGTTTTAGACACTAGATGTAAAGAGTCATTAAGTTAATATTGTTTCTGTGTTTTAACAGCAGTTGAAATATTAACTTAATATACTTCCACAGGGAAGTTAAGATAATTGTGTTTTGCGTATTAACAGTAGGAGAAACATTATCTTAAATATATACTTCCAATAGGTAATATTGATGACGTTTGTTTTTGCGTATCCACAGCAGTAGAAAACGTTGTCATAGCTAATGTTGTTTCTGCCTATATTTACAGCAGTAGAAACATTGGCTGAGTTAATGTCGGTTCTGCGTCTTGACAGCAGTAAAGACATTAACTCTGAGTGTAATGTCGGTTCTGCGTCTTAACAGCAGTAAAGACATTAACTCAATATATCCTAAGTGTTATTTGAGGGTTCTTAGGAACAAGCAAAAGTTTGCTTGTTTAAGAAGAACACTCAAATAGATTTGAGAGTTTCTGGAAACAAGCAAAAGTTTGCTTGTTCATGAGAACTCTCAAATGGTTTGAGAGTTTCTGTGGAAACAAGCAAAAGTATGCTTGACCACAAGAACTCTCAAACAGTTTGTGTGTTCAGGGAAACACGCAAACCGGCCAAAACCCTAATGAGCTTGGGCCTTAAGAAACACGCAAAACCCAATAGGGTTTGCATGTTCCTGTCCGCGCCTATATATATGGGTATGTGTTCATGCGTGTTCCAACAAGAGTGTAGAGAGAGAAACGAGCAAATCCTAGAGAGCGAAAACCAAGAACACGCACGGTCTATCTTGTGGGTAGTACTCGTCTCACGCACGAACCGCAAACACACACCCGGCCCCCGAACGGCTCGTAGACTGCAGATTACCTCGTGTTTGGTAAGGTGCGTCCGGAGAGCCGTTCCCTGAGTGTTGAGTATTCACGCAAAAAGGTGGTAGATTTATATCACCAAAGGTAGATACAAAAAACCGTAGGTTATCTCGAGGAATTCCGCACCTCGACATATCCTTAAGTCAATCTCGGTTCGATAGAAGGACAAGACCCGAGGGACTTACAACCGGTATCAAGAGCCCCAGGTTTTTATAACCTTGGTTAGAGATTGACAACGGTTTTGGGTATCCCGTTTTTGAGTGTTTATAGGTAGAGATAGTTTTCGGGCGCGTTTTTGAAATAAAGGTTCAAACTTGACGCCAAAATAAGACATATCTCAATCCTAATATCATTTTCTCAAAGTTTCATCGATCAAAGAACAATATCAGGTTCGGGATCTAAGAAATTGTGAGAAAATTGTGTTTTGCGTGTTCTTAGGTGTGTAGTTTGCGTGTTTGTAGAGTACAATACCTTTTTGCGTGTTTCGTTATTACCAAGGCATTTGAGTGTTTCTGTGTTTTGCTCGTTCTTGAAATTTGAGAGTTCTTGTGGATTTGAGAGTTCTTTGATTTTTGATAGTTTCTCTGGTTTGCGTGTTCTCACACTTTTGTGTGTTTCATTTGCGTGTTCCCAGTTTGCGTGTTCTTGTACTTTGCGTGTTCTTACTTTGAACATAATATACAATGGCAGCAAATCCACAAGAACTCTCAAATTTCAAGAACTCTCAAAATCGACCGGTAAGGGTAATTCACCACCTAAGCTGATGATCATAGACCAATACTTTTCTTGGAAAGGTCGATTCGAATCCTTTATGCAATTCACGGACATTAGAATGTGGACTTGTATGACTGAAGGATATAGTGCCCCAACATATGAGGACAGTGGTGTTAACAAAGTATATGCTTACCAAGATATGACTGAATCTAATAAAAAATTGTATGAGGCAGAGAAAAAGGCACTATCATGTTTAAAAATGTCATTGCCACAAGAAATATTACATTTATTTAATGGATTCAATACATCAAAAGAACTTTGGTTAGCATTAAAAAATCATTGTGAAGGGGGATGAAACAGTTAAAAAGAATCGTAGATACCTTCTAAAGCATCAGTATAATGTATTTAATGGGTTAAGAAGTGAAAACCTAGATCAACTAATTACATGATATTATCATTTGCTAGCGGAGTTGCAAACATTTGAGGTTACCTTTTCTGAGGAAGAGAAGGTCGAGAAATTTTTGAGCTCTTTGCCAGAAAAGTGGAACTATTACATTACCACTTTGCAAGAGAAAGCAGATTTCGGCGATATGTCTCTAACTCAGATGGTTGCTAAGTTTAGGGGACAAGAAATGAAACTAAAGAGGAGGGAAACAGGATATAATAATGCTCAGATTCCCGAGCTTTATTACGGTAGGCCTACGATCAATGTAAGTCCAAGTTCCCCAGATGGAAGCACAAAGGCATTCCTGAGTGAAGATGTTGACTTACAAAAGATCTCGTTTGACTCTGAAGGGAACATATGTCTTGTTTCAAGTCAGAGCGACAGTTCAGGCAACCATGGATATCCTACCTCCAATGCTAGTTCCACCGTGCCTATAAGTGTCAAATGTGCCGAAAGTCACTTATCCGTTCTTGCGTCATTTGTGACATCATATGAACAGTTTATCCAAGGAAAGGTTCAAGACCCTAGTCTTATAGATGAAGATTATGAGCAAATTGATCCTTTGGACTTAGAAGAGATGGATCTGCAATGGCAAATGGCTATGCTGACTCTTCGGGCTAAACGGTTCTTATCAAGAACAGGGCGAATGGTTATGGGTTCCAAGCTTGGCTTTGATAAGTCAAAGATAAAGTGTTACAATTGTGAGGGCATTGGACACTTTGCTAGGGAATGCCAGAGACCTAAGAAGGATGATCGGTCTACTGTGACTCGTCAAAACTTCAATCAAGGTGGAACAGTACCTTCATCTTCTAATATCTCAAGACAAAGGTCATTCTATGATGAATCAAATGGAAAACTAGGCTCGGTTGACCAAAATACGTCAAGAGCATTAGTGGTCCAACAACAAGATGGATCATATGACTGGAGTTTAACTGTTAATGAAGAAGATAATGCTTATGTTGCTGAAGTTGATTCAAGAAGCAGTAATGTTCATTCGGATGAAACATCCTCTCAAGAATCAACAAACCCTACTAATGAAAGTGTTCCTTTCACCTCACTTGAAAATTCCTCATTAAAAGGAGGAGCATCAAGCATAAAAGATGGTGATAATTGTTCAAAGGAAGAAGCTTTAAAGACTGAAAATGTGAAAATTCTTGAGAATTTGGGAGTAAGGGATTTAGTTACCTTTATGATAAATTTGCATGCTCCAGAGCAACGTATAGATTTCTCTTTGCATTCATTAATTAATGTTTGCAAGGATAATTTTAAAATATCTCAAACAACATGTGAATTGTATCTAAGGGTCAATGATTTACAAAAGAGATTAGATGAGGATCAAGAAGAAAAATCTCTCTTGAGACAACAAGTGAACATCTTAACTAAAAGAGAGAATGATTTTTCAGACAAGATTAGAAGTAATGAATAAGAGAATGATTGTTTAAAGAATGAGTTGAGGGAGATCAATCTTAGAAAATGTTAGGTCCAGATTTACTGGACTCGCTCCAGACTCGACTACTGGAGCACAACTGAAGATTTATCCAGAAAGGACAATTACTGGACCTACTCGAGACTTGGAATCTGGAGTCCCTCTGAAGATTTGCTCAGAAATAATGGAAGACCAGTGAGCAAAATACTTGTATAGAAATCTGGAGTATTCTCCAGATTAGCTCACTGGACTTCATCCCAGTCCAGATCTACTCTACTGAAGACATTCTCACTGAAGTCAAAGACTGAAGTTAGAATAAAGAAGACTGACAAATGGCGGAGTCCACTGGAAGTCTTACCAGATCTGCACACTGGAGGAATTGTTAGTGTTCTAGACCTTACAAGTCTGAACACTGATATCGAAGAATTGACTGGAGCCTTTACACACTTTCCAAAGAACAATCCACTTGTTCTGTACCAATGTACTCGCGTGTGTAAAGGTGGTTGGATATAAGAATAAAGTCTCATTGATGTGACTTTATCCTTGTACCTTAACCAAAGCATTTAATGTTCTTGTCGGTTCATTAAATACATCCAACCATATTTGTACGGCACAAATTCACTGGTGAATTTGTTTGCCTATAAATACAAAGTCATTCTCTTCGTTAAAATTACTTTTAGCATTAAAGGTGAACTTTCTTAAATACTCTCGATCTAAACAGTTATACTTCACAACTTTAAGTATATCGATCAAAGGAGTTTATTTAGCAAGTATAGATCACTTGTACTTCGTAGGTTGTTAGGATACTTACTTAATTGTATTATCTTGATTCCGCACAACCTTGTATTTTGTTTATCATCAATAAATCAAAATACTTCGAATAATTACATTGTGTTCCATCTTTTATTTATTGCTTTTAGTCAAGTATTACTTTGCTTATATTCTTGAATTTATATTTAAGTAATACTAGTCCGATTCTAGTTCATATTATACTTGTTGTATTTTACATTTGGGATAACCATCTAGACGAATTCGAGACTTACAATTGGTATCAGAGCAGAAGGCTAAACATTGCCTAGATCTGTTTCGCGATGGCCATCCCTGAAAATCAACAACAAGAAACTCCTGAACCTAATCAAAATGACCCACCCATTGTTAATAACAATCCACCACCTCCTCCTCCTCCTGCTTCTCCACATGTGCATGTGCATTATTCGAATAATCCTGTTCCTAAATTAATGGGAGCAGTGATGAATTTGGTACGTGGAAAGCTAGGATAATATTGCATGTTACTGGTATTGAAAGGAATATTATGAAGATCTTAAACGAAGGACCCTATGTGCCAAGAAATCCTATCAATGCACTTCTTGACCCTACTGGATCAAGAAGTGGTAGGGAAAAGAGAGAGGAACACTGGTCCGAGGAGGAGAAAAGATTGGTAAATCTTGATACACTGCTTAAAAATATGATCCTCGGAGCAGTTCCAGAAACTCTTATTCCTACATTAGTTCTCTATCCCAGTGCCAAAAGCATGTGGGATGAACTAATAAACCAGCATGAGGGAGGTGATGATACTGTTGTTACTAGAAAAGTCTCCTTAAACAAAAAGTATGAGTCATTTTTTGCTCTCCCCAATGAGTCCTTAACTTGTACCTACACCAGATTTATGAGTATCATAAACCAGTTAAGAGGGCCAGGGGTAGATAAAGACAAGGATATACTTTTGGAGAAATTTTGTGATATTCTTCCAACAAAATGGTCTCACATGATTCTGGTCTTGAGGCAAGGCAAAACCTTGCATTCCCATACTTTGTCAACATTGTATGGAGCCTTCAGATTCACTGAAGAAAATCAAGCCCAGAGGATTGAGGCAGAAAAAGATTCTTTTAATCATGCTTCCAGTAGTTCCACAGTGGTTACTAATCCAGTACCACCTTGTGCGGCATTAATATCTTCTGAGAATGTATTTTCTATGAAGAAGATGATCTCTGAACTAATGGATTCTGGAGTCTGTAATGATATCTCTCCAGACTGTGATGAAACTGACAGTGATGACCTTGTTGCAATGATGGCCAAGACGTTTAACCGTTCTAAGGCCAGAGCAAAAAGGCCCACTGGACAACATGCACCCAGTTCTTCCACTGACAAGACCAATCTGACATGCTTTAAGTGTGGCAGAAAAGGTCATTTCATGTAAGAGTGCAAGTCCAGTCAGTTTGTTTCTCAGTCTGGTCCAACTGCTTCTTATAACAAGCCTGATGATAGCTACAAACTGAAATACAAAAAGCTTAAGGCTCGGATTGCTCTCTTGTCTAAACAGATGGAAGACAACAATAAATGCATGATAGCAACTACTGAAGAAGCTTGGGTTCCCTCTGATGATTCATCAGTTGATGAAGAAGAGGAAAGAGACTGTTGTTTTATGGCTCTGGCAGATCAAGAGCATCTAGTGAAGGATGATGTCACATCAGGTCGATGGGTAGACATAGTCATCAAAAAGGTTAGTGAGTATGATTTTGAAACTGATCCTGAACTTAAATTGGACATTGCTGAAGCTCTAAACTCTGATTTAATTTTTGTGGAAACTGTTAGATTTGACAGTCTAAATGGCTTAGAAACAGATTCCTCTGAATTAATTGCTTTAAAATCAAAGTTAAAAGAACTTCAAGATATTGAATTGGCTTTTCAAGCACAAGTTTTGGTAACTGAACAACTGGTTCAAGAAAAATATGACCTGGAAATAATTTTACAAAAAGAAAAACAGGTTATTCAATCATGGCTTGAAACTAAAAAGCCATATGATGCTGGAGTAAACCAGTTTCCATCCCAAAAACGCGCATATCTGGATGGAAATACTCATGTTGCAGCATTAATACCAGTAATTGACCGGTTACCAGAGGAGGTTAAACCAACTACCATATATGATGAACCTTCCACCCCAAAATCTTGTTTTATTCCAGCTCAATTTCTGGAGGTCAAGACTGGAGCACTCCAGATGAATGCTCCAGTTAAAAAGGTCAATCTGAAGAAACCTTTGCCTCAGACCAATCCCTTACCTAAGCCTTATACTGGAAAGGCTCAGGTATCATCTGATCAAAATATTTTGTCCAGGTTAGAGAGCCAGATTCAACAATTAACTCGTCAATTTCAAAGTTTTAATGCAAGATTAAACTTTATTGAGGGTACTTCATCTGGCCCTAGACAAAATACCAAACCTTTTGCAAAGAAAGACAAATTTATTTCTCCAATTGAGAAAAAGAAAAAGGTTTCGAAACTATCAACACCAGTGGTCTTTTCAACTAAGACCACTGAAGAAGAAAGTGAACTAAACCAGATTACCCCAGGGACCTATAAGGGAGGGTCCAATGAACCCATCAGTAGATGGGTTCCCAAATCTAATTGATATATCTGGTGTATGTGCAGGGCGATCGAAAGAAATTTATCTGGTATCTTGACAGTGTAAGACCCTGCTGGAGGAGTTCACCATTTCTGATGGACCCTCCATTACTTTTGGAAATGATGGTTGTGGAAAGACTGAGGGATACGGTGTTCTGAACAATGGACAAGTCAAGTTCAGACGTGTTGCATTTGTGAATGGTTTGAAATATTAGCTGATCAGTGTAAGCCAACTGTGTGATGATGGCTATCAAGTTTTATTTAACATTGCTCAGGGAATCGTATTCAACAAGGACTGGAAGGTAGTGTTGATTGCTCCCAGAAAAGGGAATGTGTACGTGATGGATATAGAAAGCTCTCCTTCAGAGCAGTGTTTCTATACTCAAGCTGATGAAGACACAAACTGGTTATGGCATAAAAGGTTATCCCATTTAAACTTCAAAAATATTAATAAGTTGTCTAGAAAACAACTTGCAGATGGGATACCTTCAGTTTCCTTCAAAAAGGAAAGGCCATGTCCAGGATGTGAGATGGGTAAGCAGAAACGTGCCAGTTTCAAGACTAGACAGAATTTTAGCATTACTGAACCTCTTCACATGCTTCATATGGATCTATTTGGTCCAGTGAATGTTCAGACTCGTGCTGGTAAAAGATACACCCTGGTGATCGTAGATGAATTCTCCAGATATTGTTGGGTGGTCTTTCTCAGGTCTAAATATGAAGCTGCTGCTGAAATCATCACTCTTATCAAGCAGATTGAACTCAAGCATAAGCGAAAAGTGTGTCAGTTAAGAAGTGATAATGGAACAGAATTCCAGAATGCAACTCTGGAGAAATTTTGTACTGACACTGGCATCTCCCAGAACTTCTCTTGAGCACGCACTCCAGAGCAGAATGGAGTGGTAGAAAGGAAAAATCAAACGCTGATAGAAGCTGCCAAGAGTATGCTAGCTGAATCTAGTCTTACTATAAGTTTCTGGGCCGAAGCAATTGCAACTGCTTGCCACACCCAGAATCGATCAGTGTACGTGAAGCGACACAAGAAGACTTCTTATGAAATATTGAGAAATAGAAAACCAAATATTGGTTATTTTCACGTTTTTGGATGTCCAGTTTACATCCTGAACGACTCTAGTCAGTTAGGCAAATTTGATGCCAAAGCTGATGAGGGATATTTCTTAGGATATTCAGCCATTCGCAAGGCCTTCAGAGTCTATAACAAGAGACTGGAGAAGGTCCATGAGTCGATTCATGTCGCATTCGATGAATCAAATGCTGCAATCAACAAGCAGCCAGTCCCTGATACTCCCCGAGTAACTCCAATTGTCTTCTGTGAATCTGATCCTATCAACTACAATAAAGAAGATTCAGAAGACACAGTTTCCAGTCATCCTGATCTGGAACCTGTTCAGAAAAAGAAAAGCTCCAGTGGTACTTCATTTTATCCTTCTATTAATTTCAAACTACCCTCTGAAATTAATATTGGATCAGATGTTCGTACTGCTCCCCCAGTATCAGTATCAGTTGAAACTATTCCAGAATTATCATATGAACAATTCCAATCTGAACCAGTACTTCAGGAAATGCCTTCCAATGAAGAATTTCATGATGCAAATCGTGATTTAAATGATTCAGATGAAGATGTTGAAATAGTTTATCAGGATCCTCCTCCTGAAACTCAACTGAACTCTTGCACTAATATTGTTGTCAGTAACAATCCTGGTCAATACTCCAGATAGACAAAAGCTCATCCTATCGATCAGATCATAGATGACTCCAGTCGTGGAGTTCTGACCAGAAGAGCCTCCAGTGATCAATGCTTATATGTTAGTTTCCTATCTTTGATGGAACCTAAGAAGATTGACGAGGCTATGGAAGATCCAAGCTGGGTGACTGCTATGCAAGAAGAGCTTCACCAGTTTGAAAGGAACAAGGTCTGGTATCTGGTTCCTTTCCCAGTTGGAAAGAAAGAACCAATTGGAACAAGATGGGTCTTCAGGAACAAGGTAGATGAAGATGGCCACGTAATCAGAAACAAGGCCAGACCGGTAGCACAAGGTTACTGCTAGTCAGATGTCGATTTTGATGAATCATTTGCTCCAGTGGCTAGACTTGAAGCGATCAGAGTTTTCTTAGCATTCGCTGCTTATCATCAGTTAAAGATCTACCAGATGGACGTAAAGAGTGCTTTCTTGAATGGAAAGCTTGAAAAAGAAGTTTATGTCAGACAACCACCAGGTTTCGTTGATGAAAAGCATCCACATTGGGTATATCGTCTGGACAAAGCGATATAT
Organism: Erigeron breviscapus; assembly: GCA_034093135.1. NCBI lineage: Eukaryota > Viridiplantae > Streptophyta > Magnoliopsida > Asterales > Asteraceae > Erigeron > Erigeron breviscapus. Next base: position 121,829,634 of record CM067169.1, on the reverse strand, counting down.
GGCCTCAGACAAGCCCCACGTGCCTGGTATGATACTCTGACTAAACAATTATTAAAAAATGGTTTTAAACAAGGTGCAATTGACAATACCTTATTCATTCTTCATGAAAAGGGTAATCTGTTGATGGTACAAATTTATGTTGATGATATTATTTTTGGGTCTACTGATGAAAACATGTTGTGAAGTCCCCTCACACGATAGTTTAACCCACGAGTGTAAAATACAACAAGTTTAATTGCACTAGATTGGACTAGTATTACTTCAAATATAAATGCAAGTATATAAACAAAGTAATACAATGACTTAAAGCAATAAACAAGTAAAGTGGAACACAATGTAATTTTCGGTGTATATAAGTTTATTGATGAATAAATAAGATACAAGGTTGTTGCGGAATAAATAAGAAGACATGATTTTCGAGAATTTCTTGCACATGTTTTGATCAGTAGAGCCAAAAATAATATCATCGACATAAATTTGTACCAGCAGAATATTACCTTTTTCATGAAGAATAAATAAGGTATTGTCAATTGCACCTCTTTGAAACTTATTTTTCAACAAATGTTTAGTTAGAGTATCATACCAGGCTCGTGGGGCTTGTCTGAGACCATATAATGCCTTGTCCAGACGATATACCCAGTGTGGATGCTTTTCATCAATGAAGCCTGGTGGTTGTCTGACATAAACCTCTTCTTCAAGTTTTCCATTCAAAAATGCACTCTTTACGTCCATCTGGTAGACCTTGAACTGATGATGGGCAGCGAATGCCAGAAAAATTCTAATCGCTTCAAGTCTAGCCACTGGAGCAAATGATTCATCAAAATCAACATATGACTGGCAATAACCTTGTGCTACCAGTCTTGCTTTGTTCCTGATGACATGTCCATCTTCATCTACCTTGTTTCTAAAAACCCATCTGGTACCAATTGGTTCTTTCTTACCAACTGGGAAAGGAACCAGGTACCATACCTTGTTCCTCTCAAACTGGTGAAGCTCTTCTTGCATAGCTATCACCCAGTTTGGATCTTCCATAGCCTCGTCAATTTTCTTAGGTTCTATCAGTGATAGAAAACTGACATATAAACATTGATCACTAGAGGCTCTTCTGGTCTGAACTCCTCTACTGGAGCTTCCTATGATCTGGTCGATAGGATGAGATTTAGTCCATCTGGAGTACTGACCAGGATTGTTACTGACAACAATATCAGTGCAAGAATTCAGTTGAGTCTCCTCTGGTGTTGTTTCTGGAGGAGTATCTTCCCAGATTACTTCTACGTCTTCGTCTGATTCATTTAAGTCACGATTTGCATCATGAAATTCTTCAGTTGGAGGCATTTCTTGAAGTACTGGTTCAGTTTGGAAATTGTCTTTAGACATTTCTGGAAGATTTTCAACTGACACTGATACTGGGGGAGTAGCACGAACATCTGATCCAATATTAATTTCAGAGGGTAGTTTGAAAATAATAGAAGGATAAAATGGCGTACTACTGGAGCTTTTCTTTTGAACAGGTTCCAGATCTGAATGACTGGAAACTGTGTCTTCTGGAGAATCTTTATTGTAGTTGATAGGATCAGACTCACAGAAGACAATTGGAGTTACTGGGGGCTTATCAAGGGTTGGTTGTTTGTTGATTACAGCATTTGATTCATCGAATGTGACATGAATTGACTCATGGACCTTCTCCAGTCTTTTGTTATAGACTCTGAAGGCCTTGCGAATGGCTGAATAGCCTAAGAAATACCCTTCATCAGCTTTGGCATCGAATTTGCCTAACTGACTGGAGTCGTTCAGGATGTATACTGGACATCCAAAAACGTGAAAATAACCAATATTTGGTTTTCTATTTCTTAAGACTTCATAGGCTGTCTTTTTGTGTCGCTTCACATACACTGACCGATTCTGGGTGTGGCAAGCAGTAGCAATTGCTTCAGCCCAGAAACTGGTAGACAGACCAGATTCAGATAGCATACTCCGGGCAGCTTCTATCAGCGTACGATTCTTCCTTTCCACCACTCCATTTTGTTCTGGAGAGCGGGCTGATGAGAAATTCTGGGAGATGCCAGTGTCAGTACAGAATGACTCCAGAGTTGCATTCTGGAATTCTGTTCCATTGTCACTTCTTAACTGACACACTTTTCGACTATACTTGAGCTCAATTTGCTTGATAAGACTGATGATTTCAGCAGCAGCTTCATTTTTAGACCTAAGAAAGATAACCCAACAATATCTGGAGAATTCATCTACGATCACCAGGGTGTACCTTTTACCAGCACGAGTCTGAACATTCACTGGACCAAAGAGGTCCATATGAAGCATATGAAGAGGTTCAGATATGCTGAAATTTATCTTGTCTTGAAACTGGTACGTTTCTGCTTTCCCATCTCACATCCTGGACATGGTCTTTCCTTTTTGAAGGAAACTGAAGGTATCCCATCTGCAAGTTGCTTTCTGGACAACTTGTTAATGTTTTTGAAATTTAAATGGGATAACCTTTTACGCCATAACCAGTTTGTGTCTTCATCAGCTTGAGTATAGAAACATTGCTCTGAAGGAGAGCTTTCCATATCCATCACGTACACATTCCCTTTTCTGGGAGCAATCAGCACTACCTTCCAGTCCTTGTTGAATACGATGCCCTGAGTGACATTGAATAGAACCTGGTAGCCATCATCACACAGTTGGCTTACACTGATCAGGTTATATTTCAAACCATTCACAAATGCAACACATCTGAACTTGACTTGTCCATTATTCAGAACACCGTATCCCTCAGTCTTTCCACAACCATCATTTCCAAAAGTAATGGAGGGTCCATCAGAAATGGTGAACTCCTCCAGCAGGGTCTTACATCCGGTCATTGTCCTGCCAGCTGCACTGTCAAGATACCAGATATATTTCTTACGATCGCCCTGCACATCCACCAGATATTATTAGTTAGATTTGGGAACCCATCGACTGATGGGTTCACTGGACCCTCCCTTATAGGTCCCTGGGGCAATCTGGTTTAGTTCACTTTCTTCAGTAGTGATCTTAGTTGAAAAGATCACTGGGGTTGATAGTTTTGAAACCTTTTTCTTTTTCTCAACTGGAGAAACAAATTTTTCTTTCTTTTTCAGATGATACCTGAGCCTTTCCAGTTCTAGGCTTAGGTAGGGGATTGGTCTGAGGCAAAGGTTTCTTTAGATTGACCTTTTTAACTGGAGCAATCATCTGGAGTGCTCCAGTCTTAACCTCTGGGGATTGAACTGGGAAAATATTGGCTTTAGGAGTCACAGGCTCATCATAATCAGTGATGGGCTTGAGTCCTTCTGGTAGTCGATCAAGTACTGGTATTAATGCTGCAACATGAGTATTTCCATCCAGATAAGCACGTATTTGGGATGGAAACTGATTTACTCCAGCATCATAGGGCTTTCTAGTTTCAAGCCATGATTTAATTACCAGTTTTTCTTTTTCTAAAATGATTTCAAGATCTTGTTTTTCTTGAATCAATTGTTCAGTTACCAGAACCTGGGCTTGAAATGCCAGTTCAATATCTTGAAGTTCTTTTAATTTTGATTTTAAAGCGGTTATTTCAGAAAAGTCAGTCTCCAGACCATTTACACAGTCAGATCTGACAGTTTCAACAAATATTAAATCAGAATTAAGAGCTTCAGCAATGTCCAGTTTTAGCTCTTGGTCAGTTTCAGTATCATAATCACTAACCTTTTTAATAACTATGTCCACCCATCGTCCAGATGTGACATCTTCCTTCACCAGGTGCTCATCGTCTGCCAGAGCCATGTAACAGCAATCTCTTTCTTCTTCTTCACCACCAGATGAATCATCAGAAGGTACCCATTTCTCTTCAGTAGTTGCAATCATGCACTTGTTATTGTTTTCAATTTGTTGTGCAAGGAGAGCAACTTGAGCCTTAAGCTTTTTATACTTAAATCTGTAGTCATCATCAGGCTTCTTTTCTGAATTAAATGGACCAGGTTTTGATACAAACTGGTTGGACCTGCATTCCTTCATGAAATGACCCTTTTTGCCACATTTAAAGCATGTCAAATTGGTCTTATCAGTTGAAGAACTGGATGCAATTTGTCCAGATGGCCTATTTGCTCTTGCTTTAAAACGGTTGAATGTTTTAGCAATCATAGCAACCAGGTCATCATCTTCAGCTTCATCACAATCTGGTGAGATTTGACTGGATCCTCCAGATTCAATAAGTTCAGACACCATTTTCTTCATAGAAAATACATTCTCTGAAGATATCAGTGCTGTACCTGGTGGCTCAGTATGACTGACCACATTTGAACTACTGGAGGCATGGTTGTAGGCATCTTGTTCAGCCACCACTCTCTGAGCTTGATTTTCTTCAGTGTACCTGAAAGCTCCATATAAATTTGAAAGAGTGTGTGAATGCAAGGTTTTACCTTGTCTTAAAACAAGGATCATGTGAGACCATTTGGTGGGTAGAATATCACAAAATTTTTCCAGAAGTATATCCTTGTCCTTTTCAACACCAAGTCCTCTCAACTGGTTTATGATACTCATAAATCTGGTGTAAGTACCAGTGAGAGATTCCTTAGGTTGAGCAAAAAATGACTCATACTTCTTGTTTAAAGCAACTTTTCTGGTGACAATGGTGTCATCTCCTCCTTCAAACTGGTTCAAAAGTTCATCCCACATGGTTTTAGCACTGGGGAAAAGAACTAAAGTTGGAATTAGGGTTTCTGGAACAGCCCCGAGGATCATGTTTTTAAGGAGGGTGTCAAGATTCACCAGTCTCCTCTCCTCTTCAGACCAATGTTCCTCCCGTTTTTCCCTTCCTCTTCTGGATCCTGATGGGTCCAGAAGTGGATTGAGAGGTGATGTTGGAACATAAGGACCTTCATTTAAAATTTTCATCATGTTCCTCTCAATACCAGTGATATGTAATACCATCCTAGCCTTCCACGTACCAAATTCATCACTATTCCCACTGAATTTAGGAACAGGATTATTTGAATAGTGCACATGCACATGTGGAGAAGCAGGAGTAGGAGGAGGTGGAGGTGGATTGTTATTAACAATTGGTGGGTGATTAGTTTGATCATTAATATCATTTACATTAGGGTCAGGACCTTGACCAAAACCTTGTGTATTTTCTGGGATGGCCATCGTGAACAGATCTAGGTATGTTTATTAACCTTCTGCTCTGATACCAAATGTGAAGTCCCCTCACACGATGGTTTAACCCACGAGTGTAAAATACAACAAGTTTAATTGCACTAGATTGGACTAGTATTACTTCAAATATAAATGCAAGTATATAAACAAAGTAATACAATGACTTAAAGCAATAAACAAGTAAAGTGGAACACAATGTAATTTTCGGTGTATCTAAGTTTATTGATGAATAAATAAGATACAAGGTTGTTGCGGAATCAAGATATTACGAATGTAAATATCCTAACAACCTTTGAATTACAAATGATCTATATTTGTCAAATACACTCCTTTGATCGAAATACTTAAAGTTGTGAAGTATTACTGTTAAGATCGAGAGTATTTGGACAAATGCACTTAATTGCTAAAAAGTAAATATTACAAAGAAATGACTTTGTATTTATAGGCAACAAAATTCTCCAGTGAATTTTGTGCCGTACAAATATGGTTGGGTGAATTTAATGCTCCGACAAGAACATTAAATGCATTGCTTAAAGTACGAGAATAAAGTCACATCAATATGACTTTATTCTTTTAGCCAACCACCTTTACACACGTAGGCCCACTTGCAGGTGCAAGTGGTTTATTCCCTTGGAACTTGTGTAAAGGCTTCAGTCATAATCTTCGTTACCAGTATTCAAGCTTGTAGGACTTAGAATACTGATACAATCTCCAGTAACCAGATCTGGTAAGACTTCCAGTGGACTCCGCCATTTGTAAGTCTTCTTTATTCTAACTTCGGTCTTTGACTTCAGTAAGAATGTCTTCAGTTCAGTAGATCTGGTCTGGAGGAAGTCCAGTGAGCTCATCTGGTGAAACACCAAATTTCCTATATAAGTAAATAGCTCACTGACCTTCACGTAATTTCTGGACAAATCTTCAGAGGGCTCCAGTCTTCGAGTCTGGAGTGTGTCCAGTCAATCTGGACCTAACACATGTGCAAGAAATTTTCGAAAATAATGTCAACTGAATATGAAATGAGTTTGATGGGTGAATTAACGTATTTTCTTGGACTCCAGATTAAACAAAACAAAGATGGCATCTTTATTAATCAGGAAAAATATGTTAGAGATCTTTTAAAGAAATATTATATGAACTCTTCACCATCTAAACCCACTCCAATTTCTGCACCACTGACACTGGACTCCGATCCAGATGGTAAACCAGTGAACACCACTGTCTATAGAGGCATGGTTGGTTCACTGATGTATTTAACTGCCAGTAGACCAGATATTATGTTTTCAACATGTTTATGTGGCAGATATCAGTCTAATCCAAAGGAATCTCATATGCTTGCTGTAAAGCGCATACTGAAGTTCCTTAAGGGTGTCCCCAGTTTGGGTCTTTGGTATCCCAAAGGCTCAGGCATGGATCTAATGGGTTATTCAGATTCAGATCATGCAGGTTGTAAGATAGACAGGAAATCCACTACTGGTGGATGTCATTTCCTTGGTGGCAAACTGGTCAGTTGGACCAGTAAAAAGCAAACTTCAGTTTCACTGTCCATTGCTGAAGCTGAATACGTGTCTGCAGCCAGTTGTTATGCTCAGATACTCTAGATGAAGAACCAGTTGATTGATTATGGTATTAAGTATTCAAAGACCCCAATCTTTTGTGATAATACCAGTGCCATTGCTATCTCAAACAATCCAGTCATGCACTCCAAAACAAAGCACATTGATCTTAGGTATCATTTTATTCATGATAATATTGTGAAAGACAACATTGAACTCCATTTTATTCCCACTGACAAACAACTCGCTGACATTTTTACTAAACCACTGGATGTTAAAACTTTTGAATATCTTGTTGGTGAGTTGGGAATGTTAAACCCTTAAATCTGGAACCTTAGTATTGAACGCCATTGTGTACTACTAAGGATCTTTGATTTAAAGATTTATAAATTTATGAATGCTCAGATATTGAACGCCATTGTGTACTATCTTTGCATTAATAGATTTCTGGATCAACATTCCAGGGGGAAGACTTGAAAGATATTTTTTTGTTAATAAAAATGTTTAAGTTCAAAGGGAATTTATTAATTTATTTTCTTACTGGACAAATTCTTCAGAAAATATTACTGGTACTTTGTAAATGTGTCCCTCTCACTGGTTAGATAGGTTGAAGTGCATGTTTGAGGTGACTTTTTGTCTCCTTGTAAATGTGTCCCTCTCATTTGTCTTTATTAGTTGACGTGCATGTTTGAGTTTTCCAGTCTCTTTCAAAATTGGTTTCACTGGTACTTTACTGGAGAGTCCCTCCAGTGTACCATCAGTGCATGTTTCACTGGACTAATCCACCAGTAATACTGGAGTGCCTAGTCAACCTCCAGATGCATTGATATGTCAGTCATAATATATTTAATACTTGGTCAGTGTATGTGCCACATAAGCAAACTTTTTAGATATTTATCTTACAATCCTACGTGGCATGTAAATTTTTCAAACTAAATGATGAATTTTTACCTTGGGAAAACCAAAAGTGCAAGTGGTTACTGTTTTGTGGGCTGTAAACCGTCACACATTTATGTGTGATGTGATGTAATTAATGCGGATTTCAAACCAAGATCAAAATTATATTTGATAAATCTAAAATCAACCGTTTGAGTATTCACATTACTCTCCTATATATACCCATTTTCAATTTCACTTAGCATTTACTTCGAAAAATATTTACTCCCAAATCTTCAAATTCCTTCATTCATTCTTCATTCAATTTCCAATCATAATCTCTCATATATTAACTGCATTTCATTAAATTCTTCATCAAAACCTTTAATTTATTCAATTTCATCTTCATTTCTATCATAATCAAATGGCTCCAAGACAATCAAACTCACCCAAAAATCTCCTATCTGCTGCATATGCCCCTGTTGACGATGTTGTCAAAGCAAATCATATTACTCTTGAAGCAAGTGCTATTCGCATCAATATGAACAACTGGATGGCCAAGCTTACACTATCCAGTGTTCATGAACCCCAATCGCTCATTGGAAGGTTAAACTCCTTCTTTCTATCTTCTCCATTCTTTGGTGCCCTAACTCTAAATCCAGGAAGGATGTACCACGAATACCTATGTGAATTCTGGTACACAGCAGTCTATATTGAAAACACTTCCTCGATTTCATTCTCACTAGAACAAGGCACCAGACCGTTGGTGTTTACATTGGATACACTCAGGACTGCTCTTCAATTAAATTATTTTGATGAAAATGAGATGCCAGTTGATCTTCCTACGGGTATCAACTTCAGAGAGGTGTGCAGATTGATGGGGCACACAGATATTGTAGATGCCCATGGCCAGTTGATGAGAAAAGGTACGATATATATGAGTAAGTTAACACCTTCTTGGAGGTATTTCTCCACTCATCTGGTTGAGTGTTTGGGTGGTAGCTTTGGAGGGCTTGATCAGATTAACCAGATGCAACTTCAGATGGCATACTGTATTTGGTTTGGGTATAGAGTAGATTTTGCCAAGATTTTATTTGATGACTTGGTTGAAAGGTTAAAGGTGAAAAATAGGAAACCCCATATTCCATATATTCGTTTCCTTTCACTTCTGTTTAAAAGGGCTTTGGGTGCCCAGTACGATTATGAATCAACTCACTTTTCAGTATGTGAGTACATGAGGGATCTGACGAGTCTCAGATCGATGCCAAATGAGGTAAATATTCCCCAGTCTATGCTTACTTTGAGAAGGGAAGTTAATGAGGCTGAACAGCATTTGGCTCCAGTTAGAGGTCAGGTTGGTGACCAGGATGTGCAAATTATAGAGGCTGTTCAACCACTAAGGCAAGTAGCTCCAGAAGGTCAACAACCAACTGTTGAGCCTTCCAGATGACCTAGAACTAATAGTCGTCTGACGAGGGCTGGAGTTAGGGTTAATCCATTCAGAGCAGTTGAAACCCATCCTGGTGATACAATGAATTTGAATGGGTCTCCAATTTTTGAGGAAGAAAATATTGTTCAGACTGATGAACAAGAAAATGCTGAACAAGAAAATGTACAAGCTGGTGAAAATGTACAAACTGATGAGCAGACAGAACAAGCTGTTCAGACTGATGTTGAAGTAACTGGTGAGCAAGAGGCTCAGATTGATTTAAATGTAGAAGTTGGTGAAACGTCTGGTGGTCAGACTGTTGGTGAGAATTTTTGGGATTTACCATATTCACCCATTAATGTATCTGAAGGTAATGATGTAGATGTTGATATGAGCTTTATGGGTGCTGATGATGAAAATGTTACAAGTGCTGACAACCCACCAGAAATGCCATAACCTTCACCAGAAACCGATCTTCCACCTCCAGATTCTGAAATGCCACCACCCCCACCACCATCAACTCCTCCCCCAGAAACTTCTACTGCACCACCACCACCACCAGAATCCATTCCACAAACCACTGAATACTTCAATCCTTCCACAATCCAAATTTCAGTAAATCAACCACCACCTCTTGAAACTCCAGTGAACTTAACTGAACAGGGTGTGCTGGACTCTTCAGTTGTCAATGCTGAATCTATCGAAACTGAAGAGGTCTGGGCACATGTACCTATGATGACCAGAGTGGCTTCGACTCTTGAACCTCCCAGTGGTCTCTCTACTTCTTCTTCAACCGAGGTCCAAGGCCTTTTAAGTAAGGTGGCGGACCTGGAGAGATCACTTCAGTCTTCTTCACAGGTTATTTCTGATTTTAAATCCTTATTGTCAAATAATCTATCATCAGAAATGAACCTTTTTGCTGGTAATGAGAAGCTGGTGTTTGAGAAGTTAGATGAACTGGTACTGGCCACTAATAAAAATACTGAAAATCTCAAAGTGGCAGTCCAGGGTTTAGAGACTAAGCTGGTAAGTTCAGTCCAGACTACAGTGACTGGTGAATTAGTTCAACCACTGGCAGGTCTGACTGAAGAGGTTTCGAAATTGGTCACAAGGGTAAGTTCTCTGGAAAGCAGGCCAGTTCTTGATCAAAGTTCAGTAGTCAGCACCCTCAGTGATGAAGTTGTAAGAAAATTCAGAGGTGATTTACAGAAAGAGATTTCTGAAGAAATTTCTGGATCTGACTTTGAATTCTTTTGGCTTTGCGGAAGCTTGGATTTGACTTTGACTTCTTTTGGCTTTGCGGAAGCTTGGTTTTGACTTTGACTTCTTTTGGCTTTGCGGAAGCTTGGTTTTGACTTTGACTTCTTTTGGCTTTGCGGAAGCTTGGTTTTGACTTTGAATTCTTTTGGCTTTGCGGAAGCTTGGATTTTGACTTTGAATTCTTTTGGCTTTGCGGAAGCTTGGATTTTGACTTTGAATTCTTTTGGCTTTGCGGAAGCTTGGATTTGACTTTGACTTCTTTTGGCTTTGCGGAAGCTTGGTTTTGACTTTGAATTCTTTTGGCTTTGCGGAAGCTTGGTTTGACTTTGAATTCTTTTGGCTTTGCGGAAGCTTGGTTTGACTTTGAATTCTTTTGGCTTTGCGGAAGCTTGGTTTTGACTTTGAATTCTTTTGGCTTTGCGGAAGCTTGGATTTGACTTTGACTTCTTTTGGCTTTGCGGAAGCTTGGTTTTGACTTTGACTTCTTTTGGCTTTGCGGAAGCTTGGTTTTGACTTTGAATTCTTTTGGCTTTGCGGAAGCTTGGATTTTGACTTTGAATTCTTTTGGCTTTGCGGAAGCTTGGATTTTGACTTTGAATTCTTTTGGCTTTGCGGAAGCTTGGATTTGACTTTGACTTCTTTTGGCTTTGCGGAAGCTTGGTTTTGACTTTGAATTCTTTTGGCTTTGCGGAAGCTTGGTTTGACTTTGAATTCTTTTGGCTTTGCGGAAGCTTGGTTTGACTTTGAATTCTTTTGGCTTTGCGGAAGCTTGGTTTTGACTTTGAATTCTTTTGGCTTTGCGGAAGCTTGGATTTGACTTTGACTTCTTTTGGCTTTGCGGAAGCTTGGTTTTGACTTTGACTTCTTTTGGCTTTGCGGAAGCTTGGTTTTGACTTTGAATTCTTTTGGCTTTGCGGAAGCTTGGATTTTGACTTTGAATTCTTTTGGCTTTGCGGAAGCTTGGATTTTGACTTTGAATTCTTTTGGCTTTGCGGAAGCTTGGATTTGACTTTGACTTCTTTTGGCTTTGCGGAAGCTTGGTTTTGACTTTGAATTCTTTTGGCTTTGCGGAAGCTTGGTTTGACTTTGAATTCTTTTGGCTTTGCGGAAGCTTGGTTTGACTTTGAATTCTTTTGGCTTTGCGGAAGCTTGGTTTTGACTTTGAATTCTTTTGGCTTTGCGGAAGCTTGGATTTGACTTTGACTTCTTTTGGCTTTGCGGAAGCTTGGTTTTGACTTTGACTTCTTTTGGCTTTGCGGAAGCTTGGTTTTGACTTTGAATTCTTTTGGCTTTGCGGAAGCTTGGATTTTGACTTTGAATTCTTTTGGCTTTGCGGAAGCTTGGATTTTGACTTTGAATTCTTTTGGCTTTGCGGAAGCTTGGATTTGACTTTGACTTCTTTTGGCTTTGCGGAAGCTTGGTTTTGACTTTGAATTCTTTTGGCTTTGCGGAAGCTTGGTTTGACTTTGAATTCTTTTGGCTTTGCGGAAGCTTGGTTTGACTTTGAATTCTTTTGGCTTTGCGGAAGCTTGGTTTTGACTTTGAATTCTTTTGGCTTTGCGGAAGCTTGGATTTGACTTTGACTTCTTTTGGCTTTGCGGAAGCTTGGTTTTGACTTTGACTTCTTTTGGCTTTGCGGAAGCTTGGTTTTGACTTTGAATTCTTTTGGCTTTGCGGAAGCTTGGATTTTGACTTTGAATTCTTTTGGCTTTGCGGAAGCTTGGATTTTGACTTTGAATTCTTTTGGCTTTGCGGAAGCTTGGATTTGACTTTGACTTCTTTTGGCTTTGCGGAAGCTTGGTTTTGACTTTGAATTCTTTTGGCTTTGCGGAAGCTTGGTTTGACTTTGAATTCTTTTGGCTTTGCGGAAGCTTGGTTTGACTTTGAATTCTTTTGGCTTTGCGGAAGCTTGGTTTTGACTTTGAATTCTTTTGGCTTTGCGGAAGCTTGGATTTGACTTTGACTTCTTTTGGCTTTGCGGAAGCTTGGTTTTGACTTTGAATTCTTTTGGCTTTGCGGAAGCTTGGATTTGACTTTGACTTCTTTTGGCTTTGCGGAAGCTTGGTTTTGACTTTGACTTCTTTTGGCTTTGCGGAAGCTTGGTTTTGACTTTGAATTCTTTTGGCTTTGCGGAAGCTTGGATTTGACTTTGACTTCTTTTGGCTTTGCGGAAGCTTGGATTTGACTTTGAATTCTTTTGGCTTTGCGGAAGCTTGGTTTTGACTTTGAAACCTCTTTGCATTTCGGAAGCTTGGTTTTGACTTTGAATTCTTTTGGCTTTGCGGAAGCTTGGTTTTGACTTTGAAACCTCTTGGCAAAAAAAAAAAAAAAAAAAAAAAAAAAAAAAAAAAAAAAAAAAAAAAAAAAAAAAAAAAAAAAAAAAAAAAAAAAAAAAAAAAAAAAAAAAAAAAAAAAAAAAAAAAAAAAAAAAAAAAAAAAAAAAAAAAAAAAAAAAAAAAAAAAAAAAAAAAAAAAAAAAAAAAAAAAAAAAAAAAAAAAAAAAAAAAAAAAAAAAAAAAAAAAAAAAAAAAAAAAAAAAAAAAAAAAAAAAAAAAAAAAAAAAAAAAAAAAAAAAAAAAAAAAAAAAAAAAAAAAAAAAAAAAAAAAAAAAAAAAAAAAAAAAAAAAAAAAAAAAAAAAAAAAAAAAAAAAAAAAAAAAAAAAAAAAAAAAAAAAAAAAAAAAAAAAAAAAAAAAAAAAAAAAAAAAAAAAAAAAAAAAAAAAAAAAAAAAAAAAAAAAAAAAAAAAAAAAAAAAAAAAAAAAAAAAAAAAAAAAAAAAAAAAAAAAAAAAAAAAAAAAAAAAAAAAAAAAAAAAAAAAAAAAAAAAAAAAAAAAAAAAAAAAAAAAAAAAAAAAAAAAAAAAAAAAAAAAAAAAAAAAAAAAAAAAAAAAAAAAAAAAAAAAAAAAAAAAAAAAAAAAAAAAAAAAAAAAAAAAAAAAAAAAAAAAAAAAAAAAAAAAAAAAAAAAAAAAAAAAAAAAAAAAAAAAAAAAAAAAAAAAAAAAAAAAAAAAAAAAAAAAAAAAAAAAAAAAAAAAAAAAAAAAAAAAAAAAAAAAAAAAAAAAAAAAAAAAAAAAAAAAAAAAAAAAAAAAAAAAAAAAAAAAAAAAAAAAAAAAAAAAAAAAAAAAAAAAAAAAAAAAAAAAAAAAAAAAAAAAAAAAAAAAAAAAAAAAAAAAAAAAAAAAAAAAAAAAAAAAAAAAAAAAAAAAAAAAAAAAAAAAAAAAAAAAAAAAAAAAAAAAAAAAAAAAAAAAAAAAAAAAAAAAAAAAAAAAAAAAAAAAAAAAAAAAAAAAAAAAAAAAAAAAAAAAAAAAAAAAAAAAAAAAAAAAAAAAAAAAAAAAAAAAAAAAAAAAAAAAAAAAAAAAAAAAAAAAAAAAAAAAAAAAAAAAAAAAAAAAAAAAAAAAAAAAAAAAAAAAAAAAAAAAAAAAAAAAAAAAAAAAAAAAAAAAAAAAAAAAAAAAAAAAAAAAAAAAAAAAAAAAAAAAAAAAAAAAAAAAAAAAAAAAAAAAAAAAAAAAAAAAAAAAAAAAAAAAAAAAAAAAAAAAAAAAAAAAAAAAAAAAAAAAAAAAAAAAAAAAAAAAAAAAAAAAAAAAAAAAAAAAAAAAAAAAAAAAAAAAAAAAAAAAAAAAAAAAAAAAAAAAAAAAAAAAAAAAAAAAAAAAAAAAAAAAAAAAAAAAAAAAAAAAAAAAAAAAAAAAAAAAAAAAAAAAAAAAAAAAAAAAAAAAAAAAAAAAAAAAAAAAAAAAAAAAAAAAAAAAAAAAAAAAAAAAAAAAAAAAAAAAAAAAAAAAAAAAAAAAAAAAAAAAAAAAAAAAAAAAAAAAAAAAAAAAAAAAAAAAAAAAAAAAAAAAAAAAAAAAAAAAAAAAAAAAAAAAAAAAAAAAAAAAAAAAAAAAAAAAAAAAAAAAAAAAAAAAAAAAAAAAAAAAAAAAAAAAAAAAAAAAAAAAAAAAAAAAAAAAAAAAAAAAAAAAAAAAAAAAAAAAAAAAAAAAAAAAAAAAAAAAAAAAAAAAAAAAAAAAAAAAAAAAAAAAAAAAAAAAAAAAAAAAAAAAAAAAAAAAAAAAAAAAAAAAAAAAAAAAAAAAAAAAAAAAAAAAAAAAAAAAAAAAAAAAAAAAAAAAAAAAAAAAAAAAAAAAAAAAAAAAAAAAAAAAAAAAAAAAAAAAAAAAAAAAAAAAAAAAAAAAAAAAAAAAAAAAAAAAAAAAAAAAAAAAAAAAAAAAAAAAAAAAAAAAAAAAAAAAAAAAAAAAAAAAAAAAAAAAAAAAAAAAAAAAAAAAAAAAAAAAAAAAAAAAAAAAAAAAAAAAAAACAATTTTTATATGGTGTTTGTGTTCTTTGTGTTTGTGTGAAGAGAAATGAAAACCGGATAAAAATGATCCGTTAACACAACCAAAAATCAAAAGGATTAATGGTGTGGCCTAAAAATACGATTACTATTTTAGGACTTCCCATTATCATCGAGAAATGCACAAAGCTTATCTCTAAATGGTTCGGTCTATGGCTTTTCAACCGATAGATTGCTTTAAAGAATGTAATTCATGGTCAGTGTCACAAAGGCGTTCGATGCCTTGCATCTCATCCAAAACATTGTGAGAAACTCAAAGACAAAGTAAATAAACAAAATGATTAAAAGAGAAAATCTTTTTGGATTTTTCAAAAATAAGAAAATGAAAATCTTTTTGGATTTTTCAAAAATAAGAAAATGAAAATCTTTTTGGATTTTTCTAAAAGTAATGAAATTACGAAAACGGTTTTAGCACGGGTTATACACTGATGTGTGCATAAGCCACTATTCATCAAATCACTTGGAAATCACTTTTGGAACCCATTTGAGATTGGGTCCAATGGTTTTTGAATTCTTGAAAGTCCAAATGTAAGTCTCATCGATTTGATGAATCGAAGTTGCATTCCACGGAGAACTAAAACCCGGTGGTTTAGTTGAAAAGAGTTTTCGTGGAAGCAACGGTGAAAAATCATTTGATTTCTTTGAAAAACTTCCAATCTTGTGAGATTGAGTTGAAAAATGATTTTTCGAAGCAAAATCATTCACTTTTTGCACAACTGCTTTTACAGGTTTTGGTGCAAGATCAAAAAGTTCCGAAAAAGAATATTTGAATGATTTTGACTCAATTGACTTATCTTTTGAAATCGGTTTCCATTTAGATTTAGTCAACTGAGATTTTGCTTGAGAAATATGTCCAGAATTATCCTCAAATGATAGAAAAGAGACAAAAGTAGTTGTTCCATCTAAAATAGGTTTCTTAGAAAACTTCTTACCCTTTTGTAAGGAGTAATTAGTAAACTGAGACACCTTTCTTCCAAAAGGTTTAGAAAATTTACCCGTGTAAACCTTCTTTGGAACATCAGGATCAGTCTGAATAGAAGTTTCAACAGTCTCAACCTTATCACAATCAGTCTGAATAGAAGTTTCAACAGTCTCAACCTTATCACAATCAGTCTGCACATAAGAGTTCACAAAAATAGGACAATTAGTTTGAGTACAAACACAATCAACATCAGTCTTAGTTGAGTTCTCAACGATCTTAACAACATCACATTCACTTGTTACAGAAGAATCCACAACTTCACATACAGGACAACCAGGTTCAGTGCAACCTTCAACAACTTCTTTAGGAAGGTCAAGAGAGACAGAACAATGAGTTTGATGCTGAAAAGATTTGGTTTGTGTTTGCAATTCAATCTCAAGGTCGGAAATTTTCTTTGTCAAAGATGCTTCGTTTGACTGAAGTTGCAAACACTTGTCTTCAAGACACTTGATTTGAGCACAAAACTTTGTTCTTCCTTCTTCAACTTTGCTCTCAAAAATGGTGGACTTGTTTCGCAACTCATGGTTAAGCTCAGAAATCTTTTGTTGCAAAACAAGTTCTTTTGATTGATTGTCCAAAACAATTTTATTGAGCTTTTTGGAAGAATTGTCCAACTCATTTGTGAATTTGAAAAACTTCCAATCTTGTGAGATTGAGTTGAAAAATGATTTTTCGAAGCAAAATCATTCACTTTTTGCACAACTGCTTTTACAGGTTTTGGTGCAAGATCAAAAAGTTCCGAAAAAGAATATTTGAATGATTTTGACTCAATTGACTTATCTTTTGAAATCGGTTTCCATTTAGATTTAGTCAACTGAGATTTTGCTTGAGAAATATGTCCAGAATTATCCTCAAATGATAGAAAAGAGACAAAAGTAGTTGTTCCATCTAAAATAGGTTTCTTAGAAAACTTCTTACCCTTTTGTAAGGAGTAATTAGTAAACTGAGACACCTTTCTTCCAAAAGGTTTAGAAAATTTACCCGTGTAAACCTTCTTTGGAACATCAGGATCAGTCTGAATAGAAGTTTCAACAGTCTCAACCTTATCACAATCAGTCTGCACATAAGAGTTCACAAAAATAGGACAATTAGTTTGAGTACAAACACAATCAACATCAGTCTTAGTTGAGTTCTCAACGATCTTAACAACATCACATTCACTTGTTACAGAAGAATCCACAACTTCACATACAGGACAACCAGGTTCAGTGCAACCTTCAACAACTTCTTTAGGAAGGTCAAGAGAGACAGAACAATGAGTTTGATGCTGAAAAGATTTGGTTTGTGTTTGCAATTCAATCTCAAGGTCGGAAATTTTCTTTGTCAAAGATGCTTCGTTTGACTGAAGTTGCAAACACTTGTCTTCAAGACACTTGATTTGAGCACAAAACTTTGTTCTTCCTTCTTCAACTTTGCTCTCAAAAATGGTGGACTTGTTTCGCAACTCATGGTTAAGCTCAGAAATCTTTTGTTGCAAAACAAGTTCTTTTGATTGATTGTCCAAAACAATTTTATTGAGCTTTTTGGAAGAATTGTCCAACTCATTTGTGAATTTGAAAAACTTGGATTGCAAATGATCATTTTCTTTTTGAAGACTTTCCATGTTGGACAAAATAAGATCATTTGCAGATTTGAGTTCTTTGTTCTCTGACATGAGTTGGTCAATTTCAAGTTGAAGATTTTTGTTTTGTTCCATGAGTTTTTGACTCGTGTCATACATGTATCGTTTTTCTTGAAAACGAATGACAGCACATGGAACATGTTTTTCAAAAGGTTTTGAAAAACCTTCTTTGGAACATCAGGATCAGTCTGAATAGAAGTTTCAACAGTCTCAACCTTATCACAATCAGTCTGCACATAAGAGTTCACAAAAATAGGACAATTAGTTTGAGTACAAACACAATCAACATCAGTCTTAGTTGAGTTCTCAACGATCTTAACAACATCACATTCACTTGTTACAGAAGAATCCACAACTTCACATACAGGACAACCAGGTTCAGTGCAACCTTCAACAACTTCTTTAGGAAGGTCAAGAGAGACAGAACAATGAGTTTGATGCTGAAAAGATTTGGTTTGTGTTTGCAATTCAATCTCAAGGTCGGAAATTTTCTTTGTCAAAGATGCTTCGTTTGACTGAAGTTGCAAACACTTGTCTTCAAGACACTTGATTTGAGCACAAAACTTTGTTCTTCCTTCTTCAACTTTGCTCTCAAAAATGGTGGACTTGTTTCGCAACTCATGGTTAAGCTCAGAAATCTTTTGTTGCCAAAAAAAAAAAAAAAAAAAAAAAAAAAAAAAAAAAAAAAAAAAAAAAAAAAAAAAAAAAAAAAAAAAAAAAAAAAAAAAAAAAAAAAAAAAAAAAAAAAAAAAAAAAAAAAAAAAAAAAAAAAAAAAAAAAAAAAAAAAAAAAAAAAAAAAAAAAAAAAAAAAAAAAAAAAAAAAAAAAAAAAAAAAAAAAAAAAAAAAAAAAAAAAAAAAAAAAAAAAAAAAAAAAAAAAAAAAAAAAAAAAAAAAAAAAAAAAAAAAAAAAAAAAAAAAAAAAAAAAAAAAAAAAAAAAAAAAAAAAAAAAAAAAAAAAAAAAAAAAAAAAAAAAAAAAAAAAAAAAAAAAAAAAAAAAAAAAAAAAAAAAAAAAAAAAAAAAAAAAAAAAAAAAAAAAAAAAAAAAAAAAAAAAAAAAAAAAAAAAAAAAAAAAAAAAAAAAAAAAAAAAAAAAAAAAAAAAAAAAAAAAAAAAAAAAAAAAAAAAAAAAAAAAAAAAAAAAAAAAAAAAAAAAAAAAAAAAAAAAAAAAAAAAAAAAAAAAAAAAAAAAAAAAAAAAAAAAAAAAAAAAAAAAAAAAAAAAAAAAAAAAAAAAAAAAAAAAAAAAAAAAAAAAAAAAAAAAAAAAAAAAAAAAAAAAAAAAAAAAAAAAAAAAAAAAAAAAAAAAAAAAAAAAAAAAAAAAAAAAAAAAAAAAAAAAAAAAAAAAAAAAAAAAAAAAAAAAAAAAAAAAAAAAAAAAAAAAAAAAAAAAAAAAAAAAAAAAAAAAAAAAAAAAAAAAAAAAAAAAAAAAAAAAAAAAAAAAAAAAAAAAAAAAAAAAAAAAAAAAAAAAAAAAAAAAAAAAAAAAAAAAAAAAAAAAAAAAAAAAAAAAAAAAAAAAAAAAAAAAAAAAAAAAAAAAAAAAAAAAAAAAAAAAAAAAAAAAAAAAAAAAAAAAAAAAAAAAAAAAAAAAAAAAAAAAAAAAAAAAAAAAAAAAAAAAAAAAAAAAAAAAAAAAAAAAAAAAAAAAAAAAAAAAAAAAAAAAAAAAAAAAAAAAAAAAAAAAAAAAAAAAAAAAAAAAAAAAAAAAAAAAAAAAAAAAAAAAAAAAAAAAAAAAAAAAAAAAAAAAAAAAAAAAAAAAAAAAAAAAAAAAAAAAAAAAAAAAAAAAAAAAAAAAAAAAAAAAAAAAAAAAAAAAAAAAAAAAAAAAAAAAAAAAAAAAAAAAAAAAAAAAAAAAAAAAAAAAAAAAAAAAAAAAAAAAAAAAAAAAAAAAAAAAAAAAAAAAAAAAAAAAAAAAAAAAAAAAAAAAAAAAAAAAAAAAAAAAAAAAAAAAAAAAAAAAAAAAAAAAAAAAAAAAAAAAAAAAAAAAAAAAAAAAAAAAAAAAAAAAAAAAAAAAAAAAAAAAAAAAAAAAAAAAAAAAAAAAAAAAAAAAAAAAAAAAAAAAAAAAAAAAAAAAAAAAAAAAAAAAAAAAAAAAAAAAAAAAAAAAAAAAAAAAAAAAAAAAAAAAAAAAAAAAAAAAAAAAAAAAAAAAAAAAAAAAAAAAAAAAAAAAAAAAAAAAAAAAAAAAAAAAAAAAAAAAACAAAAAAAACTCGATTAAAAAAAAACAAGTTTGAAAATTTTGGTCTATTTGCCGAGCAGTGAGCTCGGCAATTGGTTGATTTGGTTGAAATGGTGATTTGCAGAGCAACGAGCTCGGCAAACGGCTTGTTTGGGATGCTGGTCGTGAATTTCTGCAAACACGAGTACGAGATACGGGTGACTGGGTTTGGTTGATCGGTTACTTCTGCAAATACGAGTATTAGTCACGGGGGTGAGCTCGGCAAACACTAGAACAAAGATGCTGGTCGTGTAGCGAGCTCGGCAAATGGAAGATTTGTGACCTCTGCAAATGATCAATTCATCACCTCGCCGGAAACACTCAAATCACGATTAAATCTTCAGTTCTTTGAATTAAACCGCAAAACCACCACCAAAATACTCTAAAACAAACCGCGAGCAAATCCTAACTGAAAATTACTCCGATTAAAGCTCGCCGGAAAATTCACTTTCTGACCGGAATAGTAACCGACATCAAAAATGCACCAATCGAAAAATTAAAACCATCTCCTTGTTCAGAATCACACCGCGAAGAAATCCTTATGTTTTTCAGCTTGATTCGATGCAAAACGAAGATGAAATCGATGAGAGAAGTTGATGAAAAGTTGTAATTTTTCTTTTTCTGGTTTTCTGTTTTAATTAAATGTAAAATGTAATATTGATGAGAAAAATGTAAGAATTGTTCACGTGAGATCACTGTAGCTACAGTAGCAGACAGTGAGAAAAGAAAATTAGACACTTTTTGACTTTTTCAACTTTAAAAACTGAAAGTATCATTTGCCGAGCTCAAGAAACTGATCTAAAATATGAAATTTAAAACCAGATTCAGCAAAATGAACACTTATCCACACTAAATCAATGATCAGAATCACTAATCTGCCTCGAATTCAGCAAAAACTACAATTTTCAGAATCAAATTAAGCTCAAAAACTCTAAAATTCGAACAAAATCGGTTATGGAAATGTTTGTGGATCGTTCGGATACACCGATTATGCTCTGATACCAATTGTTATAAAGAAACTAGAGCTTAATTGAAGCTTTAATGGTGGATTTAAGGTAGTGTGTGAAATGTGTGTAAGTGTGTGAATGGGAGGTTGAAGATGATCTTAGAGAGAGAAAGTAAATTAGAGAGAAGTAAGTGTGGATTAATTGTCTAAGGCTTTTTTACAAATGATTAAGGAAGGGGTATTTATACCTATCATCTAATTAACACTAATACCCCTTATATAACTAGACATATTACAATTTAACACCATTTATATTTCTAACAAAACTGAAACTGAAGAACAATCATCAGAGTTTCCCACTCCAGATGAAGAAACCTCAAAAAAGGCTAGAGCAGCAGAACATCATGATTGAAATCTTCAAGACAAATCTGAAAGAACAATTGCTGGCCCATCAAAGGGAT
Organism: Erigeron breviscapus; assembly: GCA_034093135.1. Taxonomy (NCBI): domain Eukaryota; kingdom Viridiplantae; phylum Streptophyta; class Magnoliopsida; order Asterales; family Asteraceae; genus Erigeron; species Erigeron breviscapus. The sequence goes on along the minus strand of CM067169.1, from coordinate 121,808,792 downwards.
ATGGAAAATATGGGAACTCTGGACTCCTATAATGCTGGAAGGTTAGGCATTCACATTGATGTTTATAAAAATATGAAGGATGACCCCAGAGTTCTACAATGTCTTGATGTTCTGGATGATGTTAGAATTTGCTCGATGTATTCCCAGGAAGAACAAACATACGATGCAATCACTTATGGGATGAATGTTGGTTAACTAATCAAAGCAAGAACAAAGGAACTGGTTGATCTCCAGAAGAAGGTAAGGAAAAATGCGGGTGCTCTGGAGATCGAGTACAGAAAGAAAATAAGAGGTCTGCCTAATCTTACTGCCAAACAGTTAAAGGCACTCAGAGATGCTGATCTAAGCACTTTCATTCCTATAAATACCTCTGTGAAAATAAATCGTGAACAACTCCAGTCCACTGAAGGACAACAGAGTGTATCTAAGGAAGCTGAAGAAATGATCCAGAAGGCTAAGCTGAAATCCAAATATGATGAAATGTTGATGTTCAGGGCTGACACCAGAAGGATCATTGGTGCTGAGATCAAACTGGCTGAAAATAATGAAGGTATGACCAGGTTTGATGTGAAGTTGACCAGGGAAGGTAACTTCAGTGATGAAAGGAAGAATGTACAAGTCCAAGCTTTTAGATGGACTGAACTGAAGGAGATAGGATTGATATTCAAAAGGTAAAACTAATTTATCTCCAGATGTTAGAGCATTCTTGAAAAGGATTGAAAAGGTGTGGACTAGAATACAACAAATGGAAGTCATTCTGGGTATTAGACCACATGGTTCTGGTCCATCCTCTCCTTCTCCCAAGAGAAAGGCTACAGAAGATGCTCCAGGCCAGACATCGAAAAGAAGGGCCTAATCTCTTGTTTTTTATTTTACTTGTTGTAATTAAATTTCAAAAAAATTGTAACTTATTTTTTGTTGATGGCAGTAAATATTTGTTGCAATTTTATTTTACAAGTAAATTACCAGATTTAGTCTAGATAGAACTTAAAAGATGAAACTGAAACACTGATGATCTATAAAGTGTTCTCCAGTAACTTAATTTATTAGACTAAGTCAAGACAAGTGTTTTTCAAGTACACAAAGTTGTATAGTTATAAACTTGAAAACACTTGCATTATTTCTAAACAAATAGGGGGAATTTGTTAGGTCCAGATTTACTGGACTCGCTCCAGACTCGACTACTGGAGCACAACTGAAGATTTGTCCAGAAAGAACAATTACTGGACCTACTCCAGACTTGGAATCTGGAGTCCCTCTGAAGATTTGCTCAGAAATAATGGAAGACCAGTGAGCAAAATACTTGTATAGAAATCTGGAGTATTCTCCAGATTAGCTCACTGGACTTCATCCCAGTCCAGATTTACTGGACCTACTCCAGACTTGGAATCTGGAGTCCCTCTGAAGATTTGCTCAGAAATAATGGAAGACCAGTGAGCAAAATACTTGTATAGAAATCTGGAGTATTCTCCAGATTAGCTCACTGGACTTCACCCCAGTCCAGATTTACTCTACTGAAGACATTCTCACTGAAGTCAAAGACTGAAGTTAGAATAAAGAAGACTTACAAATGGCGGAGTCCACTGGAAGTCTTACCAGATCTGCACACTGGAGGAATTGTTAGTGTTCTAGACCTTACAAGTCTGAACACTGATATCGAAGAATTGACTGGAGCCTTTACACACTTTCCAAAGAACAATCCACTTGTTCTGTACCAATGTACTCGCGTGTGTAAAGGTGGTTGGATATAAGAATAAAGTCTCATTGATGTGACTTTATCCTTGTACCTTAACCAAAGCATTTAATGTTCTTGTCGGTTCATTAAATGCATCCAACCATATTTGTACGGCACAAATTCACTGGTGAATTTGTTTGCCTATAAATACAAAGTCATTCTCTTCGTTAAAATTACTTTTAGCATTAAAGGTGAACTTGCTTAAATACTCTCGATCTAAACAGTTATACTTCACAACTTTAAGTATATCGATCAAAGGAGTTTATTTAGCAAGTATAGATCACTTGTACTTCGTAGGTTGTTAGGATACTTACTTAATTGTATTATCTTGATTCCGCACAACCTTGTATTTTGTTTATCATCAATAAATCAAAATACTTCGAATAATTACATTGTGTTCCATCTTTTATTTATTGCTTTTAGTCAAGTATTACTTTGCTTATATTCTTGCATTTATATTTAAGTAATACTAGTCCGATTCTAGTTCATATTATACTTGTTGTATTTTACATTTGGGATAACCATCTAGACGAATTCGGGACTTACAGAAAATAATTGGGACAAGAAAATCATAAAAAAATTGAGTGATGAGTATGTTTCTGTTCAAAAGGAACTACTCACAGCTCAATCCGAGTTACAGAGTTACAGTCCCGAATTGACAAAATGAGAGATATTCGAATTATGACAAGTCATGCATATGAATGTATTAAAAATGGAAATTGTCATAGTTTTGAAGGGCTCTCTAGCAAAAAGAATTATAATGTTGAGATTCCTCCTCCTGTCAATCATATCTATGATCCCATCATTAAAGTGAGTGATGATGACAATAGGATCTCTCCTGATAACGTTAAAGAATTACAAGAGAAGTCAGAATCTTCAAAACCAACCAAATATATTTATGACAAGGGTTCAATCACTCACTACACTCTTAAAGGAAGTAGAAAAGTGTTTACTGAAAAGGAGTATTCCTTGGAAAGTATTGAACCAGAGTTAATTGATGAAGTTTGGGAAGTTGATGTAACTGACTTTGAGCAGAAAAACAGACAGTTCAGAGAAAGAAGTCCTAGAATATTGTCATCAAAGAAGCTTAACAAAAATCCTCCTCTTACTAAATCAGAAATTGATCCTACTGCTCAATCAAAAGTTTCTTCTGAACGATTTGCAAAATTGAAACTACAAGAGATTACTTCTAAAGATCCAAGTTCTCATGTCTTACAGGTGCAAGATGTGCATCGGTTATATCATGAAAAGGACAAAAAGAAAAGGATAAAAACTATTGACAAAATCTCTTGTTTCATTTGTAGAGAAATGGGACATGTAGCAAGCAAGTGTCCACAGAAGGGTAAACTCAGCAGATCATGGCAGTCTAATGACTCAAGTGACAGAGATGTTGAAGATATAGATGTTCAATTGAGAAAGAACAAGGGTAAACATGTTGAAGAAGGGTCAACGAGTGTTTCACCCAAAACGATTTCTCAAAGGAACTCATCCGCACGGAGTGGTTCTCCTAGAAATTCCTCGGGTTACACTGCTAAGGAGCAAAGAAAGCCAAGAAGCGTATCTCCTAAGAAATGTAACATCCCAAACTTTTCAAGTTTGACTATTTGACTATTCCGTTAGTTAACATCAGGTTCGTTAAGTTATGTGCCCTAAATGGGATTATGTGATTAAATACTTATGTGTTTAATATGAAATGCATAAAGTGTGTTAAATGAAATTAATTAAAGTAAAGTCATGAAAATTAAGTGCTTGTAGATCGTTAAGACTCCCGGTAAGAAAGTTAAGCTTAGAAAGTAACGTTTAAGAAGTTGAGGGACTAAAGGTGAAGTTATGGAAGAGTTGGCCAGGGGTTAAGAGTTAATTAGACTTCCCTAATTCTCTAAAATATGTACACATACGACACAAAGAACCCCAAGCAGCCGCTCCCTCTCTCAAAATAATTCCCTCCAAGATCTATTCGTTTTGTGGTGTTTCGAGCAAGATTTGATTAGGATCTTTCATCCTTATGATCACCCACAGGTAATATAGGTAATATTCCTTCAAAATATGATCATATGAGTTTTATATGTGAGTTCAATCCAGGCCATAGGGTTTGGGTTGGGTTAATTAATTGATTGATCATCGATTTCATGTTTTCGGGTGATCAAACGATTGATATATGTTAGCAAATGATTAAAGGTTTAATTGATGGATTAAAGTCATCAAAAGTGTTGTCAAAGAGGTCAATTTTATGTCCCCAGGTCGGGCTAAAGGTTTGAGATTGAATGTGAATCGTTAAGAGCAAGTTTGAAATTGAGTTTGCTGGTCGGCACCCCAGGTGCGGCGCACCAGGTGGGTGGTGCGGCACACCACTTCCCAGTTTGGGAATTTTGATTTTCGAAGGGAGCCCAATATGTGACGCACCAAGGGGCTGGTGCGGCGCACCTGACCTTGATCTGAGTTTTCTGATTGATTGGTGCGACGCACCAGTTGGGGGGTGCGACGCACCTGATGCCCAGGTTGCACAAAAGACTTCGTTTAGCTTATATGTCGATCTTATACTCGTTCTAGGTTGTCGGGAGCACTTAACAAGCACTATAATCAGTTCATAACAGGTTCTTAAGCGGTACCAAGGTAAGATAACATCTTTTGTCACCTGATGGTACAACAAAACACGTTTTCATAAGTTAAACCTTCCAATTGAATATGTATGCACGTTTTATGTTTATGGGTGACTATGGGAGGTTGCAAAGGGATATTATACTTACCATTTATGATGTATAACATGTATATGCAGGTTGCAAGGGTATGAGGTAAGTATATACAAAGTAATGAGATGATTATGTTATGTGATTATGAGATGATGTTATGATGTTATGCTTATGAAATGATATGACGATATGTTGCTATCACTGTAAGATGATATGATGCTTATATGACATGATGATATGATGTTATATGACATGATGATATGATGTTATTATGTTATAACTATATGTTGATATGAGTGATACGTTGATATGAAAATAAAGTGATATGACGATGTGATGTTAATATGTGATGATGACATGTTGTTGCATATATGTCATATGATTGATTGCATGGCTTGAACACCTAGTCACTAGACTTCTATAGGTTTGCCATGACACGTGCACGATTAAGGGCCCTAAAATAAAGAAAGATGTATGTGATTAGTTTAGGTGAAAGTGTAGCCTAAGCTAATATAAAGTAAAGAAAGATACACATGATTAGTTTAGGTGAAAGTGTAGCCTAAGCTAATATAATAAAGAAGTCTCGAGCATATGTAAAGTCTTGTGTTAAGCTTAACCCATGCTAGTTCTTCGGAGCTAGTGTGTATGTGGTCACGTGGTGTGGGAATCTAGATACCTCCCCGTGGCATAGTTATGTTTGAGTGTATCCGGGTGGAGTAACTAACCACTACATGCGCAAAGTTCAAACGGTATACTCAGTTGGATTGACTTTGTCTTTCCTTAACGACGCCGATGGACCCCTTTATGGTTACCCATCACGTCGGGTGTGAGGACTCCTTGTATGGTCTATGACCGCCTACACACAACCCCACATACCTATGTAAGTGACATAAGTCACTTAGCCTATGTCTAGGCAAAGAAACAAAGAAAAGATACAAAGTAAAGAAAGTTACGTAAGAAAAGTTAGGCACACTTAGGATTATGATGTTCCTAATGTGTTATGCTATATGATGCTTATGATGTTCATGATGTTTCTTATGTTATGATGTTTATGATGCTCATGTGATATTAACATATAACGATGATTTGGTTTTGTTAATATATCTAATCGGCAAATGTTTTCAAAATGTTATTCTTACTTAGCTAATTTATTAGCTAACACTTGCTCTTTGAAAATGTTGTGCCATCAGATTAGGTGAGATTGGAGCTAGAGAAAGGATGGCTTGGTGAGTATGGGTAGAGACATTAAAGACGATAGCATTTATGTTCTTAATGCTTAGACTACCCTTAGCCTTTTGTTTGGCTACCACATTTACGGTATTATGATTTAAGATCATGTAATAATGCTTGGCATTTATGTTGGTGCCAAGACTTGGATTTTCTTCTATTATTTCGATGATGCATTTAGTAACACCAAATGTTTTCAAAATGTTATTCTTACTTAGCTAATTTATTAGCTAACACTTGCTCTTTGAAAATGTTGTGCCATCAGATTAGGTGAGATTGGAGCTAGAGAAAGGATGGCTTGGTGAGTATGGGTAGAGACATTAAAGACGATAGCATTTATGTTCTTAATGCTTAGACTACCCTTAGCCTTTTGTTTGGCTACCACATTTACGGTATTATGATTTAAGATCATGTAATAATGCTTGGCATTTATGTTGGTGCCAAGACTTGGATTTTCTTCTATTATTTCGATGATGCATTTAGTACCACCAAATGTTTTCAAATGTTTCATCCGGTTACAGATGGGCAGATTTATATGAGATCCTTTTCCGCTATTATTAAACGCCGTTAGGCGAAAGTTTTTGAAAATCCAGGTTTTTAAATGACGGGTGTTACAAGTTGGTATCAGAGCAATGGTTTAAGTGAACCAAAATTCGACCAAGACCTTAGGATTTTGGACTTAAACCGTACGAGGAATGATAGGCTTAAGTAGTGATGCTTTAGCTTTATGAAGAAACACTGTTAGGACGGGTTGGGATGAGTGAGAGTGTAGGTTAAGGCTTATGTTATGTTTTATGCTTAATGTATGTTCATGTTAATTAGCCTTATTCCTCGATTTCCCACTTCCTCCATTGATAAATGTTCTTGTTGCTACGATAGATGATCTCCTAAGGTAATGTGCGAATTGCTCGGTCAGAATTTGACAAACTTGTGCAGTTGATTATTGTGCGGTGTGTTGTTAATGAGTTGTATCTACTACACTCTATTATATGATATATGTGCTAAGAGTTATGACTGAAAATGAAGTGTTGTGAGAGAAAAAAATTCGCCAAATTGAGTCCCATGTTAGAGACAAGGACTATAAGGGAAAAGAAGATAGAGATGTCATGTATGCAATGAAAGTTGTAGTTGTTCTAGCCTAAAAGAAGAACACGGAAGTTAGATGAGAAGTGATTGGAGGTAAGTGTTGTCGAGCCACTGGCTTAGATGACATGTACTATGAGGTTTGATAAGTAAAGTTAAAGTAGTACATTTAAAGGAATAGAAGTAGGTAATGCACAGAAGTGTTACCGGGCACACGTATGGAAGGATACAGTTACAATTATGGTCGCGAACGTAATTGTAAATGTATCACGACATGTGTGTGTTTGTGAGACTGTGTCTGTGTTGATCCGAATGAAGTACAGATGAGAATGATGGAATCACTGAATGGTATCACATTTAGCCACGCGAAGAGTAGACACGTATGAATGAAACAAAGAATGATGAAGCTGAAACAAGTAAAGAAGTTGACGCTAAGGTTGGTTGAACCCTTAACCGTGAAGCTCTTTAATTATATGAACACTATGATAAGATGTGAGGCTACCTTAGAGCTGTGAAGTGTTAAAGTTGTGCTTGAGTCGGGACGATATGTGACGATTGGGACGAGTATCATAATGGGGAGGTAATTGCAATATCCCAAACTTTTTATTTAACGGTTGACTTGAGTCGCTAAGTCAACACTTAGCTACCGTTAAGTCCCTTAACGAGTTAATGCTTACGTGAGTTTGATATGCTATATGTGAGAGGCTTTAATGCCTTAAAAATATATACGTTTATGTGTTTAAATATGTCAAGATGTGTTTAATATGTCGATAGAATTCCCGGTGGACGATTTAAGCTATTTATGTGACGTATGGAAGTCTAGCGGCCATTCTTGCCATTACTGGAACTTCAAAACATGATTAGGAATAATTAGGTCAGATTATTATCCCCTAATTCAGATTATTCCTTCCTTCTAAGAACCCTAAATTTCCTTTCTTTTTTCTGGAATGATCCTCGTACGATTTCTTGCGTTTTCGGGTGGATTAAAGATCAATCGGTGCACGTAAACGATCCGTTTATCATCCTTCAAGGTATAAAACGAAATATTTGCAGAAAATAAGTCATGTCCATCCATATATTGCTCCCATACTTGGACATGTTGAGTAATGATTGATAAGAAACGTTTTGATGTTAAATTAGCGATTTCGGGTCATTCGGCGATTGCTATTGCAATCAATGTGTATCTTGAAATTCCCTACAGGTATGAAGTTGTTTCAAGAGTCATTTTAATGTTCAAATGGAATCAATATAGATTTAACATCTGGTCTTGAGGTGTGATGTGGATTCGATTGCGTTTGCGAGTTGATTTCGGGTCATTCGGGTGTCAAACCGAATGTAAATGAGTATAATGAATCTATGAATCAATTGAAGGTTTCAAAATGATAATTAAGTCATAATTGGAAGTGTATGAACGGTAGAGGCCATGGTGGCTTGACATGGAAGTTTGATGGTGGAAATTGTTAGTAAAACGAAAGGTTTATTGGTCTGAAAATTCAGTCCTATTGCAAAAATCATATCTTTCTTATATGAACGACTTATAAGATTAACCTTACTTTTCTGAAAACCACTATGTGTCCCCTAAATTCGATATGAACAAAGTTTCCAGTGATTTTGCCCAGAAATATGCGAAAAATGTCGATCTCCAGAAGTGGTCAGGTTACGGACGAATTCTGCAGACTTGTATTGAAAACGTCATATCTTATTCATTAGAGCTCTTCAAGAGTCAAACCTTGCATTTTTGGAAAGGTCTTTGAGTCTGCTACATTTGTTAAGAACTGAGTTTTGTCTCATCCGGTCATCTTATGACCCAAAAGTTGTACTTGAGGAGGCTTATGAACCGTGGTGACATGCTTATGTGGATGTCTCCTGAAATGTGATACGATCTAATATGATACGCGGTGTAGTAAGTCTTATACGTTGATGTGTGATAAGGGTTAAAAGCCAAGACCAGACACCGAAAGTTTTGTAGCCAAATAAAGTATTTAATGACCTTTTAACGGAAGTGTGAAGTCACGTTATCATGGACTAAGAGACGAAGTTGCGTGGGAAGTTAAAGGTAATGATATGACATGAGTAGTTGGCAGGAAAGTTGTTCAAGAATGCTTATCTCTTGGTGAGATATTACACTATTTCATTGGACAAGAAAGAAAAGATGTATGATAAAGAAGTGATCTTAAAGTGTGGAAGTTAATTGTTGAATGTTTCGAATCGAGACGGCCGTAAGGTAATTAATTCTTAAAGATGTTTGTCAAAGTATGAAAGAAATGGAGAACTCAAGTGATGCCTATCACCCTTAGATTGATGGGAAAGAGAAATTATGATTTAGAAAGTTGGAACAGTCATATGATCGTGCGAAAGTGCGTTGAGATTTTCACATTCCATTGTTGAGTTCACTGTTAGAACTAAAAATGGTGTTAAAATGTAATTATTTTAATAATGGAAGGAGTATTAGTGAAAGTTAGTCAAATGTATAAATACTCCTCTCCATACCCAAAATTGTAAGCTTTTTGTCATAATTCTATACTTACTATTCTCTAAACTTATTCTTTCTCTCTCTAGAACTCATCTTCAACCTCCATAACACACACAAACACACTTTACACACACTATCCTAAAATCTCCATTAAAGCACAAATCGAGCTCAAATTTCTTGTTTAACATTTGGTATCAGAGCAAAATCAGTTAATCTGAACGATCCATAGCTCGATTTTGTGCAATTCTCATACAATTTTCGAATTTTTATTCAAAACCGTTTTTTTTTTAAAATGATCTTCACTGTTCTTCAATTTTTCACCTCTCAAATCACATAAAATCACAGATATTTGTTCACCAATAGATTCCTAGTAGTTGAAAACATAATCTTGTCAAGTTTCAAGTTCCAATTCAATCTAAATCTCGAGTTTGGATTTTGAGATTTTGGCGCGATTTTTGGGATTCGAATCTGTTGTGTTTTATGTTGAATGTTGTTCATAGATTTATTGCGGAGGTGATAAAGAGCATATTGCAGTTGATTTCGTGATCTAACTCCTAGTAATTTGAAAGTTATTGAAGCTTTTTGAAGTCGTTAATGGAGTTTTTGTTTAAAACTGTGTTGATGTTGAAGAAGATGACCTCAGGACGACTTTGGCTAGGACGATCTTCACAAGATCGTCTCAGCCTTTGAATATTCATTTTTCATTCTTGTGCTAAGTGGCTTGTAGGACGATCTTCTTAAGATCATCTTGACAAGTGTTTGTGTGTGGTGAAGTGTTTGTTGTGGCTAATTAATCCTTACGGATTGGTTTGGTCAATTCAAACACTTGGAAAGTGTTTGATACTTGAAGATTCTAAGCCAGAACCTAAGACGATCTTCACCAAGACCGTCCCATTTCTACTAAACTTAAGACGATCTTCACCAAGACCGTCCCATTTCTACTGAACTTAAGACGATCTTCACCAAGATCGTCCCAGTTTTTTTGAATCGTTTCATTCCAAAATCAATTCATTTCAAGATCATTTCATTTCATACTTAACTAAATTTCACCAAAAAATCCCAGGACGATCTTACCTAAGACGATCTCACCCAGGACGATCTCACCAAGATCGTCTCACCCTCTGAGCTTAAATTTCAAAACGATCTCACCAAGATCGTTTCATTTTCAAACTTTTATACTTCAACTTTTTCATAACATTTTCTAGGACGATCTCCCCAAGATCATCCTGTTCCAAAAATCTTAAATTTCAATTTTTCATTTTTAATTCTTCATTTCAGTTTCAAACACAATACTTTTTCATTTCATACCTTCCTTTGCTCAACAAAATGTCAAGTCCAAGTATCTTAAATTCAGTCAAAAATGATTTCGTCTTCAATTTTTGGTTAACTTCTTCACCCAAGATACCTACTTCATCTGAAGTAAAACTTCATAAAGATGGACTGTGTTCATGTTGTTCATCGAAACCTTATCCAAATCCTTGTCAAGTGATGAAGATATTGATTCATTCGACTGCAACTGAAAATGTCAAGTTTCAAGAGGAAGTAGTCACATTACAAGCTGAGAATGTCAAACTGAAAGAACAAATGATCTACTTTCGAGCTGGGAATGTGAGGCTTAAAAATGAGATGAAAGAACTTCAAGTTGAATTTGGAAACCTTGCAGTTTGGAATGAAATTGACAAACAAACTTTGAAGAACAATGATGAGTTGATATCAAAAATGAAAGCTGAGATAAAAGAACTTCAAACAGAATTGAATACTTCCAACAAGAAGCTGAATGATAGCATCTTGGAAAGCAAATCAAGAGAACTTATTTTGCAAGAAAAGATTTCAAGTTTTCAATCTCAGTTGAAAAATGAGACATCCATATTCTTAAACATGGAAAGCAAGTTCATTGATGAGATGAACAAAGTTGAGAAGGAGAGACAAGATGTTTGCAACAAAATCAAGATTCTTGAAGAGAATCGTTTGCAATTTCAATCAAATGAAACATCTCTACAAAAGAGAATCTCTGAACTTGAGATGGAATTGCAAACACAATCAACATCTTGTGACACTCAAAGTAATGATGGCTCAGTTTATCATGATGCAAGTCCAATATTTCCAACTGAACTTGATGCTCCAAAGAAAGTTTGCACTGAGTCCATCCCAAAGAACTCAAAGATCAAAGTTTCATCTCCCGCTGAACATAAAGCTTCTCAATTTACTAACTATGCCTTATTCAAGGATAGAAAGTATTCTTCGAAGCCTACTATTGATGGAACACAGACTCTTATTCCTTTCTTATCATTTGAAGACTAAACCAAGTTCATCTCTCAAGCAAAATCTCAGTTGAAGAAGCCGAAATGTCAACAAGTATACAAACCAAAGACAACTGAGTCAAGGACATTCAAATATTCACTTTGGGAGTTATTTGATCTTGCACCAAAACCATTTGCAGTGCAAAAAGTGAATGTCTTTGCATCTCCACTGCGTCCACGAAAACTCAACTTTTCAACGACTTCGAGTTTTCACCCTCCGTGGACTTCAGACTCAATTCGCCGGATTGATGATACTTACATTTGGAATGTGAAGACAAAAACCATTGGGCCTCAGCAAAAATGGGTCCCAAAGGTTGTTGTTAAGTGATCTGGTGAAAATGGCTTATACACATGTCAGTGTATAACCCGGGCTAAAGATGTTGTTTATTGGACTACTACTTCATAATGGTTGATTCCCCAGTTTCGACTTCAAAGAGACATGATGAATGTGTGGCAAAAAGAGGATAATGAAGTCGAACAAGACTTTATGCTTTCTTGAAATTTGATGGGGAGAAAGAAGAATTCATCAGTTGAGGGGAAGAAAGATAAATTGTTGACAAAAGTGATCCCCAAAGTGATCCCCAAATTATCTAAAGTGATCCCCAAATTATTCAAAGTGATCCCCAAAGTGATCCCCAAAGTGATCCCCAAAGTGATCCCCAAAGTGATCCCCAAAGTGATCCCCAAAGTGATCCCCAAAGTGATCCCCAAAGAGACAAGATGTCAAGAAATTCTTGAAGAGAATTGTTTGCAATTTCAATCAAATGAAACATCTCTACAAAAGAGAATCTCTGAACTTGAGATGGAATTGCAAACACAATCAACATCTTGTGACACTCAAAGTAATGATGGCTCAGTTTATCATGATGCAAGTCCAATATTTCCAACTGAACTTGATGCTCCAAAGAAAGTTTGCACTGAGTCCATCCCAAAGAACTCAAAGATCAAAGTTTCATCTCCCGCTGAACATAAAGCTTCTCAATTTACTAACTATGCCTTATTCAAGGATAGAAAGTATTCTTCGAAGCCTACTATTGATGGAACACAGACTCTTATTCCTTTCTTATCATTTGAAGACTAAACCAAGTTCATCTCTCAAGCAAAATCTCAGTTGAAGAAGCCGAAATGTCAACAAGTATACAAACCAAAGACAACTGAGTCAAGGACATTCAAATATTCACTTTGGGAGTTATTTGATCTTGCACCAAAACCATTTGCAGTGCAAAAAGTGAATGTCTTTGCATCTCCACTGCGTCCACGAAAACTCAACTTTTCAACGACTTCGAGTTTTCACCCTCCGTGGACTTCAGACTCAATTCGCCGGATTGATGATACTTACATTTGGAATGTGAAGACAAAAACCATTGGGCCTCAGCAAAAATGGGTCCCAAAGGTTGTTGTTAAGTGATCTGGTGAAAATGGCTTATACACATGTCAGTGTATAACCCGGGCTAAAGATGTTGTTTATTGGACTACTACTTCATAATGGTTGATTCCCCAGTTTCGACTTCAAAGAGACATGATGAATGTGTGGCAAAAAGAGGATAATGAAGTCGAACAAGACTTTATGCTTTCTTGAAATTTGATGGGGAGAAAGAAGAATTCATCAGTTGAGGGGAAGAAAGATAAATTGTTGACAAAAGTGATCCCCAAAGTGATCCCCAAATTATTCTTTGAAGATAGTTATCGCCAACGTGGTGGGTACGCCGCGGGTACACCCTATACATAAGCGTTGGTGGTACACAAATATGATTGTTTGATCGAGGGGAAGTTTGACAAAGTTAAGATTGTCAAGAAGAGGATTTCATGTTCAAATCTAATGAGCCAAGATCAAGTTTCCGCAATGCTCATACTCTGATAAGTTCAAAACTTAAAGATACATCTTTAAGGTAAGTGTGAAGATTAAAGACGTAAAGCGAAGTTTGATGGAAGATCTTGAAGACAATGAGAAAGCTTCGAAGACCTTCATCAACAAATTCGTATTTATAGATGATATCGTGCATGAATTACATTTCAACACCAAGGGGAAGAATGTTAGAACTAAAAATGGTGTTAAAATGTAATTATTTTAATAATGGAAGGAGTATTAGTGAAAGTTAGTCAAATGTATAAATACTCCTCTCCATACCCAAAATTGTAAGCTTTTTGTCATAATTCCATACTTACTACTCTCTAAACTTATTCTTTCTCTCTCTAGAACTCATCTTCAACCTCCATAACACACACAAACACACTTTACACACACTATCCTAAAATCTCCATTAAAGCACAAATCGAGCTCAAATTTCTTGTTTAACATTCACATATAAGGACAACTACGATGTAAGTATGGATGTCACTTCATGTTATGACCTGTTATTGAAAGGAAAGTTGTAGAGCCAAATGACATGAAATAGCAGCTTATAAAGTTATAATTGTTGAACGAGTGTTTTGATTAGCTCAAAATTGACTGAAGATTTTGTGCTGAGCGAAGAAAGCTTACATTGAGCAAGTGAGTATAACGGTTTAACCATAAGACCCTATGAAGGGATATGTTATGCATCGAAAGCTACGGAGAGTCGACCCTTTGTTCAATGAATCGTGTGAGTTATAGTAGCAAGTTAATGAGGGTACGTGTATGAGGGGCTTAAACGCCAAATGAATAGCCTTCGCCAAATGTAATGTGGGTGCTACTTATGAGGGTTGAAGAAATGAGTTGGTTACTTGGTTTGATCTAAAGATTGAACCAAAGAAATGACGAAACGGTTGAAATGGTAAAGTGAAGATGGAAAAGACTATGTAAGAAACTAAATGATTTTGGCTATGCCAAGTTAAAGTACAAATGTATAAATACTCCTCTCCATACCCAAAATTGTAAGCTTTTTGTCATAATTCCATACTTACTACTCTCTAAACTTATTCTTTCTCTCTCTAGAACTCATCTTCAACCTCCATAACACACACAAACACACTTTACACACACTATCCTAAAATCTCCATTAAAGCACAAATCGAGCTCAAATTTCTTGTTTAACATTCACATATAAGGACAACTACGATGTAAGTATGGATGTCACTTCATGTTATGACCTGTTATTGAAAGGAAAGTTGTAGAGCCAAATGACATGAAATAGCAGCTTATAAAGTTATAATTGTTGAACGAGTGTTTTGATTAGCTCAAAATTGACTGAAGATTTTGTGCTGAGCGAAGAAAGCTTACATTGAGCAAGTGAGTATAACGGTTTAACCATAAGACCCTATGAAGGGATATGTTATGCATCGAAAGCTACGGAGAGTCGACCCTTTGTTCAATGAATCGTGTGAGTTATAGTAGCAAGTTAATGAGGGTACGTGTATGAGGGGCTTAAACGCCAAATGAATAGCCTTCGCCAAATGTAATGTGGGTGCTACTTATGAGGGTTGAAGAAATGAGTTGGTTACTTGGTTTGATCTAAAGATTGAACCAAAGAAATGACGAAACGGTTGAAATGGTAAAGTGAAGATGGAAAAGACTATGTAAGAAACTAAATGATTTTGGCTATGCCAAGTTAAAGTACAATTCAAGGAAATCCTGAAATGATATGATAAAGTGAGGGATACAGATAAGTCGTTTTTTTTATATGAGTGGCGAAATGATTCTGAGGACAGAATCCTCTTAAGGGGGAGGTAATTGTAACATCCCAAACTTTTCAAGTTTGACTATTTGACTATTCCGTTAGTTAACATCAGGTTCGTTAAGTTATGTGCCCTAAATGGGATTATGTGATTAAATACTTATGTGTTTAATATGAAATGCATAAAGTGTGTTAAATGAAATTAATTAAAGTAAAGTCATGAAAATTAAGTGCTTGTAGATCGTTAAGACTCCCGGTAAGAAAGTTAAGCTTAGAAAGTAACGTTTAAGAAGTTGAGGGACTAAAGGTGAAGTTATGGAAGAGTTGGCCAGGGGTTAAGAGTTAATTAGACTTCCCTAATTCTCTAAATATGTACACATACGACACAAAGAACCCCAAGCAGCCGCTCCCTCTCTCAAAACAATTCCCTCCAAGATCTATTCGTTTTGTGGTGTTTCGAGCAAGATTTGATTAGGATCTTTCATCCTTATGATCACCCACAGGTAATATAGGTAATATTCCTTCAAAATATGATCATATGAGTTTTATATGTGAGTTCAATCCAGGCCATAGGGTTTGGGTTGGGTTAATTAATTGATTGATCATCGATTTCATGTTTTCGGGTGATCAAACGATTGATATATGTTAGTAAATGATTAAAGGTTTAATTGATGGATTAAAGTCATCAAAAGTGTTGTCAAAGAGGTCAATTTTATGTCCCCAGGTCGGGCTAAAGGTTTGAGATTGAATGTGAATCGTTAAGAGCAAGTTTGAAATTGAGTTTGCTGGTCGGCACCCCAGGTGCGGCGCACCAGGTGGGTGGTGCGGCACACCACTTCCCAGTTTGGGAATTTTGATTTTCGAAAGGAGCCCGATATGCGGTGCACCTGGCCTTGATCTGAGTTTTCTGATTGATTGGTGCGACGCACCAGTTGGGGGGTGCGACGCACCTGATGCCCAGGTGCGCGCACCTGGACTTGATCTGAGTTTTCTGATTGATTGGTGCGACGCACCAGTTGGGGGGTGCGACGCACCTGATGCCCAGGTTGCACAAAAGACTTCGTTTAGCTTATATGTCGATCTTATAATCGTTCTAGGTTGTCGGGAGCACTTAACAAGCACTATAATCAGTTCATAACAGGTTCTTAAGCGGTACCAAGGTAAGATAACATCTTTTGTCACCTGATGGTACAACAAAACACGTTTTCATAAGTTAAACCTTCCAATTGAATATGTATGCACGTTTTATGTTTATGGGTGACTATGGGAGGTTGCAAAGGGATATTATACTTACTATTTATGATGTATAACATGCATATGCAGGTTTCAAGGGTATGAGGTAAGTATATACAAAGTAATGAGATGATTATGTTATGTGATTATGAGATGATGTTATGATGTTATGCTTATATTATAACTATATGTTGATATGAGTGATACGTTGATATGAAATGATATGACGATATGTTGCTATCACTGTAAGATGATATGATGCTTATATGACATGATGATATGATGTTATTATGTTATAACTATATGTTGATATGAGTGATACGTTGATATGAAAATAAAGTGATATGACGATGTGATGTTAATATGTGATGATGACATGTTGTTGCATATATGTCATATGATTGATTGCATGGCTTGAACACCTAGTCACTAGACTTCTATAGGTTTGCCATGACACGTGCACTATTAAGGGCCCTAAAATAAAGAAAGATGTATGTGATTAGTTTAGGTGAAAGTGTAGCCTAAGCTAATATAAAGTAAAGAAAGATACACATGATTAGTTTAGGTGAAAGTGTAGCCTAAGCTAATATAATAAAGAAGTCTCGAGCATATGTAAAGTCTTGTGTTAAGCTTAACCCATGCTAGTTCTTCTGAGGCTAGTGTGTATGTGGTCACGTGGTGTGGGAATCTAGATACCTCCCCGTGGCATAGTTATGTTTGAGTGTATCCGGGTGGAGTAACTAACCACTACATGCGCAAAGTTCAAACGGTATACTCAGTTGGATTGACTTTGTCTTTCCTTAACGACGCCGATGGACCCCTTTATGACCCATCATGTCGGGTGTGAGGACTCCTTGTATGGTCTATGACCGCCTACACACAACCCCACATCCCTATGTAAGTGGCATAAGTCACTTAGCCTATGTCTAGGCAAAGAAACAAAGAAAAGATACAAAGTAAAGAAAGTTAGGTAAGAAAAGTTAGGCACACTTAGGATTATGATTGTTGGAATTCGTCTGCCCAAGACACATATTAAATTGACGTGGCTAGTACGTGATGATCCAAGTCGGGTCATACCCAATAACAAGCTAGACAAACACTTATGGTATTTATTTATATGATTTGATCTTTAAATAAATATCAACACTTGAAACATTTAGAAAGTGGTTTTCTAAATAATTGCACTTGAGATATGTAAATAAATTATATGGATGATTTATTTTGAGAGAAATGTGAATATGTTTATTTGGTAAAATAAACATTTATGTGTGTTGTATATGATATGTAATATGTTACATAAGATATGTAACAAGTTATGTTGCATTTTATATACAAAATGTACATGTAAATGGGGTTTTATAATTTGCCACAAAATGTTTGTAAAGCCTCATGTGAGGCCGCCCCCCCCCCATGTGCATTTGATGTGTTGTTGGTTTTACAACACACTTGTCCTTCCATACTTGACAACACACCACATAGAGTGTATCACCAAGTCTTACATGCAATTGTAAGACCACTTTCTCTCATAACTCAAATAATTCTTAACTAGCAACTCTTCTTTTTCTCTCTTGGTATTTTCGGCCACAAGAAAGAAAAAAAGGAAGACAAGACAAGTTTAATTCCTAGCATAGTTTGGGTGTTTGTTGATAGTTTGGGGTATACAAGCTTGAGGTTCTTCTAGGTTGAAGACTTGCCACTTCAAGATCATCATCTCCTTCATATCAACCTTCTCATAAGCTTGGAAGAAGGTAGTCTTCTAAAACACCCTATGGTTGTTGTTTTGATTGCATATTATTCATATACATGGATCCTTATTGTTTGGGTTTTCTTTAATAAGTTAAAAATTGGTTTTTAACCACATATAACACATTGAAATGGTTCAATATTCCGCTGCGTTTTTGATATTATATTGATAATATGACTTTGATAAAACCCAACAAGACCCAACAATGGTATCAGAGCCGGTTATATGGATATATGCATCAAAAGTTGTTTTTTGTTTGGACAAAAACAATTTTTTTGGCCAAATTTTCTGCATTTTTGGGCCAAAATATATACACAAAAAAGGGTTCTTTTTTTGTGTATTTTAGTGTCACAACTTAGCCAAAAGACCTTGTGATTGATTGTGATGTGTGGATGTGTTTGTATTTATTTAATTATTCAATGGTTGTAATAGTTAAATAGGATTTTATTCATTCATTTGGTTATGTAATTTATTTATTCCATTTGGTATGTAATAAATAGATTAGTTGCATTTTTTCTTGTAAATGTAATCTCCAAGAAGGCATAAAAGATTTAGGGGCTGAAGTTGGAGGCCAAATGAAAGGGTAAAGAAAAGCATTCAAATCACATCACAAAAGGTTACTTGAAGCATTTGGATGCAAGATCAAGTGGGAGCTCAACTAACACAAAATTTTGTGTTACTTTGTCCCTTAGGTTGAGACCTTTTGACCCACTTGTTTCGGCTAACAAGTGTGGTCAAAATAGTTGGCTAATGTTGTGCACTTATTATTATGTTTGTCATGTTTGTATGGTTGTTTATTATTTTGTCATGTGGATGCTTAAAAACCAACAAACTAAAAGACACACATAAAGATTAAAATTGGTTTTAATATTGACATTAACTTGGTAAATTAAAATGGGTTTTATTAAAAGTTAATGGTCACAATTATAAAAATGGATTTTATAAAAGAACCTTGAAATATGGATTTCAAAATTCATTATGGTACATAGTTTTTTAACTAGAATATAAAAACTCAAACGACCCTTTAAAAACAAGTTAAACGCCATCCTTTTATACAACACTTAGTTATTTGGGAACTCTTTGTAGGATAAAGGTCACCTAACTACTTTGAGGGAACTTATAAGTTAAGGTAAATTTATTGTACTTATGGGATAAAGGTCACCTAACCACTAGTATAAGATAAATTTACATGTGTGTATAAGTAGGACAACTTGATTTGGAAACCATGTGATTAGGGTCACCGAAGCATGATAACCAAAGGCGTTGATGGGATTAAACATGCCAACTTAATATAAGATATTAAACCGGTCCCATACCACTAGAAATTGTAAAAGTTGCAATTGTCAAACGTTGACTACCTTGTTAATTTAGATCATGGGATAAAGGTCACCTAACTACTTTGAGGGAACTTATAAGTTAAGGTAAATTTATTGTACTTATGGGATAAAGGTCACCTAACCATCATTTAAATGTAACGTTGGATTCTAGGTTTTAATTATTAATTGTCTATGAGACATAAAAGGGTATTAACAATTAAAATTTACATTTGATATCGAAAATACTAATAAAGAACTTTGTTAATCTTGTAGATGGCCGCTAACAATGCAATTAACCCCAACCCAAACGTCCATAACTTTTCACTAAGATCCATCCTTGAAAAGGATCGTCTTAACCAAAATAACTTTGTGGATTGGTTTCGTAACTTGAGAATTGTTCTCAGGCACGAAAAGAAATCCTATATTTTAGACGATCCTATTCCTGATGAGCCCGAAGAAACTGATGTTGAAGCCTATAATGATTGGGTTAAGTATGTCGAGGACTCCGTGCAAGTTAGTTGCATAATGTTAGCGAGTATGACTCCCGAACTCCAAAAGGAGTTCGAACACCATGGGGCCTACGACATGATTACCCAACTCAAGGAAATGTTCCAACAAAAGGCAAGGGTTGAGCGCTTCGAAACGGTTCGAGCGCTTCATGCATGTCGCATGGATGATTCACAACCCGTCTCAACATATGTTCTTAAAATGAAAAGCTATATTGATCGCCTCGAAAGGCTAAATTGTCCCGTTTCAAATGAGCTAGCTACGGATATGATCCTTAACTCATTATCTAAGAGATTTGAAACCTTCGTGTTAAATTATAACATGAACGGATGGGACAAGACCGTTTCCGAGCTCCATGGGATGCTCAAAACGGCCGAGGCTAGTATGGGAGGAAAAGTTCAACCCGTTCTCACGATCAATGAAGGCGGAAAGAAAAGGGCTTACTCCGGACCCAAGGCAAATGTTGCTAGGGGAAAGGGTAACAACAAAGGGAATTTCAAAGGCAAAGGAAAGGGAAAAATGGATACTCCAAAAGCAAAGAAGCAAAAGGTTGCTGTCAATGACCCATGCTTTGAGTGTGGGGAGGTAGGACATTGGAAACGTAATTGTCCAACCTACCTCAAAGAGTTGAAAGCTAAGAGGGATGCAGGGCAAACCTCAGGTACAATATTTATGATATATATTGAGCTTAATACTATTTTTTCTTACATATGGGTATTGGATACCGGATGTGGAACTCATATTTGTAATATGTTACAGGGGTTCAGAAGAAAGAAGCACATCAAGAAGGGAGACATTAGTCTTTTTATGGGCAATGGTGCATTGGTGCATGTTGAAGCCCAAGGAGACTATCTTTTGAAACTTCCAAATGGTTTGAAAATTGTATTGAACAATGTTTTGTATGCACCTAGTTTGACTAGGAGTATTATTTCTGTTTCCCGTTTAAGACATGTTGGATATGATTTTAATTTTGTTAACAATGATATCCATGTTTCTATGAATGATGTATTTTATTTTAAAGCTATGCCTTTAAATGGTATTTATGAATTGGTTCATGAAAACACAACATATGATAACTCAATGTACCAAGCTACCACCAAGAAACTTAAATTAGATTTAAGTGAAACCTATATTTGGCATTGTCGTCTTGGCCATATAAATAAAAATCGCATACTAACACTTCAAAAGAATGGTCTTTTGAAAACAAAATCAAATGATTCATTTAATGTATGTGAATCTTGTTTACAAGGCAAGATGACTAAAGCACCTTTCAAAGGCACTAATGAAAGGGCAAAAGATTTATTAGGTATCATACATTCGGATGTATGTGGTCCTTTTAAGCCAATGACTAGGAATGGTGAAAGATACTTCATTACATTCACCGATGACTATAGTCGTTACGGTTATGTATACTTATTAAAACATAAGAGTGAAGCTTTTGAAATGTTCAAAATTTTCAAGAATGAAGTAGAAAACCAACTCAGTAAGTCAATAAAAATTCTTCGTTCTGATAGAGGAGGTGAATACCTAAGTGATGCTTTTCAAGATCATCTTAGAAGTTGTGGGATTATCTCACAACTAACTCCACCTGGAACACCACAACATAATGGTGTGTCTGAAAGGAGGAATCGAACTCTATTAGATATGGTTCGTTCCATGATGAGTAAAAGCTCACTACCTCTATCATTTTGGGGATATGCCATAATCTCTGCTGCCCGAATTTTAAATATGGCTCCCACCAAGAAAGTGGAGAAAACACCTTTTGAAATATGGCATGGAAGAGTTCCATCTTTGTCATATTTAAAGGTATGGGGTTGTGAGGCTTATGTAAGACATGATGCCTCAAACAAATTAGAGCCCCGATCCACTAAATGTATCTTTGTAGGATATCCTAAAGATGATTTGGGATATTATTTCTACAATCCTAATGAGCAAAATGTATTTGTTGCTCGAAAGGCTGAGTTCTTGGAGACTAAATTCCTTATGGAAGGAACTAGTTCCAGAACAGTGGAACTTGAAGAAGATCAAGAACCACTGACAGATACACACTTGGGTGACACTAGCATTCAACAAAAGGATGTTGAAGATGATCAAAGGGTTGATCAAGACACACAAAACGTTCGTAGATCTGGTAGAGCTACTTATCCACCTGAGAGATATGGATTTCTCGTGGATGAATGCTACATGGTAGTTTCTGATGAACCTACCACCTACCATGATGCAATGTCCAAATCAGATTCGGACAAATGGCTAGAGGCCATGAACGCTGAGATGCAATCCATGTATGACAACCAAGTTTGGGAATTGGTTGTTGAACCTCCTAATTCCAAAGTAGTTGGAAGTAAATGGGTGTTCAAATTGAAACACGATATGCATGGAAACTTGAGTACTTATAAAGCTAGACTTGTAGCAAAAGGTTTCACTCAAACTCGAGGGGTCGATTATGATGAAACTTTTTCGCCTGTGGCAATGCTAAAGTCTATTAGGATATTATTTGCCATAGCCGCACATTATGACTATGAGATATGGCAAATGGATGTCAAAACCGCTTTTCTAAATGGATATCTTGAGGAAGATGTCTATATGGATCAGCCTGAAGGTTTTGTCGATCCTAAACATCCTAATAAAGTATGCAAGTTAAAGAAATCAATCTATGGATTGAAACAAGCATCGAGAAGTTGGAATCGTCGTTTTGATGAAGAAGTCAAGAAATTTGGCTTCATCAAAAACGCTGATGAAGCTTGTGTGTACAAGAAGGCTAGTGGGAGCATCATTACTTTTCTAGTTTTATATGTCGATGACATTCTACTATTTGGAAATGACATTCCAACCTTGGAAGGTGTAAAAGCCTGGCTTGGAAGTTGCTTTTCCATTAAGGATCTTGGTGAAGCCGCCTATATTTTGGGAATAAGGATCTATAGGGATAGATCAAGGCGCTTAATAGGTTTGAATCAAAGTGCATACATAGACAAAATCTTGAAAAGGTTCAAGATGGAAAACTCCAAGAAAGGTTTGGTGCCTATTCAGAGAGGAACAATATTGAGCACTTCTCAATCTCCTAGCTCAAAAGCTGAGCAAGAGAGAATGAATGGAATCCCATATGCATCTGCTATAGGATCCATCATGTATGCTATGATATGCACGAGACTGGACGTGTCATGCGCTTTAAGCATGACAAGTAGATACCAGCAAAAACCAGGAGATAGTCATTGGATGGCTGTCAAATATATATTGAAATATCTTAGAAACACTAAAGATATGTTCTTAATATATGGATCTGGTGAGGAGGAGCTCGTTGTAAAGGGTTACACGGATGCGAGTTTCCAAACTGATCGAGATGATTCTCGATCACAATCGGGGTATATCTTCATTCTAAATGGAGGAGCTGTTTCTTGGAAAAGCTCAAAGCAAGATGTGGTTGCATTGTCCACTACAGAATCGGAATACATCGCCGCTTCTTTGGCAGCACAAGAAGCTGCATGGTTGAAGAAATTCATTGCCGATCTAGGGGTTGTTCCTTCCATTCAAGAACCCCTAGAAATTCTTTGTGATAACGAGGGCGCGATTGCTCAAATCAAGGAACCTTGTGCACATCAAAAGACTAGGCACATTGAGCGGAGATTCAACTACATAAGGGATGAAGTTGAAAAGGGAAAGATATGCATTCACAAAGTTCACACCGATCAAAATGTTGCGGACCCGCTCACGAAGCTCCTTGAAAGGCCCAAGCATGAGAGACATACTTGTGCCATGGGACTTCGATATTCTAGTGATTGGATTTGATCTATTTTATGTATTTGGATATTGGAACACTTGTATTTGGTAACACATTTATATGAATATTGGTATTTTGCATTTAAATTGTGTTATGTTCCATTTTTGCATGTTTAAATCCATGAATAAGTTAATTATTCTAAATGTCCGTAGTCGATCATATTTGTGGGAACAAATATGAATGTAAGATTATTATGAACTTGGATTGGTAGATATTCAAAAGGTTTTGAATATAGAGCAAAGTGTTGCTACCAAGGTTCATAGATATTTGTGGGATACAAATATTGGACTGACCTGCTCTCAAGCATTACTACATAGAATCTCTATGATTGATCATAAGTAATCTTGAGTTAAAAGGCGAATATCATTGTATCCTCAGACCTGAGATACATATTGGGTCTTGATATTCACTGAATATTATACTTTGACTTAGCTCTTCGCTGTTCTGAAACATGGCAGTACATAAGACTAAGCTCAGGTACGATATAAGGTGATTGTGAGAGACGTATGTAGTCGAGATGGAATTTGTCCCTCTTATTCGTTGAGAGTAAGATGTCTAAGGCCTGCTACAAAGTTAAATCAATAGAGAATGATCACTCTGTGTCTCTAGGATTCAACAAGACATCTGTGACAAAAGGATAAATGATCGATTCACCTAAATCATTTCAAGTAAGGGACTTGAAGAGGATGATGTTATTGAATGGCACTACGTCATACGTATTAGGGGTAGCAAACCGTTGTTAGGCGGTATTTGCTGCTTGCGTCAATCTTCTATGAATCTTGTGCAAGTGGGAGATTGTTGGAATTCGTCTGCCCAAGACACATATTAAATTGACGTGGCTAGTACGTGATGATCCAAGTCGGGTCATACCCAATAACAAGCTAGACAAACACTTATGGTATTTATTTATATGATTTGATCTTTAAATAAATATCAACACTTGAAACATTTAGAAAGTGGTTTTCTAAATAATTGCACTTGAGATATGTAAATAAATTATATGGATGATTTATTTTGAGAGAAATGTGAATATGTTTATTTGGTAAAATAAACATTTATGTGTGTTGTATATGATATGTAATATGTTACATAAGATATGTAACAAGTTATGTTGCATTTTATATACAAAATGTACATGTAAATGGGGTTTTATAATTTGCCACAAAATGTTTGTAAAGCCTCATGTGAGGCCGCCCCCCCCCCCCCATGTGCATTTGATGTGTTGTTGGTTTTACAACACACTTGTCCTTCCATACTTGACAACACACCACATAGAGTGTATCACCAAGTCTTACATGCAATTGTAAGACCACTTTCTCTCATAACTCAAATAATTCTTAACTAGCAACTCTTCTTTTTCTCTCTTGGTATTTTCGGCCACAAGAAAGAAAAAAAGGGAAGACAAGACAAGTTTAATTCCTAGCATAGTTTGGGTGTTTGTTGATAGTTTGGGGTATACAAGCTTGAGGTTCTTCTAGGTTGAAGACTTGCCACTTCAAGATCATCATCTCCTTCATATCAACCTTCTCATAAGCTTGGAAGAAGGTAGTCTTCTAAAACACCCTATGGTTGTTGTTTTGATTGCATATTATTCATATACATGGATCCTTATTGTTTGGGTTTTCTTTAATAAGTTAAAATTTGGTTTTTAACCACATATAACACATTGAAATGGTTCAATATTCCGCTGCGTTTTTGATATTATATTGATAATATGACTTTGATAAAACCCAACAAGACCCAACAATGATGTTCCTAATGTATTATGCTATATGATGCTTATGATGTTCATGATGTTTCTTATGTTATGATGTTTATGATGCTCATGTGATATTAACATATAACGATGATTTGGTTTTGTTAATATATCTAATCGGCAAATGTTTTCAAAATGTTATTCTTACTTAGCTAATTTATTAGCTAACACTTGCTCTTTGAAAATGTTGTGCCATCAGATTAGGTGAGATTGGAGCTAGAGAAAGGATGGTTTGGTGAGTATGGGTAGAGACATTAAAGACGATAGCATTTATGTTCTTAATGCTTAGACTACCCTTAGCCTTTTGTTTGGCTACCACATTTACGGTATTATGATTTAAGATCATGTAATAATGCTTGGCATTTATGTTGGTGCCAAGACTTGGATTTTCTTCTATTATTTCGATGATGCATTTAGTAACACCAAATGTTTTCAAATGTTTCATCCGTTACGGATGGGCAGATTTATATGAGATCCTTTTCCGCTATTATTAAACGCCGTTAGGCGAAAGTTTTTGAAAATCCAGGTTTTTAAATGACGGGTGTTACAAGAAACCTTCAAATGGTGGCCAAGCTCAGAGCAGAATACTTAAGAGGAATCCCACTCCAAAACGAGAGGTCTTTAATCGTGTTGGTGAAGATGATACATATTTCTATGATCGATTCACAGGAACGGTTAAGACTGGTCGTTCTTCTTTGTTTCAAAAGCATAGTCCCAGGAGAAAGATTGAGATATCTCCTGAGAGGGTGCCAAGAAACAAGAGACATACTTCAAAATCCAGGATTCCCACTAAGAGTGATGGATATTGGACAAATGTGTCTGTGAAAGATAAGGACGGTAAATTCAAGTCTACTGAGGCTTGGGTGCCGTTTAGTAACTAGGTGCATATCTTTCGTGCGGAGAACACAGTCAAGGAGGACCATGCTATTTCGGTGATCGATGACCGAGTTCTGGGCACACTTCTTTTGTATTTTCTTCATTGTAAATCATAGTGCAAGTCTCATGAATGTTGATTTATAATTCATTTTATAAAGGAACGTATTTGAGAAAAACGAGTATATATATAAAGTGTTACTTTATTTTATGCTTGTTAATAAATCATTTGTGATAACATGATTATTGAATTAATGGTTGTTATCCTATGATGAATATGCAAAGTTGATTTACATATGATGGTTACACTAGGACCTTTAATCGATCGCGTTTCGAGATTGCTAGTCCAGCTGACTGGAATGAGAAATCCTTGGTGACCATCTCTCAAGAACCATCATATATTCAGAAAATGCAACACAAAAATATAATAATGGTTTAAGGGGGAGTCGTTACTACAAGAGAAATGAAGAAAACATGTGGCATTTAAGTTTACTCATTTGCTACATCCGATCATCTTGTAAGTAATTATTTCTTCTAAAACTTTCTCAGTATACTAAAACAGTTTAAGGGGGAGTCGTTACTGCGAGAGAAATGACGAAAATATATGGCATTTAAGTTTACTCATTTGCTATACCTGATCTCTTCTGTAGTAATTGTTCCTTCTAAAACTCTCTCAATATGCCAGACTAAGCATGACTATTATAAGATTGGTTAGAGTAATTTTGATTCTAAAATTGATGTGACTGATTTTGTAACTTTATGCTCCGTAAGGCATATCGCAAGGACAATATTAAGCATGACTATTACAAAATTTGTTAGAGTAATTTTGATTATAAAATTACTGTGATCGATTTTGTAACTTTATGCTCCGTAAGGTTCTTGCTAATAATAAAAGGGTTCTATTGCACGAGAGATAATGCTAAATAGGGTATCTGGTTTCCAGAGGGACTTAGTAGTGTTCTTGGTGAACACAAAATAAACGCATGTCGTATCAAGGTAATAGTGTGTTTCAAGACTCTAATTTGAGTGTGTTTGGTACACCTTGAATTAGGCCTTGCATGTAAATTACACGAAACATTAAGTGAAATACTTATGGTTTCGGTCAAAATAGGTCAAACGGAGTCATTCAATTGATGTATTTGACAGATATTTTGATTTGCAATTTACCATGAATAATTGAATTAAGGATACTTATTGTATGAGATAACTTGATAAGTGCTTAGATTCTAATCTTAATTGTGAGAATATATTGTTTGTTATCAGTTAAATCTGTTTAAGTATATTTGGAATTCGATTATTTACAGTTCAGATGAATACAATTATTGTATGGATCTCATGGGTTCGCTGATGTGGTTGCAGAATTATTTATCTTATCTGGATGTGTGTCAACCGACAGGATAAAGGATCTCTAGAGTGTATGAAAATTGAGTCTATCCAGTCCGGAATGGAGAAAGATCAAGCTTAAAATGGAAACAGAGTACACTTACACATCAACAACTCAGCTAAATTCAAACGGAGACGAAAATAATGACGGAAAGATTGTTAGATATTATACAATCTTGTATCATTTAATTTTTGTTGTATTTGAATTTATCTAACAGCATTGTGTGTGTCCAATGGCTGTTATCGTCAAACACTTTAAGTATGGTGCATTGAAATTCATTAATTAATGACATAATGGGTCTTAATTTAATGTTCTACATTGCAAGATGGTGTAAGTGGTGACAATTATGAAGAATTTCTTTATCGAGAAAAATACGGATAATTATGATATGAAAAAGTGGTTTATATCCGTCTTATCGTGTTTCTAAAGAATTCTTTTCGTTAATCTTACCAAGTTCGAGAAAATTCTTTGTGAATTTTCATTGTGTTATTCAAGTTAATGAAGATTGACTTTACTTAAAAAATCAAGATTCACTTGAATCAAGAAAATTAGGCTAAGTGATAAATGCGTGTTAAGCAAAGTGGGCAAACTTATGCGTGTTTCATCTTGGGCCTAATTTGCGTGTTTTGGCATAGTGGGCCGAACATGCGCGTTCTAGTGGCTCTTAGGGTTTGCGTGTTGTTTGGGTATAAATAGAAGAAGAACACGCATTTAGTTATTATTCTAAATTATTTGCGTGTTTCTTATAAAAATACTCTCCATTTGCGCGTTTCCCTAACCGAGCACTGTTCACCTTCTTGATTCATCAAGCTTGACATATACGTGTTTTAGACACAAGAAACACATATATTAACACATTTTGAACAAAGGTATTTGATTAACAAACATTTCTGGATCTGAATCTCATGACATATTGTTATATTTTTAGGGTTTTTATTTTCGAACTAAAATCCTTAAAAAGGAACATAAACATGTAATGGATGAAGAAATGGAACTTAAAAACTGATAAATCGGACCCATAGGGTGCTATTCGTACCAGATTTATGAGTTTTGAAGTTCAAATCATCTGAATGGGTTTTGAAGATGAAGATCTGCATATGCGTGTTCTTGAGACATCTTCAACCTTTCCAGATTTTGCGTGTTATGATGATGACATCATCATAAGAATCACGCATTGACCAGTCAACACCTTTTTGCGTGTTCCTGTGTAACGCACACCACTTTGAGTGTTTAACACCTTTTGCGTGTTTGTGACACATTTGCGTGTTTCATGACTTAGAAAAAAAAATTTTAATTGAATTTTTTTTAAAAATATGAAACATAACACGCATTGACTAGTCAAACTCAACACCATATGTGTGTAGTATCACCGTATGTGTGTATATAAGGAAATTGTCGATTCTAGGACTTATAAAATTTTCAAAATGGGAAAACTTTTAATTAGTCAATTCAGAAGGGACATTTGCCTTATATTTTTGAACTTTATAAAATTTAAGAAAAACAACAGTTTTGGTTAAATTTGGTAAAGTTCATGTTGTCGATTAATAAAACTTATAAAATGTTTTGAAAGATTTTTGAGACAAATGGTTTCACTTCTTGGAAAATATTAAAAGTTTTAATTTCGACATGTTGATTTGATGAAATTTGTAACATTTTAGAGAAATACGAAACAAATGGTTTCTATATCCTGGAAAATGATCACAAATTTATCATTCAATGTTATTGTCAATGATTAAAGTTGATAACATTTTCAGAGCCGATGAAACTAGGAGTTTCAAGGGCTTAGAAAATGATTAAGAACTTTAAGCTTTGACATTGCTTGTCAATGATTAAAGTTGATAACATTTTCAGAGTCAATGAAACTAGGAGTTTCAAGGGCTTAGAAAGTGATTAAGAACTTTAAGCTTTCACATTGCTTGTCGATGGTTAAAGTTGATAACATTTCCGGAGCCGATAAAACAAGATGTTTCAGGGGCTTAGGAAATGATTAGGAACTTTAAAGTTCGACTTTATTTGTTGTTGCTAACCGTTTGTTTTGTTGTTGTTTGTATCTTTTTACAGATGGCTGAGAGACACTTTCACAGGAATCATAATTATTTGATCAACTTGGATGTGAATCAAGCTAATGCTGAGAGATTTGTCGGGATTCTTAATTTTCTGCAGCAATCAAGGATAGACATGTTCTCACTGCTGACCCAATTATCTATCTGGCTTTCTTAAGTTAATTCTGGGAATCTGCAAGATTGTTACCCGATGCTGTCCTAAGCATTAAAGCAAGGGTGAACAATCAGACCTTCCAGTTCACTGCCTCTGACTTGATTGGTATTCTCGACTTGGGAACTGAAGACCAAGAGGGAGGAGTGAATGGTCCAACCACATATCCCCAAGCACTTAGATTAGGAGCATTCAGAAGAATGGGATATGTTGGTCCTGCAAATCAAAACACATTCAAGAAGAATTGCTTGATGGGCAGATGGAAATTCTTTTCACATGTGATTCTTGTTGCACTAAGCAATAAGAAGTCGGGTTTTGACTCCTTGAACGTCGAAACCCAATCACAAGTGATATCTTTGGTGCTGAACAAGCCTTATAGCTTCTCTCGTTATATTTTTAATGAGATGTGCAGACAAATAAGGGCAAGGGGTGATGAGAGGTTCTTGATGTATCAAAGGTTCGTGATGCTGATCATAAATGCTCGATTACCTAATCTTGTTCCGGAGGGTCCAACTGAATCGGTGACGACAATGCCTAATCGTATCTTTAGCGATAGCTATAGACATCGTGCAAACTTGGCTCCACAGGCTCAACCGAGGGACATAAACCTCTTTGGGGCGCTTGTTAATCCCGCTTATGTTGCTCCAGAACATAATGGATTTGCGCATGAGGATTCTGATGTTGAAGGTGATTTTGCTGCTGATCCACAGCCGATCCCTCCACAAACTCCTATTGCACCAGTGATACAACAACAACAACAACAACAACAACAACAACAACAACAACAACAACAACAACAACAACAACAACAACAACAGCAACAACCACAACAACAACAACCACCACAACAACAACAACAACAACAACAACAACAACAACAACAACAACAACAACAACAACAACAACAACAACAACAACAACAACAACAACAACAACAACAACAACAACAACAACAACAACAACAACAACAACAACAACAACAACAACAACAACAACAACAACAACAACAACAACAACAACAACAACAACAACAACAACAACAAAAACAACAATAACAATGACCAGAACAACCACCTCAAGCTGCAGCAGAGGCTCCTCAAGCGTTGTTGATCCAGGAAGAGGCTGCTCAAGCAAATCTTGAGATCGTTGCTGAACAACTTCTTGCACAAAACCAAGAAGTCAACATGGATGTTGACGATATGGGTTTGGGTGCACAGGACGTCGAAGATATGGTTATAGATAACCAAGATGACGTTGCTGATGACATTGGAGGAGATGTCAACCTAGGAGAAGGAGGAAACGGGGATGATGATGAAGATGATGACGGGGACGATGGTCAAGATAATACTGCTGGCAGAGTACCCATAGGTCAAGGTGTTGGTAGTACTTCTGTAGCAGCAGATCTCCCCATGGTCGAAGCTGATTCCCGGCCAATTGTAGACGAAGAAGATCCCTCTGGATTAGGGCGAAGCCTCAGTAGAAAGAGACAACGTCAGGATGAAGAGGTGTCTAATGTAAATGAGTCTCTTGGACTCATTGCTGAGACATATTTTTAGGAGGTGGAAGAGACAAGACAAGACTTGGAAGTGTAAGTGCACGTCTATGTCAATAGCAGTCTAGATTGTTTGGGCTTATATTGTAATATGGCTTTGTATTGTGATTGTCATTAATGAACTTGATATTATGCATAGAATACTAGATTAAGTTTAAGTATTGAATGTATAATTAATCTGCTTAAGGATGTTATGCGACCTCGTAATTGCAGGGTCAATTACGAGGCAAGACTAGGGGAATGCGACCCCGTATTTGCAGGGACAAATACGAGGCTAGAGCTTAAATACGACCTCGCAAAAGTGTCGAGCTGGGCTGGATTTGCGAGGTCAGTATGCTGAAGCCTTTTAGGGTATTCCTATAAATAACAGAACCCTAACAGAGTTTAGGGTTGAACATTTGTCGAATTATCAAGCATATACTGCAGGGTTGGTCGTCAAAGGATTGTTCCGCTAGCCTGAAGAAGATCTGCGAGGCAGCAGATAATCTAGAGGCTTGTTGTTGATCACCAAGTTATTGAGAGAGATTCTGCACCTCTAGATAACTGGAGCAAGCTATTAACGATCCGTGCAAGGGGACTTACAAGTGGTATCAGAGCCTCTTGGTTTAATACCGGAAGGTTATAGCTTGTTGGTGATAGACAACATCGATTTAGGGTCGTTTAGACGTGATTCTTTCACGAGTTTACGACCGGAAATCTTCTTTGTGTCATATTTTGGTGTTTGCAGCAGTCGAAAGTGATTGTTTGGCTTTTAGGGTTTCGAATTCAAGAGATCTAAAGGATACAACATTGTTTGCGACCTCGCGGGCTCGTATTACCTCATCCAGCTCGTATTGTGACCTGGATAGCTAATTTACGACCTCGCCAGTTCAATTGCAACCTCGTATCTCGTTTGCCACCTCGTGAGCTCTTTAAGACCTCACCAATTCAATTACGACCTCGAGACTGTAATTTGCGACCTCGTTTTTCTTTGCGACCTCGTGAACTTTTACGACATCGTTTATTTTTGAACAGTTCGTGAATTTTGCTAGCTCGGAGAAAATGACGTCTCAATTACCCGCAAACTATCAGGCTTTGCTGAATCAATTAATTCTGATGGATCATGAAACCGGAAACGCCAACTCACCTCCCAAGTTGATAAGCCTTGGTCGATATTTCAATTGGAAGGGCAGATTCGAGTCATATTGTAGACTTATGGATGTTCGGATGTGGATTTGCATCACTAATGACTATGTTCATCCAACAGTAACAAATGACAAGGATATTCCAGGTTCGAGTGGTGGAAAACTGGCTTCGTATGAGCAAATGGATGTTGATAAAAAGAAGGACTACGAAGCTGAAAGTAAGGCTTTAGGATCACTCCGAATGACTCTCCAAGGGGAATTCTTGCATCTGCTTAAAAAGTATGACAGTGCAAAGGGCTTATGGGATGCACTCAAAGAGCATTGTGAAGGTGATGAAGATCTCAAGAAGAGGAGAAAAGACTTGTTGAAGAAACAGTACTATGTTTTCACAAGTTTCAAGGATGAATCTCTTGATGAGACATTGATTCGTTACAGTCACCTGCTGGTTGAGCTTGCTTACTTTGGGTATAATCCTGATCCAGAGATTGTTATCGAGAAGTTGTTGGATTCTCTTCCAAGTAAGTGGGAAGGTTTTGTTACTTCAATCCAACAAAATTCCGAATTTAGTAAGTGGACTCTGGAACAGATTATTCGAAAGCTGAGATGTCAAGATATGAAGCGAAAGTCTAAGGAAGCAGGTAGCAGTGATTTCATTCAGCGGCCTGAACTTTATCATAGCAAAACAAGCATTCCTTTTGTAAAATCTTCAAGTGGAGGGATCACTGCCTTCTACAGTGGAGATGATGAAAAGTTGAAAAGGACGATGGATTCTGACAACAACTTGTTGTATGTAACTTCTCCGGAATCAGCTATGGTAGTCCATAATGGGAATCAGAATAGTAGTTCTCCAAGCTCGGGTTACACAGGGATGCCGATGAGCATAAGATCTGCTGAGGGACATTTGGGCATGCTCGCTTCATTTGTGTCTGGTCATGAGAAGTTAATTGGAGGAAAAATGATTGATCCTGATCTGGTTAGGGAGGATTACAAGCAAGTTGATCCAGATGACCTGGAAAAAATGGATCTGAACTGGCAATTGGCTATGTTAACCTTGAGAGTTCAACGATTCACTGATAGAACCGGAAGGAAGGTCATAGACGGCAAGGTAGGGTTTGATAAAACCAAGGTGAAGTGTTTCAACTGTGATGGTTTTGGGCATTTTGCTCGTGAATGTCAGAGGCCAAGACGGGACAACAATTCAGCTACAGGTCGTCAGAACTTCAATCAGGGTGGTTCTATTGCAGGTCAGAATTCAGGACGTCAATATGCTAATACTAGGAACAGAATCTCAGGAGAAACAGAGAACTCGAGAGCTTTGGTTGTACAAAATGATGGTACATATAATTGGGGTTCAACCAGTACCGATGATCAGAATCATGCATTCATGGCAGAAATACAAGACTTCGATGGAGGGATGAACGATCTTGCTGATAATTCATTCGACTATATATTGTATGCCAGCACGGATGATAATGATAGTTTTCATCAGAAGGTAGAAGACGAACCGGTATCATCAGAACCAGTAAGAGCTGAAGTTAATGAAGCTTCCACTGAAGCTGAAGCTACTGTAGAATCCGAAATGAAGGGTAAAGATGTAAAGATTGAGATACCTGATGATCTGAGTACAGAAGGGCTCGTGAACTTTGTAGCTAATCTTGAAGCACCAGAGCAACAGGTAAGTCTTTCTCTACATGCTTTTGGTTCTATATGTAAGTATAGCATAGGTTTGTCTAGCGAAGTAACTGCTCTTAAAAAGGAACTCGAACTAGCAAAGACCCACTTAAAAGATGCTACTAGTGATAGGACTAAGTTAGCAACTGATGTTATGGTATTTAAAGGTCATGCTAAAGAATATCTTAATCGGATAAAATCTGAAGAAGATAGAAGGCGAACCGGTATCATCAGAACCAGTAAGAGCTGAAGTTAATGAAGCTTCCACTGAAGCTGAAGCTACTGTAGAATCCGAAATGAAGGGTAAAGATGTAAAGATTGAGATACCTGATGATCTGAGTACAGAAGGGCTCGTGAACTTTGTAGCTAATCTTGAAGCACCAGAGCAACAGGTAAGTCTTTCTCTACATGCTTTTGGTTCTATATGTAAGTATAGCATAGGTTTGTCTAGCGAAGTAACTGCTCTTAAAAAGGAACTCGAACTAGCAAAGACCCACTTAAAAGATGCTACTAGTGATAGGACTAAGTTAGCAACTGATGTTATGGTATTTAAAGGTCATGCTAAAGAATATCTTAATCGGATAAAATCTGAAGAAGATAGATTTGAGTCCCTTAGAGTGGAATATGCATAGTTACTAGGCAGAAAACAAATGCTAGAAGAAGACTTTGAGAAGGTAGTCAAAGAAAGTGCTAATAAAGATAAAGAATTAGCAGATTCTAGGGTACAGATTATTGAACTAAGTGGCAAACTAAACAAGATGAGGGACATTGGAACTATGATGGGTCATCTTAGAGATGCTAAGTCTAAAGGTGAACAACCTAGTTTTGTCCAGAAATATAATGCTGTGCCGCCACCTTTTAGTCACATTATGATAGTTTTCATTAGAAGATAGAAGGCGAACCGGTATCATCAGAACCAGTAAGAGCTGAAGTTAATGAAGCTTCCACTGAAGCTGAAGCTACTGTAGAATCCGAAATGAAGGGTAAAGATGTAAAGATTGAGATACCTGATGATCTGAGTACAGAAGGGCTCGTGAACTTTGTAGCTAATCTTGAAGCACCAGAGCAACAGGTAAGTCTTTCTCTACATGCTTTTGGTTCTATATGTAAGTATAGCATAGGTTTGTCTAGCGAAGTAACTGCTCTTAAAAAGGAACTCGAACTAGCAAAGACCCACTTAAAAGATGCTACTAGTGATAGGACTAAGTTAGCAACTGATGTTATGGTATTTAAAGGTCATGCTAAAGAATATCTTAATCGGATAAAATCTGAAGAAGATAGATTTGAGTCCCTTAGAGTGGAATATGCATAGTTACTAGGCAGAAAACAAATGCTAGAAGAAGACTTTGAGAAGGTAGTCAAAGAAAGTGCTAATAAAGATAAAGAATTAGCAGATTCTAGGGTACAGATTATTGAACTAAGTGGCAAACTAAACAAGATGAGGGACATTGGAACTATGATGGGTCATCTTAGAGATGCTAAGTCTAAAGGTGAACAACCTAGTTTTGTCCAGAAATATAATGCTGTGCCGCCACCTTTTAGTCACATTATGATAGTTTTCATTAGAAGATAGAAGGCGAACCGGTATCATCAGAACCAGTAAGAGCTGAAGTTAATGAAGCTTCCACTGAAGCTGAAGCTACTGTAGAATCCGAAATGAAGGGTAAAGATGTAAAGATTGAGATACCTGATGATCTGAGTACAGAAGGGCTCGTGAACTTTGTAGCTAATCTTGAAGCACCAGAGCAACAGGTAAGTCTTTCTCTACATGCTTTTGGTTCTATATGTAAGTATAGCATAGGTTTGTCTAGCGAAGTAACTGCTCTTAAAAAGGAACTCGAACTAGCAAAGACCCACTTAAAAGATGCTACTAGTGATAGGACTAAGTTAGCAACTGATGTTATGGTATTTAAAGGTCATGCTAAAGAATATCTTAATCGGATAAAATCTGAAGAAGATAGATTTGAGTCCCTTAGAGTGGAATATGCATAGTTACTAGGCAGAAAACAAATGCTAGAAGAAGACTTTGAGAAGGTAGTCAAAGAAAGTGCTAATAAAGATAAAGAATTAGCAGATTCTAGGGTACAGATTATTGAACTAAGTGGCAAACTAAACAAGATGAGGGACATTGGAACTATGATGGGTCATCTTAGAGATGCTAAGTCTAAAGGTGAACAACCTAGTTTTGTCCAGAAATATAATGCTGTGCCGCCACCTTTTAGTCACGATTATGATAGTTTTCGGAAATTGACCTTAGAAGAATCAAACAAAACTGATTCCGAAAATGTGCCCAAGACTACCCCAGCTGAGACTAAAACTAGTAATGTTTCTATTCCTGAGACATCTAAGTCAGAGGAATCTGAGAACAAGACTAGTGAACCTAAAGCTCACTCAAACCCAAGTGAAGCTAAACGGACAATGGATAACAAATTAAAAGGTGTTGAAAAAGAAGTTGAATTTGAAACAATTGTCTACTATACTTTGAAAGGTAATGACAAAGTGTTTTCAGCAAAGGAGTCAGATTTAAATGGTAAATATCCTAAAAACATTGATCAAATTTGGAGTATTGAAGAACCAGTAAAATCTGACAACTTGCCAAAACCATGCAAGGATTTTAAAGATAAAATTTTCAAAAAGGGTTTTGTTCAAACTTCTACAAAGGATGCAGAAGGTCAAAGTGTACAATCTGAAACACCAGAACAATTTGCTGAAAGAAAGATTAAAGAAATGTTATCCGTTGGTCGTGGTCCTACAGTTCAAACTGTAAAAAGATATGCCGACCCTATTCCAGCACCAACTACTTGGGAAGAAGCTTACACTACTCTTGAATATATTGATGAATTAAGGGGTCATGGGGTTCCTGTGCCTGAGATAGTTCATGGTGATTTATCGAAGAAGCTTATTTCTCTTGAATATATTGATGAATTAAGGGGTCATGGGGTTCCTGTGCCTGAGATAGTTTATGGTGATTTATCGAAGAAAGCTTCTAAGAGGTCATGCTTTAAATGTCGTGAGGTAGGTCACGTGTCAAGCTGCTATCCTTATAAGAAGAATAAATCTAGGATGTCACCTGAGAAATCTAGAGGCAGTATGAATTCTAGTGAAAACAGTGGGTCCTTGCATAGCATATCCATGAAAGATTACAAGAACAAATATTATGAGGAATATGCTGAGAGAAATCCTGATAGTCTAGCTGCTAAGAATTATGTAAGATTTAGAGAATTTGAGAAAAACAGCAGTACAGATAATAATAAGGCTAGAAGTGTCTCCTTTAGAGAATGTTCCAGTAATTCAATTCAATCAAGTAATTGGAGATCAAAGTCTCCACACAGGATGAAGTCGAATGATACTTACTATGACAGGATTATCTCTAATGTGCAATCTAACCCTGTTGATCATTTTCAGCAACATAGTCCCAGGAGATTTTCTTCATCATCTCCCGAGAGAATGTTGAGAGTTCAAAGGAATTCCAAGGGTAATAACCAAATGCTTCCTACTGAAAGGAGGCTTAGTGGTTCCCCCAGTCGTAGGCCTAGTGCTGGAAGAAATTTACGGATTTCACCCAGCAGAAGGCATGTTGATAGCTCGACAGTTAAACCAGCTAAGGCCTGGGTGCCTACTGGTGGTTATTGGGCTGATATAGTTTCAGATGAAGAAAATGATAGACCCAGAGCTAGTTAGGGTAAAACTAATTCATTTGTGAATGTGCAGGAGCTACTAAGGAAGACCGCAGGTTTATGGTTTGTCAATAGTGGAAGCTCCAAGCACATTATGGAAGACAAGGGACTATTAACGGAGTTTACTCCTGTTAAAGGGTCTTATGTCTGTTTTGTGGATTCCAAAGGCGGAAATATTTCCGGGGTTGGAAGAGTTGTTAAAGGAAGTATTTTAATTGATAATGTTAATTTTGTTGAAAAACAGGATCAGAACCTTTTGCCAGGAGTATTAATGTCTAAGACGGACTTAGAAAAGGAAAAAGTCGATCTTATTAATTATACATTAAAAGGTAGTGATCGAGTGTTTACCGAGAGGGAATTTTCAAGATTCTGTTTTCCTCGAGTTTTGATTGATAAAGTTTGGAGTGTGGAAGTCAGCAAAGAGGATCATCTATCAGTAAGTCAGAAGGTTGTACCTCTAGTGTTGACTCCTGAACAAGAAGAAATATGTAGGTCTCATGAGCAAGTAGTCAAGGACTTTGAAGATGTGTTAGATGGACGAAAGAGAAAGATCCATGAAACTCATTATCATTGTTCCAAAAAGACTTGTTTTATGTAGTTTATTCTCTTTATTATGTGTGTATTAGACATATTACTATGGAAGATCATGTCTGAATGATGATCTATAGTAAAGTGTTTTGAATTAATTTTTATTGGTTAATGATATAATGTCAGTTCCAGAAGTTTGCTAGTTTATTCACAGGGATGAAGAACTTGGTATTCTTAAGGAAGTAGACATCAGTGGATGTTTGTCTTAGGGGAGAGATCGGATTGCATAACAGCAAGTGAATTCTCATTCACCGGCTCTGAATATCACGGTTAGACTTTCCTTTGTACTCTCATAAAGATAAATAGTAAATCCACCATATCCATTTCCAATAATCCTGTTAAGCACAGTAGGACTAAGCACATAGACATAAGGTTTCATTTTATACGTGATTATGCTGAAAAGAAATTAATAGTCCTTGAAAAAGTGCCGAGTGACTTTAATTTAGCTGATCTGTTCACTAAGGCTTTCGACCGAACTCGTTTCGAGTTGCTAGTCCAATTGATTGGAATGAGAAATCTATAGTGACAGTGTCTCTCAAAAGGAACTTTGTAAAATGTGTCAGTGTTTGTGTCATTATGTATGCGTGTCATATAGTGTCAGAAAAACAAAATAAAAATGAGAAAAACCAGAAAAAAAAAGACAATAATAAATAGAGTAAGGTCACTACATTAAGATGATTAGACGTGACGATACTTTAGCTTTTAAGCCTACCATATTGTACTTTAAAATGTGTGTGTGTGTGTGTGTGTGTGTGTGTGTGTGTGTGTGTGTGTGTGTGTGTGTGTGTGTGTGTGTGTGTGTGTGTGTGTGTGTGTGTGTGTGTGTGTGTGTGTGTGTGTGTGTGTGTGTGTGTGTGTGTGTGTGTGTGTGTGTGTGTGTGTGTGTGTGTGTGTGTGTGTGTGTGTGTGTGTGTGTGTGTGTGTGTGTGTGTGTGTGTGTGTGTGTGTGTGTGTGTGTGTGTGTGTGTGTGTGTGTGTGTGTGTGTGTGTGTGTGTGTGTGTGTGTGTGTGTGTGTGTGTGTGTGTGTGTGTGTGTGTGTGTGTGTGTGTGTGTGTGTGTGTGTGTGTGTGTGTGTGTGTGTGTGTGTGTGTGTGTGTGTGTGTGTGTGTGTGTGTGTGTGTGTGTGTGTGTGTGTGTGTGTGTGTGTGTGTGTGTGTGTGTGTGTGTGTGTGTGTGTGTGTGTGTGTGTGTGTGTGTGTGTGTGTGTGTGTGTGTGTGTGTGTGTGTGTGTGTGTGTGTGTGTGTGTGTGTGTGTGTGTGTGTGTGTGTGTGTGTGTGTGTGTGTGTGTGTGTGTGTGTGTGTGTGTGTGTGTGTGTGTGTGTGTGTGTGTGTGTGTGTGTGTGTGTGTGTGTGTGTGTGTGTGTGTGTGTGTGTGTGTGTGTGTGTGTGTGTGTGTGTGTGTGTGTGTGTGTGTGTGTGTGTGTGTGTGTGTGTGTGTGTGTGTGTGTGTGTGTGTGTGTGTGTGTGTGTGTGTGTGTGTGTGTGTGTGTGTGTGTGTGTGTGTGTGTGTGTGTGTGTGTGTGTGTGTGTGTGTGTGTGTGTGTGTGTGTGTGTGTGTGTGTGTGTGTGTGTGTGTGTGTGTGTGTGTGTGTGTGTGTGTGTGTGTGTGTGTGTGTGTGTGTGTGTGTGTGTGTGTGTGTGTGTGTGTGTGTGTGTGTGTGTGTGTGTGTGTGTGTGTGTGTGTGTGTGTGTGTGTGTGTGTGTGTGTGTGTGTGTGTGTGTGTGTGTGTGTGTGTGTGTGTGTGTGTGTGTGTGTGTGTGTGTGTGTGTGTGTGTGTGTGTGTGTGTGTGTGTGTGTGTGTGTGTGTGTGTGTGTGTGTGTGTGTGTGTGTGTGTGTGTGTGTGTGTGTGTGTGTGTGTGTGTGTGTGTGTGTGTGTGTGTGTGTGTGTGTGTGTGTGTGTGTGTGTGTGTGTGTGTGTGTGTGTGTGTGTGTGTGTGTGTGTGTGTGTGTGTGTGTGTGTGTGTGTGTGTGTGTGTGTGTGTGTGTGTGTGTGTGTGTGTGTGTGTGTGTGTGTGTGTGTGTGTGTGTGTGTGTGTGTGTGTGTGTGTGTGTGTGTGTGTGTGTGTGTGTGTGTGTGTGTGTGTGTGTGTGTGTGTGTGTGTGTGTGTGTGTGTGTGTGTGTGTGTGTGTGTGTGTGTGTGTGTGTGTGTGTGTGTGTGTGTGTGTGTGTGTGTGTGTGTGTGTGTGTGTGTGTGTGTGTGTGTGTGTGTGTGTGTGTGTGTGTGTGTGTGTGTGTGTGTGTGTGTGTGTGTGTGTGTGTGTGTGTGTGTGTGTGTGTGTGTGTGTGTGTGTGTGTGTGTGTGTGTGTGTGTGTGTGTGTGTGTGTGTGTGTGTGTGTGTGTGTGTGTGTGTGTGTGTGTGTGTGTGTGTGTGTGTGTGTGTGTGTGTGTGTGTGTGTGTGTGTGTGTGTGTGTGTGTGTGTGTGTGTGTGTGTGTGTGTGTGTGTGTGTGTGTGTGTGTGTGTGTGTGTGTGTGTGTGTGTGTGTGTGTGTGTGTGTGTGTGTGTGTGTGTGTGTGTGTGTGTGTGTGTGTGTGTGTGTGTGTGTGTGTGTGTGTGTGTGTGTGTGTGTGTGTGTGTGTGTGTGTGTGTGTGTGTGTGTGTGTGTGTGTGTGTGTGTGTGTGTGTGTGTGTGTGTGTGTGTGTGTGTGTGTGTGTGTGTGTGTGTGTGTGTGTGTGTGTGTGTGTGTGTGTGTGTGTGTGTGTGTGTGTGTGTGTGTGTGTGTGTGTGTGTGTGTGTGTGTGTGTGTGTGTGTGTTCAGTGTGTGTGTGTGTGTGTTATGTTTTTCATTAAGTGTGTAGTTTTTCATATGTATCGATAGGCACAAAGTACCAAAGTTTCCTTATAACCTGAACTTAAATGTATACAATGTTCTTATGGGAAACATATTCAGATATATGGCTGAGAATGCCTGCTTTTCAAATGATTAGATCTGGTCCTTAAATCTTACGAAAGATCTAACATTGTAATTTTGTATATTTGGTTTTTATATAGAAGGTCTCGGGTACATACATGTGTGTGTATTGCTTTTCGGATGTATATTTGTGACAAGATATGCAAATATCTAATAAATCTTTTGAAAATTATGGAGCTAATGTGGCCTTTGAGATTCGGACAAGTAAGTTCTTGGGGTGTCTTTGTATACCTAGCCTACCTAAAGCTTCCAACTTGGGATAGGTTGTCAGAGAGTTCACTACACGGGTCTCATCGAAAGTCACGGGTTTCCATAAGCGCTTTAAAATGATGTCACAAATATGCAAGTACTTAGCATTATGCAATGTTGGGTATATTTCCGTACGTGAGTCAAGTTATGTCGCTTTGCGTGTGAGGAATCACCGACCTGTCACCGCTGACTTGATTCTTAAAAATTGTCTCCCTGTAAGTTACCAAATGTCTTAATCTTAGTGCTTGTGTCGATTGTGAGAGTATATCTGAATGTGGGTCACTTAAACTTGATTAAGTGGCATATTAGGCTACTCGGGTTACATGGTGACTGTCATTGGCCAGGGTATGTCGAAAGTATCACAAACCAAAAGGAAACTGGAAGTACCGAGTGTTTAAGAGGACAAACATATTGGTAATCGTTTTTGGATCATTGTTCATAACTAATAATAAGAGAATTATTTCTCGCTTGTAGGCTTATGTAACATGCTAATCTGATCTAATCAACAATAACTTTAGCTCTTGTAACTATGTTATTCGTTTATGTTCAGTGTGTGTGTGTGTGTGTTATGTTTTTCATTAAGTGTGTAGTTTTTCATATTGTATTGTTTAAAATAAAAGTTCCTATTGCACGAGAGACAGAGTCAGAATAGAATCTAGTTTCCAAGAGGACTCAACTACGTTCTATGAACACTGAATAAACGAGTAGGGTAGTTAAGCGATAGTGTTGTGATCAAATGCTAACAGAAAGTGTGTTATAATTAACAGAATATGGGTTTAAGGAAAAGAACACAGAGTTGTTAAATTTCAATAAACAGATATTAAGTTAATGTTTTTGTTTTGATCTTTAGAAAGAAGGTTCTTAAAGAATGAACACAGAGATGATTCATAGTTTGAGATTCATTTTTAAAAGGATCATTATTGTATCAAAAAAGTTTGAAATCTCTGTTTCAAGACTGAAAAGGTTATTTCAAATAATTTTGATAAACTATGTGCTAGATTTGAAAGTGTTAAACAGTGAATTATTTGACCTTAATGTGACTTAGGTAAATAATAGACTTTGAAGTAATATATTCATTTTATCTTGGCATATTTAACTCATTTCTTCAGATTGTATACTGTTACTTTGAGAAGATTTGATGATGTTTGTTGAGATGTGCAGGACAAAGGACAAATTTTTGATTTTGTAGGTTGTCAAGCAAGATCTCACAATGGAAGCAAAGAAGGACAAATACACAGGGCTGTATAGGTCATTTTTATACAACCTAGATATATACTAGTATGATGAGGCCATCATAAGAGTATTTATAATTGGTATTTAAAGCATGGGAAGAGGAAGACGTATCTGATTATAAGTATCCGAGTTATGTGATCTGTCACACCCCCAAAATATTTAATTTGCGGAAATTAAGGGGTGAACAATAATGGAAATCACAAACACATATTATAATAAACGACCTCTATAATGAGACGTTTTGATAAACTTTTATACATAATACTTGTTGAGATATTACAAAAGAATGACTTCAAATATCAATAAGCTAAGACACCTCCAAAAGTTTGTGACTCCAAATAGTATGCATCACGTATATGCATCAATTAGCTCAAGTACCTGAGAAATACATTTTTAAAGAGACGTCAACATAAAGTTGGTGAGATCATAAAATATAGTGTGATGAATAATAAGCTTTTAGTGATACCCTCACCTGTATAATCCCAGTGATCTCTTTGATCACTAATCCGAAATACTTTTGGAAATACAATTCCAAAATAGATAATCATAATATAAAGATAGATAGGTCTTCTATCATAATGAAACTTAATTGACATTTATATCATAAATATCCATAGTTAACTATAAACTTAACAGATAATTCACACACTACAATATATACATAACTTAACAGATAATTCACACAATCCAATATATACTATAACTTAACAGATAATTCACACATACAATATATACATAACTTAACAGATAATTCACACATACAATATATACATAACTTAACAGATAATTCACACACTACAATATATACATAACTTAACAGATAATTCACACATACAATATATACATAACTTAACAGATAATTCACACACTACAATATATACATAACTTAACAGATAATTCACACATACAATATATACATAACTTAACAGATAATTCACACACTACAATATATACATAACTTAACAGATAATTCACACATACAATATATACATAACTTAACAGATAATTCACACATACAATATATACATAACTTAACAGATAATTCACACATACAATATATACATAACTTAACAGATAATTCACACATACAATATATACATAACTTAACAGATAATTCACACACTAC
This sequence comes from Erigeron breviscapus, assembly GCA_034093135.1. NCBI lineage: Eukaryota > Viridiplantae > Streptophyta > Magnoliopsida > Asterales > Asteraceae > Erigeron > Erigeron breviscapus. The sequence continues at coordinate 121,764,752 of CM067169.1, read as the reverse complement.
AATATATACATAACTTAACAGATAATTCACACATACAATATATACATAACTTAACAGATAATTCACACATACAATATATACATAACTTAACAGATAATTCACACACTACAATATATACATAACTTAACAGATAATTCACACACTACAATATATACATAACTTAACAGATAATTCACACATACAATATATACATAACTTAACAGATAATTCACACACTACAATATATACATAACTCTGTATCCTGCTGATTCACAACCCTTTGATTATGCCAAATGATTATCCTGCTGATTCACAGCCCTTTGATTATGCCAAATGATTATCCTGCTGATTCACAGCCCTTTGATTATGCCAAATGATTATCTTGCTGATTCACAGCCCTTTGATTATGCCAAATGATTATCTTGCTGATTCACAGCCCTTTGATTATGCCAAATGATTATCTTGCTGATTCACAGCCCTTTGATTATGCCAAATGATTATCTTGCTGATTCACAGCCCTTTGATTATGCCAAATGATTATCTTGCTGATTCACAGCCCTTTGATTATGCCAAATGATTATCTTGCTGATTCACAGCCCTTTGATTATGCCAAATGATTATCTTGCTGATTCACAGCCCTTTGATTATGCCAAATGATTATCTTGCTGATTCACAGCCCTTTGATTATGCCAAATGATTATCTTGCTGATTCACAGCCCTTTGATTATGCCAAATGATTATCTTGCTGATTCACAGCCCTTTGATTATGCCAAATGATTATCTTGCTGATTCACAGCCCTTTGATTATAAAATACCTACATAAATATTTATATCAATCTATCAACATATTGTACACTAATACGTTATAACGTCTTAATCTTGCTATACTTAACAGATAATTCATATCTTAATAATAACTTAACAGATAATTCACACACTACAATATATACATAACTTAACAGATAATTCACACATAAATATATACTATAACTTAACAGATAATTCACACACTACAATATATACATAACTTAACAGATAATTCACACATACAATATATACATAACTTAACAGATAATTCACACATACAATATATACATAACTTAACAGATAATTCACACATACAATATATACATAACTTAACAGATAATTCACACATACAATATATACATAACTTAACAGATAATTCACACATAAATATAT
>CM067169.1:121593573-121753573 GCA_034093135.1 Erigeron breviscapus | reverse complement strand
TTAATTTAAGTATTATTAATTAATTTAATATTATTAATAATTAAGTATTATTAATTAATTTAAGTATTATTAATAATAGTATTATTAATTAATTTAAGTATTATTAATTAATTTAGTTTATTAATAAATTAAGTATTATTAATTAATTAGTATTATTAATTAATTTAAGTATTATTAATTAATTAAGTATTATTAATAATTAGTATTATTAATTAATTTAAGTATTATTAATTAATTATTATTAATTAATTAAGTATTATTAATAATTTAGTATTATTAATTAATTTAAGTATTATTAATTAATTTAAGTATTATTAATAATTAGTATTATTAATTAATTTAAGTATTATTAATTAATTTATTATTAATAATTAAGTATTATTAATTAATTTAAGTATTATTAATTAATTAGTATTATTAATTAATTTAAGTATTATTAATTAATTTTATTAATAAATTAAGTATTATTAATTAATTTAAGTATTATTAATTAATTTTATTAATAAATTAAGTATTATTAATTAATTAGTATTATTAATTAATTTAATATTATTAATTAATTAAGTATTATTAATTAATTTAAGTATTATTAATTAATTTAGTTTATTAATAAATTAAGTATTATTAATTAATTTAAGTATTATTAATTAATTTAAGTATTATTAATTAATTTAAGTATTATTAATAATTAGTATTATTAATTAATTTAAGTATTATTAATTAATTTATATTAATAAATTAAGTATTATTAATTAATTAGTATTATTAATTAATTTAATATTATTAATTAATTAAGTATTATTAATTAATTTAAGTATTATTAATTAATTTAGTTTATTAATAAATTAAGTATTATTAATTAATTAGTATTATTAATTAATTTAATATTATTAATTAATTAAGTATTATTAATTAATTTAAGTATTATTAATTAATTTAGTTTATTAATAAATTAAGTATTATTAATTAATTAGTATTATTAATTAATTTAATATTATTAATTAATTAAGTATTATTAATTAATTTAAGTATTATTAATTAATTTAGTATTATTAATTAATTTAAGTATTATTAATTAATTAGTATTATTAATTAATTTAATATTATTAATTAATTAAGTATTATTAATTAATTTAAGTATTATTAATTAATTTAAGTATTATTAATTAATTTAAGTATTATTAATTAATTTAGTATTATTAATTAATTTAAGTATTATTAATTAATTTAGTATTATTAATTAATTTAATATTATTAATTAATTAAGTATTATTAATTAATTTAAGTATTATTAATTAATTTAGTATTATTAATAATTAAGTATTATTAATTAATTTAGTATTATTAATTAATTTAATATTATTAATTAATTAAGTATTATTAATTAATTTAAGTATTATTAATTAATTTAGTTTATTAATAAATTAAGTATTATTAATTAATTTAAGTATTATTAATTAATTTAGTATTATTAATTAATTAAGTATTATTAATTAATTTAGTATTATTAATTAATTTAAGTATTATTAATTAATTAAGTATTATTAATTAATTTAAGTATTATTAATTAATTTAGTATTATTAATTAATTTAAGTATTATTAATTAATTAGTATTATTAATTAATTTAAGTATTATTAATTAATTTAGTTTATTAATAAATTAAGTATTATTAATTAATTAGTATTATTAATTAATTTAATATTATTAATTAATTAAGTATTATTAATTAATTTAAGTATTATTAATTAATTTAGTATTATTAATAAATTAAGTATTATTAATTAATTAAGTATTATTAATTAATTTAAGTATCACCCGTTAATTAATTTAATAGAAATTAATTTCGGATAGTCCCCAGTTTGGGACTGCTTTTTGAATGTTATGTCTCATCTAGGAATATGGATTTGTTTAACTGATTTACTATTTGTGAAAAATTCGATAAACATTTTCCCTTTACTCCCAAGAATATGTGTTTCATACACATATTTGGGGAGTTAAGGGGAAATGCTGTCGAATTTTTCTTAAATAGTAAATCAGTTATACAAATCCATATATGAGACAAAACATTCAAAAAGTGGGTTAGGATGGCCACCTTGTTACAAACCGATCGCCAAAAATCCCTCCGTAATCCCTTAGTTTGCATTTGTATATGTATATTAACAAGATGATTCTAAATGTTCTATTATCATGTTGAACACAGTAAATATAATGTCGATCGATAAGAGTTGGACTACCTTAGACCCCTTGTCAGATGAATTTTGGTATGGTCTTACTGCATTCATGGAGAGGTGTAAGAACCACTTGACTAGTAATGGTTCATGTCGATGCCCATGATGGTGACACGGACGATGATGACATAGATGAACAGACAGATGACGATGTGGATAATCAATGTGAACCACACGTGGATATTAGTTATGATTCTGATTGATCTTGCGTTGTAATTTGTAAAAGCACGTTATTGTAACACCCATTTCGTAAAAATATGGATTTCCAAAAATTTTTGCCTAACGGCGTTAAATCATGCGGAAACGATTTAGGAAAATACTCAACTAAAGAAAACAGTTGAGAAAACATTGGTGGTGTTACTAATAGCATCAAATCAGTAATAAAAGAAATCCATAAGATTGCCCAACATAAAGCAATCATAACATAGTCATTACATAAGTTCCCTAAAAGGAAATCATTGACATTAAGTCTATGCGAAGCTACTGGGTAAACTAAAGCCAACTTGATCATCTACCCATCTCTCGCCAAAGCTTCACACGTCATCTCACTGCTTAACCTGAGGGTGTCAACACATTACAAGAAACAAGTGTTAGCTATAAAGCTAAGTAAGATAACACCAGGTTTAAGCAAAACATTTAATCCATTTAAAACGTCACTTTAAAACATCACGTCATTTAATTAGGCCATCATATCAACATATAAACGTATCCACATCACATATAAGCATAGAGTTCTTGACCCTAAGCGTGCCTAATCATTTTCATCATTTCATCTCATCTCGTTAAGTTGTGACTAGGTCACCGTTAAGTTGTAACCGAAGTTACCGTTAAGGAAAGACAATGTCGATCCCTGAGTAGCACGGTTTATACGTACCTATTACCTCCGTCAGGCACGGTTTATACGTACCTATTACCTCCGTCAGGCACGGTTTATACGTACCTATTACCTCCGTCAGGCACGGTTTATACGTACCTATTACCTCCGTCAGGCACGGTTTATACGTACCTATTACCTCCGTCAGGCACGGTTTATACGTACCTATTACCTCCGTCAGGCACGGTTTATACGTACCTATTACCTCCGTCAGGCACGGTTTATACGTACCTATTACCTCCGTCAGGCACGGTTTATACGTACCTATTACCTCCGTCAGGCACGGTTTATACGTACCTATTACCTCCGTCAGGCACGGTTTATACGTACCTATTACCTCCGTCAGGCACGGTTTATACGTACCTATTACCTCCGTCAGGCACGGTTTATACGTACCTATTACCTCCGTCAGGCACGGTTTATACGTACCTATTACCTCCGTCAGGCACGGTTTATACGTACCTATTACCTCCGTCAGGCACGGTTTATACGTACCTATTACCTCCGTCAGGCACGGTTTATACGTACCTATTACCTCCGTCAGGCACGGTTTATACGTACCTATTACCTCCGTCAGGCACGGTTTATACGTACCTATTACCTCCGTCAGGCACGGTTTATACGTACCTATTACCTCCGTCAGGCACGGTTTATACGTACCTATTACCTCCGTCAGGCACGGTTTATACGTACCTATTACCTCCGTCAGGCACGGTTTATACGTACCTATTACCTCCGTCAGGCACGGTTTATACGTACCTATTACCTCCGTCAGGCACGGTTTATACGTACCTATTACCTCCGTCAGGCACGGTTTATACGTACCTATTACCTCCGTCAGGCACGGTTTATACGTACCTATTACCTCCGTCAGGCACGGTTTATACGTACCTATTACCTCCGTCAGGCACGGTTTATACGTACCTATTACCTCCGTCAGGCACGGTTTATACGTACCTATTACCTCCGTCAGGCACGGTTTATACGTACCTATTACCTCCGTCAGGCACGGTTTATACGTACCTATTACCTCCGTCAGGCACGGTTTATACGTACCTATTACCTCCGTCAGGCACGGTTTATACGTACCTATTACCTCCGTCAGGCACGGTTTATACGTACCTATTACCTCCGTCAGGCACGGTTTATACGTACCTATTACCTCCGTCAGGCACGGTTTATACGTACCTATTACCTCCGTCAGGCACGGTTTATACGTACCTATTACCTCCGTCAGGCACGGTTTATACGTACCTATTACCTCCGTCAGGCACGGTTTATACGTACCTATTACCTCCGTCAGGCACGGTTTATACGTACCTATTACCTCCGTCAGGCACGGGTTATGCATAACACTTATCATCTAGTTAGCTCGAGCATTTACCACGTTTAGTTTAGGTTTCCACATTAATCCTAAACTAATCCACATCTATCATCTTTCACGTTAGGGCCCTTAAAACGTGCACGTGTCATGGCAACCTAAAAAGGTCTAGTGTTCTAGATGAACAAGCCACATATACATGCACATAACAACATTACAACATATCATTAACCACCGTTCATCATAACATATCATATCGTTAAGCATATCATTAACCTCCGTAAGCATATCATTATCGTCACATAACATATCGTAAACGTCTCTACGGGGAAGCATTTCAGGCATAAACAACGTCATCATTAATTCCCCGAGTACCTCCCATATCAACCCAACCACATATGAGTTATACATTACCGTTTGGAGGTTATAGTTTACAAACCGTTTTTGTTGCACCCTCAGCGTGACAAAAGTAGCGTATCTTACCTCGTAGTAGTATGTGCGCGCAAACAAAGCTAACAGTGCTTAATAGTAATCCCCGACACCTATCGTACATTAACATATGAAGTATAAGTCATTAGGGACATTAAATGGACTTTCATACGACTTTAGGACTCATAGAATCCGTCGAAACTCGACCTTCACTCACTAATTCACCTTTCAGGAAACTTGACCTCAAAATCATCCTTTAAACTCATTACCATTAGAAAATAGACTCTCTCACGATTCTAGGGATAGCTTATTTGTCAAAAACGGAGTTTCGGTTCAAAAGATATGGCCATTTGAAAAATCAAACGAATTTAGCTTCCAGAAAACGAACTTAGCTCCCAGAAAACGAATTTAGACCATACTGAACGAACTTAGCAATGCCCAAACGAACTTAGAAGACCAAAAACGAAGTTTAACTTCGTTTTTAGGATTTAACTCAAACGAATTTAAGTCTCAAAACCACTTAGACATTCACTTTAAACGTATTTAGACACCTTAGGGTTCAAACGATTTTTGAAGGCTTCAAACGAACTTAGTTTGGGTTCAAACGAACTTAGGCTCATCTTCAAACGAATTTAGAGTGTTCCAAACGAATATAGAACACTAGAAACGAACTTTAAGTTCGTTGGTAAGCTGATGAAGTCAGAAAACGAATTTAAGGCACAATTTCGACCAGAATTCACAAAACGACTTTGTTCTTCGATTTTTCCAGAAACAAACGACTTGGGCTTCACCCAAAACATGATTTTGACATTGTTAAACATATTTTGATCATTCATATCGATTACAAATTCGTTTGACACCATTTAGAACATTAATTAGCCAAAAACATATTATGAACCCTAATTAATCAAAAACCCTTTTAAAATCAGATCTGAACCAGCATGAGCAGCCGGTTTATAACTTACAATCACGACATTAGTACCAAGATCGACTCTACCTGTCTGCGAATTGAAAACCCGACGAATGGGGGTTCCCGGTTTATATCCAAGAAAGAAACCTTCTTCAACTTTAGAATTAAACTTTGGTTGAGGAGAAGTTTTCAGAAAAGTACAAGGAACACCAAACGGTTCCAATCCAGACAAATCAGGTTTTCGTTTGTTGAGAAGTTCATAACAAGTCTTATTAAACCTTTTAACAGTTAGCACCCGATTTAACACATGACAAGCTGTGTTCACAGCTTCCGCCCAAAACATAGTTGGTAGCCCTGAATCAGCAAGCATAGTTCTGGCAGTCTCGATCAAGGTCCTATTCTTTCTCTCAGCAACTCCATTTTGCTGAGGTTCATACGGAGCACTAAATTGATGTTGAATTCCTTTAGACAAACAGAAAACATCCATCACCGAGTTTTTAAACTCCGTGCCATTGTCACTCCTGATTCGTTTGATCTTCGTGTTGTAGAGATTCTCAGCCTCAGTGAAAAAGTTAATCAGAATCTCCGTAGTCTCATCTTTGGTAGCTAAGAAGAAAACCCATGAAAACCTTGAATAATCATCAGTGACAACCAAGCAGTAGTACATTCCCCCTCTACTCCTAACATTTACTGGACCAAAGAGATCCATATGAAGTAACTCAAAAGGAGCGGCAATTGAATTTTGTGTCTTGGGCTTGTGAGGCTTTTTCTGTTGTTTGCCTTTCAAGCATGGAACACATCTATCTTCCAATTCAAACTTCTTTTTAGGAACACCTTGAACCAGATCATTCTTCACAATGTAATTCATCTTTCGGAAATGTAGATGTCCCATTCTTCTATGCCATAAGAGAGAATCACTTTCGCTTGCCTTAGACAACAAACAAACTTCCTTCTGTACATTCTTGGTTCCTAACATTAAACCATAAATATCTCTTTTACGAGGAGCAGTCAACAATATCCAATCATCTGGAATAACAAAACCCGGTTTCAAGACGAATGCTGCTTTGTCGTTGAAGAAAACTGAATTTCCTCGGTCACAAATTTGTGATACACTCATCAGATTATGAGTAAGTTCTTCCACGTAATTGACATTCTTTAAAGTAAGTTTTCCATCGACGACATCACCTTGTCCAGTGATTTGTCCGCCCTTGGAACCAGCAAAATTTACATGTGATCCTTTAATATTTACAAAATCAGACAGAAGTCTTCTGTCCCCTGTCATGTGCCTGGAGCAACCGCTATCAAGATACCAAATACTAATAGGAATTGGTGGTAGCCCCTGCACATGAAACAAAAACGGATCAGTTATCAAGGACAACCCAAGCCTTTATAGACTTGGGTTTACCATTCTCGTCCTTAACAAGCATTTCAGTCCAATATCCATTGCTCCCAATAGGTGCCTTGGATGTTTGCTGAGCATGCTGTAAAGGTATATTCTCAACCCTTGATTGAGACCTTTTAGGGGAAAATGGTCTATTAAAGAATGGTCTATTCACTTGTGGAACACGAGATGTGTTACGGTCATAGTAGTTCTGTCGATGATGCCCTGAATTTGCATTTTGTGATGACTGACCAGATCTATTTCTAGGGGAAACATATCTTGGTGAATCATTTCTTTTAGCCACAGGTGGAACAAATTTACCATAAGCTTGATTACCCATCCCATTAGAACTACTTGACACATTCTGTTGTTTACCATTCCCTCGCTCAAAAGACACATGAGAATTAGGGGATGATCCTCTACTTTGATTTGACTTAACAGGAGAAACTGACTGTATAGAGGACTTCCTAACTCGGTTGGGACAACAACTATACACATGTCCCTTTTCAAAACAAGCAAAACAAGATCGTTGTGCTGACTTTCTAGAAGATTGTTGAGCTAATGGTTTAGATGGAGGGGTATTCAAGATACGCAAAATCTTCCTATATCTGCTTTCCTCAGTGGTCCATGAAGGTCTAAACAGACATTCAGTGTCATATAACCTTCTCTGATCATCTCTGGAAAGGTTCACAATCTGCATAGGATCAAATATACGTAGCAAAATAACTCTCTTATCTCTATCTCCATACATCAATGCTTCACCAGTGTCCCTGTGAATCTCCCAGTGATCAAGTGTACTCAAAACATCTTGAGGCCATTTCTTGACTGGAACCTTCAGTACACACTTAACTGATCTTTGAATAAATTCTATCGTACCATCATCCTTTGTAACTTTCTTCAAGGATCTTGGCATTATGTACACACTGGTTTTATCAAAATTATCATAGAACCTTTTCCTATAATCGTCTTGCAACTTTCTACACCAGTAAGCTGCATAACCATTACCACTCGGATTAACAAGCCTTTTCCTTCCTAAATCCATTAAATCGGATTCACTAAGGCTTTTAAAATATTTCTTCATAGGCTTTAAGTACTGACAACCATCATCTCTTTTAATAATGAACAATTTCAGTTCATCATCGAAAAACCAACTCAAAATAGTAGTAACATACTTAACCTCAGTTGAATTAGTCTGAATTCCTTTCTTGACAAACTTCTTACTTAGCTGTGGTATATCATGGTTTTTGGTCCTCAGTTGTCTAGGAATGAATTTAAGTTGCTTAGGTTCAGTGGAGACGGATGACTTAGGATAGTCAGTAAGCACTGGTTTAGCAGAATCAGACTCAGCCAAATCTGGATAAACAGGGTCTAAGTTGTTGTTAAAAGGAGGTCTTACATCAGCGTAATCAGCTCCTAGTCCTGTTTTATCCTTAGGATGTCTAGGTTTACCTAAAGAAGCTACCAGATCACTTCCTCTCCATTTAGCTAAAGTAGTCTCATGTTTAGTAATGGTAACCCTAGCATCAGCCAAATCCTTCTCTTTCTTACCGATTTCACTAGAAAGAAAAACTATCTTTTCATTTGCTAGATTTTCTCTAAAAATTGATTCTTTCAGTTTGTCTTTTAAGGCAGCATTATCATTGTCAAGTGACTTAATCCTACTCTTAAATTGACGTTCTTGATCAAGTAAAGCACTATTCTTAGAGAAAAATGAACTACGTTCCTTGCTGATAGTTTCATAGCTAGCGGCTAACTCTAAAGTCTTGGATGAGGCAATACTATGTTGTTGCATCAAATCTTTAACAAACATGCAAATACGATGAACAGTCAAATAAGAAAAAGTTACCTGTTTCTCTCGATCATCGCAGTCAGCCATATATGCAACAAAGTCTGATATTGTCATACCTTCAGGAATATCAAAATCATCAGCTTCTGTAGAAATAGCCTTATCCAATTTTGCATTTGGGCTCATCGATTGATTATCACTCTGGCTGCTTGTCTTATCAGTAGATTCAAGGATCTTGGCATTATGTACACACTGGTTTTATCAAAATTATCATAGAACCTTTTCCTATAATCGTCTTGCAACTTTCTACACCAGTAAGCTGCATAACCATTACCACTCGGATTAACAAGCCTTTTCCTTCCTAAATCCATTAAATCGGATTCACTAAGGCTTTTAAAATATTTCTTCATAGGCTTTAAGTACTGACAACCATCATCTCTTTTAATAATGAACAATTTCAGTTCATCATCGAAAAACCAACTCAAAATAGTAGTAACATACTTAACCTCAATTGAATTAGTCTGAATTCCTTTCTTGACAAACTTCTTACTTAGCTGTGGTATATCATGGTTTTTGGTCCTCAGTTGTCTAGGAATGAATTTAAGTTGCTTAGGTTCAGTGGAGACGGATGACTTAGGATAGTCAGTAAGCACTGGTTTAGCAGAATCAGACTCAGCCAAATCTGGATAAACAGGGTCTAAGTTGTTGTTAAAAGGAGGTCTTACATCAGTGTAATCAGCTCCTAGTCCTGTTTTATCCTTAGGATGTCTAGGTTTACCTAAAGAAGCTACCAGATCACTTCCTCTCCATTTAGCTAAAGTAGTCTCATGTTTAGTAATGGTAACCCTAGCATCAGCCAAATCCTTCTCTTTCTTACCGATTTCACTAGAAAGAAAAACTATCTTTTCATTTGCTAGATTTTCTCTAAAAATTGATTCTTTCAGTTTGTCTTTTAAGGCAGCATTATCATTGTCAAGTGACTTAATCCTACTCTTAAATTGACGTTCTTGATCAAGTAAAGCACTATTCTTAGAGAAAAATGAACTACGTTCCTTGCTGATAGTTTCATAGCTAGCGGCTAACTCTAAAGTCTTGGATGAGGCAATACTATGTTGTTGCATCAAATCTTTAACAAACATGCAAATACGATGAACAGTCAAATAAGAAAAAGTTACCTGTTTCTCTCGATCATCGCAGTCAGCCATATATGCAACAAAGTCTGATATTGTCATACCTTCAGGAATATCAAAATCATCAGCTTCTGTAGAAATAGCCTTATCCAATTTTGCATTTGGGCTCATCGATTGATTATCACTCTGGCTGCTTGTCTTATCAGTAGATTCATCGATCTTCTTATCAGCCTTTTTAAGCTTCACTGCTTCATCTGCATCCTTTTCATCATCAGAAACTTTTAATGCAGCATCAGTAGCAGCAGCCTCTTCACTTGTATAAAGAGCATAATCAAACGCAGCACCTCCGTCATCAATCACATTAGCTACTTCATCATAAATCTCAGCTAGCAAAGCATTTTCAGTCCAATATCCATTGCTCCCAATAGGTGCCTTGGATGTTTGCTGAGCATGCTGTAAAGGTATATTCTCAACCCTTGATTGAGACCTTTTAGGGGAAAATGGTCTATTAAAGAATGGTCTATTCACTTGTGGAACACGAGATGTGTTACGGTCATAGTAGTTCTGTCGATGATGCCCTGAATTTGCATTTTGTGATGACTGACCAGATCTATTTCTAGGGGAAACATATCTTGGTGAATCATTTCTTTTAGCCACAGGTGGAACAAATTTACCATAAGCTTGATTACCCATCCCATTAGAACTACTTGACACATTCTGTTGTTTACCATTCCCTCGTTCAAAGGAAACATGGGAATTAGGAGATAATCCTCTATTTTGATTTGACTTAGCAGGAGAAACTGACTGTATAGAGGACTTCCTAACTCGGTTGGGACAACAACTATACACATGTCCCTTTTCAAAACAAGCAAAACAAGATCGTTGTGCTGACTTGCTAGAAGATTGTTGAGCTAATGGTTTAGATGGAGGGGTATTCAAGATATTCTTAATCTCCTGAGTCGCTATCTCTTCCACAGTAGGAGCCTTAGTCTCAGAAGTTGAGAATGATTTGGTAACACTAGGTTCAGGTTCAGTAACATACTTAACCTCAATTGAATTAGTCTGAATTCCTTTCTTGACAAACTTCTTACTTAGCTGTGGTATATCATGGTTTTTGGTCCTCAGTTGTCTAGGAATGAATTTAAGTTGCTTAGGTTCAGTGGAGACGGATGACTTAGGATAGTCAGTAAGCACTGGTTTAGCAGAATCAGACTCAGCCAAATCTGGATAAACAGGGTCTAAGTTGTTGTTAAAAGGAGGTCTTACATCAGTGTAATCAGCTCCTAGTCCTGTTTTATCCTTAGGATGTCTAGGTTTACCTAAAGAAGCTACCAGATCACTTCCTCTCCATTTAGCTAAAGTAGTCTCATGTTTAGTAATGGTAACCCTAGCATCAGCCAAATCCTTCTCTTTCTTACCGATTTCACTAGAAAGAAAAACTATCTTTTCATTTGCTAGATTTTCTCTAAAAATTGATTCTTTCAGTTTGTCTTTTAAGGCAGCATTATCATTGTCAAGTGACTTAATCCTACTCTTAAATTGACGTTCTTGATCAAGTAAAGCACTATTCTTAGAGAAAAATGAACTACGTTCCTTGCTGATAGTTTCATAGCTAGCGGCTAACTCTAAAGTCTTGGATGAGGCAATACTATGTTGTTGCATCAAATCTTTAACAAACATGCAAATACGATGAACAGTCAAATAAGAAAAAGTTACCTGTTTCTCTCGATCATCGCAGTCAGCCATATATGCAACAAAGTCTGATATTGTCATACCTTCAGGAATATCAAAATCATCAGCTTCTGTAGAAATAGCCTTATCCAATTTTGCATTTGGGCTCATCGATTGATTATCACTCTGGCTGCTTGTCTTATCAGTAGATTCATCGATCTTCTTATCAGCCTTTTTAAACTCCGTGCCATTGTCACTCCTGATTCGTTTGATCTTCGTGTTGTAGAGATTCTCAGCCTCAGTGAAAAAGTTAATCAGAATCTCCGTAGTCTCATCTTTGGTAGCTAAGAAGAAAACCCATGAAAACCTTGAATAATCATCAGTGACAACCAAGCAGTAGTACATTCCCCCTCTACTCCTAACATTTACTGGACCAAAGAGATCCATATGAAGTAACTCAAAAGGAGCGGCAATTGAATTTTGTGTCTTGGGCTTGTGAGGCTTTTTCTGTTGTTTGCCTTTCAAGCATGGAACACATCTATCTTCCAATTCAAACTTCTTTTTAGGAACACCTTGAACCAGATCATTCTTCACAATGTAATTCATCTTTCGGAAATGTAGATGTCCCATTCTTCTATGCCATAAGAGAGAATCACTTTCGCTTGCCTTAGACAACAAACAAACTTCCTTCTGTACATTCTTGGTTCCTAACATTAAACCATAAATATCTCTTTTACGAGGAGCAGTCAACAATATCCAATCATCTGGAATAACAAAACCCGGTTTCAAGACGAATGCTGCTTTGTCGTTGAAGAAAACTGAATTTCCTCGGTCACAAATTTGTGATACACTCATCAGATTATGAGTAAGTTCTTCCACGTAATTGACATTCTTTAAAGTAAGTTTTCCATCGACGACATCACCTTGTCCAGTGATTTGTCCGCCCTTGGAACCAGCAAAATTTACATGTGATCCTTTAATATTTACAAAATCAGACAGAAGTCTTCTGTCCCCTGTCATGTGCCTGGAGCAACCGCTATCAAGATACCAAATACTAATAGGAATTGGTGGTAGCCCCTGCACATGAAACAAAAACGGATCAGTTATCAAGGACAACCCAAGCCTTTATAGACTTGGGTTTACCATTCTCGTCCTTAACAAGCATTTCAGTCCAATATCCATTGCTCCCAATAGGTGCCTTGGATGTTTGCTGAGCATGCTGTAAAGGTATATTCTCAACCCTTGATTGAGACCTTTTAGGGGAAAATGGTCTATTAAAGAATGGTCTATTCACTTGTGGAACACGAGATGTGTTACGGTCATAGTAGTTCTGTCGATGATGCCCTGAATTTGCATTTTGTGATGACTGACCAGATCTATTTCTAGGGGAAACATATCTTGGTGAATCATTTCTTTTAGCCACAGGTGGAACAAATTTACCATAAGCTTGATTACCCATCCCATTAGAACTACTTGACACATTCTGTTGTTTACCATTCCCTCGCTCAAAGGAAACATGGGAATTAGGAGATAATCCTCTATTTTGATTTGACTTAGCAGGAGAAACTGACTGTATAGAGGACTTCCTAACTCGGTTGGGACAACAACTATACACATGTCCCTTTTCAAAACAAGCAAAACAAGATCGTTGTGCTGACTTGCTAGAAGATTGTTGAGCTAATGGTTTAGATGGAGGGGTATTCAAGATATTCTTAATCTCCTGAGTCGCTATCTCTTCCACAGTAGGAGCCTTAGTCTCAGAAGTTGAGAATGATTTGGTAACACTAGGTTCAGGTTCAGTAACATACTTAACCTCAGTTGAATTAGTCTGAATTCCTTTCTTGACAAACTTCTTACTTAGCTGTGGTATATCATGGTTTTTGGTCCTCAGTTGTCTAGGAATGAATTTAAGTTGCTTAGGTTCAGTGGAGACGGATGACTTAGGATAGTCAGTAAGCACTGGTTTAGCAGAATCAGACTCAGCCAAATCTGGATAAACAGGGTCTAAGTTGTTGTTAAAAGGAGGTCTTACATCAGTGTAATCAGCTCCTAGTCCTGTTTTATCCTTAGGATGTCTAGGTTTACCTAAAGAAGCTACCAGATCACTTCCTCTCCATTTAGCTAAAGTAGTCTCATGTTTAGTAATGGTAACCCTAGCATCAGCCAAATCCTTCTCTTTCTTACCGATTTCACTAGAAAGAAAAACTATCTTTTCATTTGCTAGATTTTCTCTAAAAATTGATTCTTTCAGTTTGTCTTTTAAGGCAGCATTATCATTGTCAAGTGACTTAATCCTACTCTTAAATTGACGTTCTTGATCAAGTAAAGCACTATTCTTAGAGAAAAATGAACTACGTTCCTTGCTGATAGTTTCATAGCTAGCGGCTAACTCTAAAGTCTTGGATGAGGCAATACTATGTTGTTGCATCAAATCTTTAACAAACATGCAAATACGATGAACAGTCAAATAAGAAAAAGTTACCTGTTTCTCTCGATCATCGCAGTCAGCCATATATGCAACAAAGTCTGATATTGTCATACCTTCAGGAATATCAAAATCATCAGCTTCTGTAGAAATAGCCTTATCCAATTTTGCATTTGGGCTCATCGATTGATTATCACTCTGGCTGCTTGTCTTATCAGTAGATTCATCGATCTTCTTATCAGCCTTTTTAAGCTTCACTGCTTCATCTGCATCCTTTTCATCATCAGAAACTTTTAATGCAGCATCAGTAGCAGCAGCCTCTTCACTTGTATAAAGAGCATAATCAAACGCAGCACCTCCGTCATCAATCACATTAGCTACTTCATCATAAATCTCAGCTAGCAAAGCATTTTCAGGTTCATTCTCCTTTGTCCAAAGGTAAGTACCATCTTCCTGTCTTGCCACCATGGCATTTTCAGGATTTTGAACTTGATTTTCTGTAGGAAGTTCCTGAATGATCATTCCATCATGCTCTGTAGCTTTGGTTGATTTGATTTGATTTCCAGCTTGCACACCTCCCTGATTGTAATTCTGACGATTAGCTGTAGAATTATCAAAACGCTTTGGTCTTTGACATTCCTTAGCAAAATGACCAAAACCATCACAATTATAACACTTAACCTTCGACTTGTCAAATCCTCTATTCTTGTCAGATGCAAGATTTCTTCCAGTTCGTTGCATAAAACGACGAGCTTTTATAGTGAGCATAGCCATTTGCCACTTCAAGTCCATTTCCTCTAAATCATCAGGATCAACTTGGTCCTATTCTTTCTCTCAGCAACTCCATTTTGCTGAGGTTCATACGGAGCACTAAATTGATGTTGAATTCCTTTAGACAAACAGAAAACATCCATCACCGAGTTTTTAAACTCCGTGCCATTGTCACTCCTGATTCGTTTGATCTTCGTGTTGTAGAGATTCTCAGCCTCAGTGAAAAAGTTAATCAGAATCTCCGTAGTCTCATCTTTGGTAGCTAAGAAGAAAACCCATGAAAACCTTGAATAATCATCAGTGACAACCAAGCAGTAGTACATTCCCCCTCTACTCCTAACATTTACTGGACCAAAGAGATCCATATGAAGTAACTCAAAAGGAGCGGCAATTGAATTTTGTGTCTTGGGCTTGTGAGGCTTTTTCTGTTGTTTGCCTTTCAAGCATGGAACACATCTATCTTCCAATTCAAACTTCTTTTTAGGAACACCTTGAACCAGATCATTCTTCACAATGTAATTCATCTTTCGGAAATGTAGATGTCCCATTCTTCTATGCCATAAGAGAGAATCACTTTCGCTTGCCTTAGACAACAAACAAACTTCCTTCTGTACATTCTTGGTTCCTAACATTAAACCATAAATATCTCTTTTACGAGGAGCAGTCAACAATATCCAATCATCTGGAATAACAAAACCCGGTTTCAAAACGAATGCAGCTTTGTCGTTGAAGAAAACTGAATTTCCTCGGTCACAAATTTGTGATACACTCATCAGATTATGAGTAAGTTCTTCCACGTAATTGACATTCTTTAAAGTAAGTTTTCCATCGACGACATCACCTTGTCCAGTGATTTGTCCGCCCTTGGAACCAGCAAAATTTACATGTGATCCTTTAATATTTACAAAATCAGACAGAAGTCTTCTGTCCCCTGTCATGTGCCTGGAGCAACCGCTATCAAGATACCAAATACTAATAGGAATTGGTGGTAGCCCCTGCACATGAAACAAAAACGGATCAGTTATCAAGGACTTCCTAACTCGGTTGGGACAACAACTATACACATGTCCCTTTTCAAAACAAGCAAAACAAGATCGTTGTGCTGACTTGCTAGAAGATTGTTGAGCTGATGGTTTAGATGGAGGGGTATTCAAGATATTCTTAATCTCCTGAGTCGCTATCTCTTCCACAGTAGGAGCCTTAGTCTCAGAAGTTGAGAATGATTTGGTAACACTAGGTTCAGGTTCAGTAACATACTTAACCTCAATTGAATTAGTCTGAATTCCTTTCTTGACAAACTTCTTACTTAGCTGTGGTATATCATGGTTTTTGGTCCTCAGTTGTCTAGGAATGAATTTAAGTTGCTTAGGTTCAGTGGAGACGGATGACTTAGGATAGTCAGTAAGCACTGGTTTAGCAGAATCAGACTCAGCCAAATCTGGATAAACAGGGTCTAAGTTGTTGCTGAATCCATAATACCTGGGAACAGCAGCTTCCAGCAGCCATGTACTCTGCCTCACAAGTAGACTGAGCTACCGATGTCTGCTTCTTACATTGCCACGATACAAGTCTCCCTCCTAAGAATTGACATCCGCCAGTTGTAGACTTCCTATCATTGTTACAACCTCCATAATCCGAATCAGTGTAAGCAACAAACTCAAACGTTCCTCCCAACGGATACCATAGACCAAGTCCTTGGTTTCCCTTTAAATATCTGAGGATCCGTTTTGCAGCCGTTAAATGTGACTCTTTCGGATTTGCTTGAAATCTAGCACACAGACAAACAGCAAACATGATATCTGGACGCGAAGCAGTTAAATACATCAATGAGCCGATGATCGCCCGATAATAAGTAGCATCCACAAGTGTATCTTTAGAATTAGGAACTCCTAAACCATGATTCAACTGAATAGGAGTACCATAAGTCTTGGATTCTAACATTTGAAACCTTTCCAAGATGTCATTGACATACTTAGTCTGGTGAATGAAAAAACCATCTTTTCGTTGATCAACTTGCAGTCCAAGGAAAAATTTTAATTCCCCCATAGCACTCATTTCAAATTCCTTCTTCATACTCATTTCAAAATCCTTGCACATCTTAATGTCAGATGAACCAAAAATGATATCATCCACATAAACTTGCACAATTATATAATCTTGCTTCTGCCATTTGATAAACAACGTGCTGTCTATCGATCCTCTTGTAAATCCATTTGTCAACAAATGTGTTGACAATTTCTCATACCACACTCTTGGTGCTTGATGTAATCCATAAAGAGCCTTATCCAGTCGATATGCCCTTCTTGGATAATTTGGATCTTCAAACCCCGGTGGTTGACGAACGTACACTTCTTCCTTAACTTCTCCATACAAGAAGGCACTCTTCACATCCAACTGATACACCTTTATTCCTTTGAAACTAGCATAAGCTAAAAATAGTCTTATAGCTTCAATCCGAGCAACTGGTGCAAAAGTTTCATTGTAGTCATAACCTTCTCGCTGTGCAAAACCCTGAACAACTAGACGTGCCTTATTTCTTGTAACAATCCCTTTGTCATCTCGTTTGCATTTAAATACCCAACGAGTTCCAATTGGTTCGATACCTTTAGGCACATCAACTAATTCCCATACTCCAAGTTTTTCAAATTGAGCCAATTCTTCTTGCATAGCCTCAACCCAAAACGGATCTTGAAGTGCTATCTTAACATTCTTGGGTTCTTCTTGTGAAATAAAACATGAGTATAAACACTCAGTTATTAAACCTGTATCCTTCACTTTACAGAATAAACTAGTCATCTCCTTATTTAACTGATTTCTAGTTCGGACAGATGCTGAAGCTTCACCAAGAATATTTTCAACTGGATGATCTTTAGTTGCTCTATGTTGAGGAGTTTTGTGACATTGAAAATCATCACCCATATTCGGAACAATTTGGGTGGGAGACTCTCCATCAGGTTCAGAAGATGAAGAAGAAGATGAGTCAAGCGGGTCATCATCTGGTAGTGGAATATTAGTTGGATCTCTTGAACCAACAGCAAACATGATATCTGGACGCGAAGCAGTTAAATACATCAATGAGCCGATGATCGCCCGATAATAAGTAGCATCCACAAGTGTATCTTTAGAATTAGGAACTCCTAAACCATGATTCAACTGAATAGGAGTACCAGGAAAAGAAATTGGACCCTTAAGTGAAGTAAACACACTATCATAAGCAAAACTTGACTCAGAACCAGCATGAGCAGCCGGTTTATAACTTACAATCACGACATTAGTACCAAGATCGACTCTACCTGTCTGCGAATTGAAAACCCGACGAATGGGGGTTCCCGGTTTATATCCAAGAAAGAAACCTTCTTCAACTTTAGAATTAAACTTTGGTTGAGGAGAAGTTTTCAGAAAAGTACAAGGAACACCAAACGGTTCCAATCCAGACAAATCAGGTTTTCGTTTGTTGAGAAGTTCATAACAAGTCTTATTAAACCTTTTAACAGTTAGCACCCGATTTAACACATGACAAGCTGTGTTCACAGCTTCCGCCCAAAACATAGTTGGTAGCCCTGAATCAGCAAGCATAGTTCTGGCAGTCTCGATCAAGGTCCTATTCTTTCTCTCAGCAACTCCATTTTGCTGAGGTTCATACGGAGCACTAAATTGATGTTGAATTCCTTTAGACAAACAGAAAACATCCATCACCGAGTTTTTAAACTCCGTGCCATTGTCACTCCTGATTCGTTTGATCTTCGTGTTGTAGAGATTCTCAGCCTCAGTGAAAAAGTTAATCAGAATCTCCGTAGTCTCATCTTTGGTAGCTAAGAAGAAAACCCATGAAAACCTTGAATAATCATCAGTGACAACCAAGCAGTAGTACATTCCCCCTCTACTCCTAACATTTACTGGACCAAAGAGATCCATATGAAGTAACTCAAAAGGAGCGGCAATTGAATTTTGTGTCTTGGGCTTGTGAGGCTTTTTCTGTTGTTTGCCTTTCAAGCATGGAACACATCTATCTTCCAATTCAAACTTCTTTTTAGGAACACCTTGAACCAGATCATTCTTCACAATGTAATTCATCTTCCGGAAATGTAGATGTCCCATTCTTCTATGCCATAAGAGAGAATCACTTTCGCTTGCCTTAGACAACAAACAAACTTCCTTCTGTACATTCTTGGTTCCTAACATTAAACCATAAATATCTCTTTTACGAGGAGCAGTCAACAATATCCAATCATCTGGAATAACAAAACCCGGTTTCAAGACGAATGCAGCTTTGTCGTTGAAGAAAACTGAATTTCCTCGGTCACAAATTTGTGATACACTCATCAGATTATGAGTAAGTTCTTCCACGTAATTGACATTCTTTAAAGTAAGTTTTCCATCGACGACATCACCTTGTCCAGTGATTTGTCCGCCCTTGGAACCAGCAAAATTTACATGTGATCCTTTAATATTTACAAAATCAGACAGAAGTCTTCTGTCTCCTGTCATGTGCCTGGAGCAACCGCTATCAAGATACCAAATACTAATAGGAATTGGTGGTAGCCCCTGCACATGAAACAAAAATGGATCAGTTATCAAGGACAACCCAAGCCTTTATAGACTTGGGTTTACCATTCTCGTCCTTAACAAGCATTTCAGTCCAATATCCATTGCTCCCAATAGGTGCCTTGGATGTTTGCTGAGCATGCTGTAAAGGTATATTCTCAACCCTTGATTGAGACCTTTTAGGGGAAAATGGTCTATTAAAGAATGGTCTATTCACTTGTGGAACACGAGATGTGTTACGGTCATAGTAGTTCTGTCGATGATGCCCTGAATTTGCATTTTGTGATGACTGACCAGATCTATTTCTAGGGGAAATATATCTTGGTGAATCATTTCTTTTAGCCACAGGTGGAACAAATTTACCATAAGCTTGATTACCCATCCCATTAGAACTACTTGACACATTCTGTTGTTTACCATTCCCTCGCTCAAAAGACACATGAGAATTAGGGGATGATCCTCTACTTTGATTTGACTTAGCAGGAGAAACTGACTGTATAGAGGACTTCCTAACTCGGTTGGGACAACAACTATACACATGTCCCTTTTCAAAACAAGCAAAACAAGATCGTTGTGCTGACTTTCTAGAAGATTGTTGAGCTAATGGTTTAGATGGAGGGGTATTCAAGATATTCTTAATCTCCTGAGTCGCTATCTCTTCCACAGTAGGAGCCTTAGTCTCAGAAGTTGAGAATGATTTGGTAACACTAGGTTCAGGTTCAGTAACATACTTAACCTCAATTGAATTAGTCTGAATTCCTTTCTTGACAAACTTCTTACTTAGCTGTGGTATATCATGGTTTTTGGTCCTCAGTTGTCTAGGAATGAATTTAAGTTGCTTAGGTTCAGTGGAGACGGATGACTTAGGATAGTCAGTAAGCACTGGTTTAGCAGAATCAGACTCAGCCAAATCTGGATAAACAGGGTCTAAGTTGTTGTTAAAAGGAGGTCTTACATCAGTGTAATCAGCTCCTAGTCCTGTTTTATCCTTAGGATGTCTAGGTTTACCTAAAGAAGCTACCAGATCACTTCCTCTCCATTTAGCTAAAGTAGTCTCATGTTTAGTAATGGTAACCCTAGCATCAGCCAAATCCTTCTCTTTCTTACCGATTTCACTAGAAAGAAAAACTATCTTTTCATTTGCTAGATTTTCTCTAAAAATTGATTCTTTCAGTTTGTCTTTTAAGGCAGCATTATCATTGTCAAGTGACTTAATCCTACTCTTAAATTGACGTTCTTGATCAAGTAAAGCACTATTCTTAGAGAAAAATGAACTACGTTCCTTGCTGATAGTTTCATAGCTAGCGGCTAACTCTAAAGTCTTGGATGAGGCAATACTATGTTGTTGCATCAAATCTTTAACAAACATGCAAATACGATGAACAGTCAAATAAGAAAAAGTTACCTGTTTCTCTCGATCATCGCAGTCAGCCATATATGCAACAAAGTCTGATATTGTCATACCTTCAGGAATAGTAAAATCATCAGCTTCTGTAGAAATAGCCTTGTCCAATTTTGCACTTGAGCTCATCGATTGATTATCACTCTGGCTGCTTGTCTTATCAGTAGATTCATCGATCTTCTTATCAGCCTTTTTAAGCTTCACTGCTTCATCTGCATCCTTTTCATCATCAGAAACTTTTAATGCAGCATCAGTAGCAGCAGCCTCTTCACTTGTATAAAGAGCATAATCAAACGCAGCACCTCCGTCATCAATCACATTAGCTACTTCATCATAAATCTCAGCTAGCAAAGCATTTTCAGGTTCATTCTCCTTTGTCCAAAGATAAGTACCATCTTCCTGTCTTGCCACCATGGCATTTTCAGGATTTTGAACCTGATTTTCTGTAGGAAGTTCCTGAATGATCATTCCATCATGCTCTGTAGCTTTGGTTGATTTGATTTGATTTCCAGCTTGCACACCTCCCTGATTGTAATTCTGACGATTAGCTGTAGAATTATCAAAACGCTTTGGTCTTTGACATTCCTTAGCAAAATGACCAAAAAAATACGTATTATGTGTGTGTATTTATACTATACTGTTCATAAACGCGTGCTAATATGGACCGTATATCTTAAAGCCCATAGCCCATTAACAAACGCGTGTTTATATGTAAACACGTGATGAATTAGGGCTAAGCACGAGTTTAATTAGACACGAGTTTATATGTCCCCTGCACAAAATTTTGCACGATTTTAGGCAAAATTAAGCCAAACAAAGCGATCTCGAACCTTCAGATTGAAAAATCTATTGGCTCTGATACCACTTGTAGGTCCTTGTGGACTGATCGTCAACGAGAACGCTTATAGTTATGACGAGAGTGCGGAATCCTCTCGTGATAACCTGTTTGCTTAATTATATTATCGTCTTTCGTTGTTAATACAACCTAAGACCTTAAACGCGCGCGGGTTTGCAATTTGACAGAGTTTCGACGTATTATCTTAATTAACTGTTAATCAATACGTATTATGTGTGTGTATTTATACTATACTGTTCATAAACGCGTGCTAATATGGACCGTATATCTTAAAGCCCATAGCCCATTAACAAACGCGTGTTTATATGTAAACACGTGATGAATTAGGGCTAAGCACGAGTTTAATTAGACACGAGTTTATATGTCCCCTGCACAAAATTTTGCACGATTTTAGGCAAAATTAAGCCAAACAAAGCGATCTCGAACCTTCAGATTGAAAAATCTATTGGCTCTGATACCACTTGTAGGTCCTTGTGGACTGATCGTCAACGAGAACGCTTATAGTTATGACGAGAGTGCGGAATCCTCTCGTGATAACCTGTTTGCTTAATTATATTATCGTCTTTCGTTGTTAATACAACCTAAGACCTTAAACGCGCGCGGGTTTGCAATTTGACAGAGTTTCGACGTATTATCTTAATTAACTGTTAATAAATACGTATTATGTGTGTGTATTTATACTATACTGTTCATAAACGCGTGCTAATATGGACCGTATATCTTAAAGCCCATAGCCCATTAACAAACGCGTGTTTATATGTAAACACGTGATGAATTAGGGCTAAGCACGAGTTTAATTAGACACGAGTTTATATGTCCCCTGCACAAAATTTTGCACGATTTTAGGCAAAATTAAGCCAAACAAAGCGATCTCGAACCTTCAGATTGAAAAATCTATTGGCTCTGATACCACTTGTAGGTCCTTGTGGACTGATCGTCAACGAGAACGCTTATAGTTATGACGAGAGTGCGGAATCCTCTCGTGATAACCTGTTTGCTTAATTATATTATCGTCTTTCGTTGTTAATACAACCTAAGACCTTAAACGCGCGCGGGTTTGCAATTTGACAGAGTTTCGACGTATTATCTTAATTAACTGTTAATCAATACGTATTATGTGTGTGTATTTATACTATACTGTTCATAAACGCGTGCTAATATGGACCGTATATCTTAAAGCCCATAGCCCATTAACAAACGCGTGTTTATATGTAAACACGTGATGAATTAGGGCTAAGCACGAGTTTAATTAGACACGAGTTTATATGTCCCCTGCACAAAATTTTGCACGATTTTAGGCAAAATTAAGCCAAACAAAGCGATCTCGAACCTTCAGATTGAAAAATCTATTGGCTCTGATACCACTTGTAGGTCCTTGTGGACTGATCGTCAACGAGAACGCTTATAGTTATGACGAGAGTGCGGAATCCTCTCGTGATAACCTGTTTGCTTAATTATATTATCGTCTTTCGTTGTTAATACAACCTAAGACCTTAAACGCGCGCGAGTTTGCAATTGGACAGAGTTTCGACGTATTATCTTAATTAACTGTTAATCAATACGTATTATGTGTGTGTATTTATACTATACTGTTCATAAACGCGTGCTAATATGGACCGTATATCTTAAAGCCCATAGCCCATTAACAAACGCGTGTTTATATGTAAACACGTGATGACCACGTGTTTAGACAAACTCGTGTTACTGTAGCACGAGTTTAGGCAAACTCGTGTTACTGTAGCACGAGTTTAGGCAAACTCGTGTTACTGTACACGAGTTTAGCAAACTCGTGTTACTGACCACGTGTTTAGATAAACTCGTGTTACTGTACCACGTGTTTAGACAAACTCGTGTTACTGTAGCACGAGTTTAGGCAAACTCGTGTTACTGTAGCACGAGTTTAGGCAAACTCGTGTTACTGTAGCACGAGTTTAGGCAAACTCGTGTTACTGTAGCACGTGTTTAGATAAACTCGTGTTACTGTAGCACGAGTTTAGGCAAACTCGTGTTACTGTAGCACGAGTTTAGGCAAACTCGTGTTACTGTAGCACGAGTTTGTACACACTTCCTTTTGTCATCTTTTAAGTATACTTTAATTACTCAAAACGTGACAAGTTTATCACTTGTATCTGTATGTTATTTATAATCACATTCATACAAGTCGTAAACATTAAACATACCAAAACTCTGATCAATATGTAATCATTCACATTACTTAAGTCCAAATAACAAGTTTAAACATAACATAAGTCTATGATTACATATTACAAAACATAAACATATACTGATCAAATCGCTGTTGCTGTTGTCAACAGAATCATGCACTTACAAACAGCAGCCAGCTCAAGGTCATGAGTAGGATAGTTCCGCTCATGAGGCTTCAGCTGTCGAGAGGCGTAAGCGATAACTTTATCTCGTTGCATCAACACACATCCTAATCCCGTGATGGATGCGTCACTATAAACCACTAAATCATCAGTTCCTTCAGGTAAAGCTAGAACTGGAGCTTCACACAACTTCTTCTTCAACATCGAAAAGGCTTTCTCTTGAGCATCGGTCCACACAAATTTCACACCTTTCTTTGTTAATTCAGTCATTGGCTTGGCAATACGCGAGAAATCTTGAATGAAACGTCGATAATAGCCAGCCAAACCGAGAAAACTTTTAATTTCAGTAGGAGACTTAGGCTGCTCCCACTTCGACACCGCTTCTATCTTCGAAGGATCTACTTTTATACCATCAGAGGAGATGACATGGCCGAGGAAATGAACTTCCTTTAGCCAGAACTCGCACTTGGAGAACTTAGCATATAGCTTTTTCTCTCTGAGGACTTGAAGGACAGCTCTCAAATGCTCTCTATGTTCCTCTTCCGACTTTGAGTACACAAGGATGTCGTCGATGAAAACGATAACGAAATGATCCAAGAATGGTCGACAGACACGGTTCATCAAATCCATAAACTTCGCTGGAGCATTTGTCAAACCGAATGGCATGACAAGGAACTCATAATGACCATAACGAGTTCGGAACGCTGTTTTGGCTACACTTTCCTCTTCAACCTTCAGTTGATGATAGCCAGACCGTAAATCAATCTTAGAAAAATAAGAAGCACCTTGAAGTTGATCGAATAAATCATCAATACGAGGGAGTGGATATTTATTCTTCACCGTTCTTTTATTCAGCTCGCGATAATCGATACACATACGCATGGATCCGTCTTTCTTCTTTACGAAAAGGATAGGAGCACCCCATGGAGAGGAACTCGGACGAATGAAACCTTTATCTAAAAGTTCCTGAATTTGAGTCATCAGCTCCTTCATCTCTGTCGGAGCTAATCGATAGGGAGCTTTGGCTACAGGAGTAGCACCAGGAATGAGGTCAATAGAAAACTCAACCTCACGATCAGGAGGAAGACCTGGAAGATCTTCAGGGAAAACATCAGGAAACTCGGAAACAACTTCGACATTAGAGACTGTAGGCTTCGCGATACGAGAGTCAATAACATAGGCTAAGAAATGCGACTTAGTTTGCCGGATACAACGAAGAGCTTTCATCATAGAGATCACCTTAACATTTCCCGGCTTCTTGTCACCATAAATACAAACACCTTTACCGTCGGAAGTAGCGATACGAACTATTTTCTTTGCACATAAGACGACAGCATCGTTCTTAGACATCCAGTCCATACCGAGAACAACATCAAAACTAGGAATGGTAGCTGGTAACAAGTTAGCAGTAAACGACCGACCCTCTATCTCTAACGGACAATCAGAATAACCCTCTCGTATAATAGTCGTTGCACCGTTAGCCACTTCTACTTCTATAGAACACCGTAAGGAACTAGTAATCATGTCTAATTTAGGAGCAAACAGAGTAGACACAAAAGATTTGTTCGCACCAGAATCAAATAACACATTAGCAGGTTTGGAGTTAACAATAAGGGTAGCAGTAACTACCTGGTCGTCTTCTTTGGCCTCTTCAGCCGTCATCTGATAAGCACGGGCTTTGGCCTTGGGAACTTCTGCCTTCTTTCCCTCGTCTTTCTTCATCTGTGGGCAGTCGGCAATACGATGCTTAGTGTCTCCACATTTGTAACATCTTGCTTTGTCAGTACACTCATCAATGGTATGACCCTGTGCTCCACACCTATTGCACCTGCGGGTCTTAGCAGAACACTGGTCAGAATGGATAGCTTTGCAGCCAGAGCACCATTTTCCATCTTTCTCAGTCTTTCCTTTGTCAGAGGACGAAGATCCCTTGAATTTCTTACCAAAACGGTTAGACCCTCTGAACTTCCTCTCATTACCAGACTTCCTTTCATCATCCTCATTCTCAACTTTCTTGTCCGAAGCGAAATCATCGTCAAGCTTCTTAGACTCCTTGATAGCTTCAGTCAGAGTCTTGTGCTGCCTACAGATACCTCGATAACTCGGAGGCAAACCATTATTAAAATCGTAACATGGTGTTTACTCTTGACACATAAGGTTTCAATACATAGTAATCTCTCCAACTTCATTACTTTGTGCACCGGTCAACACAAGTATGGCCATACAAACACGCTCGCGTCGTGATACACTTGCAATTATGTTCCGGACCATAATTGTAATTGTATCCTTTCACATGCATGTTCGTTACCACATTTGTGTATCACCTCTTTTCCCATCGATTCCAATTCACATGATTTTCAGCACACATACAACATCTCATATCCTTTGCGGTCCTTGTCACTAATCCCATGGGCTAGGCAACATTGATGGGACACCAACTCACCTAATCCTCCAACCTTTGTCCATCTCAACAACTTCTCACATGATATAAAGCACCAGTTCATCAAATTCAGTTAGAGGAATAGAAGATCACCTCGAGGACCGTCTCTCATAGCAATAGCACAACTTAGCGATGGAGAAACGAGAAACGGGAGAATAAGGCTAAAACACATATCATCGTAGCGTAAACATCTCATAAGCCCTATCACACTCGCGCTCGTCCCAACCCTTCCTATATCATCTTTCATTAAAGCTAAGGCATCCTACAAATACCTAGCATGCACATCTTAAGTTTAAGTCCAAATCCTATGGTCAATAGGCCTTGGTTCACTTAAACTACTTCTCTGATACCAACTTGTAACACCCGTTTCGTAAAAATATGGATTTCCAAAAATTTTTGCCTAACGGCGTTAAATCATGCGGAAACGATTTAGGAAAATACTCAACTAAAGAAAACAGTTGAGAAACATAAGTGGTGTTACTAATAGCATCAAATCAGTAATAAAAGAAATCCATAAGATTGCCCAACATAAAGCAATCATAACATAGTCATTACATAAGTTCCCTAAAAGGAAATCATTGACATTAAGTCTATGCGAAGCTATTGGGTAAACTAAAGCCAGCTTGATCATCTACCCATCTCTCGCCAAAGCTTCACACGTCATCTCACTGC
Organism: Erigeron breviscapus; assembly: GCA_034093135.1. Lineage (NCBI taxonomy): Eukaryota > Viridiplantae > Streptophyta > Magnoliopsida > Asterales > Asteraceae > Erigeron > Erigeron breviscapus. Next base: position 121,726,403 of record CM067169.1, on the reverse strand, counting down.
TTAACCTGAGGGGTGTCAACACATTAAAAGAAACAAGTGTTAGCTATAAAGCTAAGTAAGATAACACCAGGTTTAAGCAAAACATTTCATCCATTTAAATCGTCACTTTAAAACATTACGTCATTTTAATTAGGCATTCATACCACCGTATAAACATATCCACATCACATATAAGCATAGAGTTCATGACCCTAAGCGTGCCTAATCAATTTCATCATTTCATCTCATCTCATTAAGTTGTGACTAGGTCACCGTTAAGTTGTAACCGAAGTTACCGTTAAGGAAAGACAATGTCGATCCCTGAGTAGCACGTTATGTTCAAGACATTAGGTGGGTCATCAGGCCACCCGCAACTACTCGTCACATATGACTGTTGCAAGGAGCCACCCGAGCAACCATTTTTACGTACCTATTACCTCCGTCAGGCACGGTTTATACGTACCTATTACCTCCGTCAGGCACGGTTTATACGTACCTATTACCTCCGTCAGGCACGGTTTATACGTACCTATTACCTCCGTCAGGCACGGTTTATACGTACCTATTACCTCCGTCAGGCACGGTTTATACGTACCTATTACCTCCGTCAGGCACGGTTTATACGTACCTATTACCTCCGTCAGGCACGGTTTATACGTACCTATTACCTCCGTCAGGCACGGTTTATACGTACCTATTACCTCCGTCAGGCACGGTTTATACGTACCTATTACCTCCGTCAGGCACGGTTTATACGTACCTATTACCTCCGTCAGGCACGGTTTATACGTACCTATTACCTCCGTCAGGCACGGTTTATACGTACCTATTACCTCCGTCAGGCACGGTTTATACGTACCTATTACCTCCGTCAGGCACGGTTTATACGTACCTATTACCTCCGTCAGGCACGGTTTATACGTACCTATTACCTCCGTCAGGCACGGTTTATACGTACCTATTACCTCCGTCAGGCACGGTTTATACGTACCTATTACCTCCGTCAGGCACGGTTTATACGTACCTATTACCTCCGTCAGGCACGGTTTATACGTACCTATTACCTCCGTCAGGCACGGTTTATACGTACCTATTACCTCCGTCAGGCACGGTTTATACGTACCTATTACCTCCGTCAGGCACGGTTTATACGTACCTATTACCTCCGTCAGGCACGGTTTATACGTACCTATTACCTCCGTCAGGCACGGTTTATACGTACCTATTACCTCCGTCAGGCACGGTTTATACGTACCTATTACCTCCGTCAGGCACGGTTTATACGTACCTATTACCTCCGTCAGGCACGGTTTATACGTACCTATTACCTCCGTCAGGCACGGTTTATACGTACCTATTACCTCCGTCAGGCACGGTTTATACGTACCTATTACCTCCGTCAGGCACGGTTTATACGTACCTATTACCTCCGTCAGGCACGGTTTATACGTACCTATTACCTCCGTCAGGCACGGTTTATACGTACCTATTACCTCCGTCAGGCACGGTTTATACGTACCTATTACCTCCGTCAGGCACGGTTTATACGTACCTATTACCTCCGTCAGGCACGGTTTATACGTACCTATTACCTCCGTCAGGCACGGTTTATACGTACCTATTACCTCCGTCAGGCACGGTTTATACGTACCTATTACCTCCGTCAGGCACGGTTTATACGTACCTATTACCTCCGTCAGGCACGGTTTATACGTACCTATTACCTCCGTCAGGCACGGTTTATACGTACCTATTACCTCCGTCAGGCACGGGTTATGCATAACACTTATCATCTAATTAGCTCGAGCATTTACCACGTTTAGTTTAGGTTTCCACATTTATCCTAAACTAATCCACATCTATCATCATTTCACGTTAGGGCCCTTAAAACGTGCACGTGTCATGGCAACCTAAAAGGTCTAGTGTTCTAGATGAACAAGCCACATATACATGCACATAACAACATTACAACATATCATTAACCACCGTAATCATATCATATCATAAACATATCATTAACCTCCGTAATCATATCATTAATCGTAACATATCATTAATCGTAAACATATCATTAACCTCCGTAACATATCATTAATCGTAAACATATCATTAACCTCCGTAACATATCATTAACCTCCGTAACATATCATTAACCTCCGTAACATATCATTAACCTCCGTAATCATATCATATATATCGTAAACATATCATTAACCTCCGTAATCATATCATATATATCGTAAACATATCATTAACCTCCGTAATCATATCATATATATCGTAAACATATCATTAACCTCCGTAATCATATCATATATATCGTAAACATATCATTAACCTCCGTAACATATCATTAACCTCCGTAACATATCATTAATCGTAAACATATCATTAACCTCCGTAACATATCATTAATCGTAAACATATCATTAACCTCCGTAACATATCATTAATCGTAAACATATCATTAACCTCCGTAACATATCATTAATCGTAAACATATCATTAACCTCCGTAACATATCATTAACCTCCGTAACATATCATTAACCTCCGTAACATATCATTAACCTCCGTAATCATATCATTAATCGTAAACATATCATTAACCTCCGTAACATATCATTAACCTCCGTAACATATCATTAACCTCCGTAACATATCATTAACCTCCGTAACATATCATTAACCTCCGTAACATATCATTAATCGTAAACATATCATTAACCTCCGTAAGCATATCATTAACCTCCGTAAGCATATCATTATCGTCACATAACATATCGTAAACGTCTCTACGGGGAAGCATTTCAGGCATAAACAACGTCATCATTAATTCCCCGAGTACCTCCCATATCAACCCAACCACATATGAGTTATACATTACCGTTTGGAGGTTATAGTTTACAAACCGTTTTTGTTGCACCCTCAGCGTGACAAAAGTAGTGTATCTTACCTCGTAGTAGTATGTGCGAGCAAACAAGAGCTAACAGTGCTTAATAGTAATCCCCCGACACCTATCGTACATTAACATATGAAGTATAAGTCATTAGGGACATTAAATGGACTTTCGTACGACTTTAGGACTCATAGAATCCGTCGAAACTCGACCTTCACTCACTAATTCAACTTTTCAGGAAACTTGACCTCAAAATCATCCTTTAAACTCATTACCATTAGAAAATAGACTCTCTCACGATTCTAGGGATAGCTTATTTGTCAAAAACGGAGTTACGGTTCAAAAGATATGGCCATTTGAAAAATCAAACGAATTTAGCTTCAAAAAATTTAGACATTACTTTCAACGAACTTTAGGACTCATAGAATCCGTCGAAACTCGACCTTCACTCACTAATTCAACTTTTCAGGAAACTTGACCTCAAAATCATCCTTTAAACTCATTACCATTAGAAAATAGACTCTCTCACGATTCTAGGGATAGCTTATTTGTCAAAAACGGAGTTACGGTTCAAAAGATATGGCCATTTGAAAAATCAAACGAATTTAAGGCACAATTTCGACCAGAATTCACAAAACGACTTTGTTCTTCGATTTTTCCAGAAACAAACGACTTGGGCTTCACCCAAAACATGATTTTGACATTGTTAAACATATTTTGATCTTCATATCGACTTTATTTCGCTTAAAAACACCTATTGGGGATGCATACAACACACTAAAGCACTTTCGCACACTACATAGGCCTTTTACACATCATTAAGTCTACTTTATTGTCACTCATTAAAGATAATTAAATCTCACATATAGGGCACATAAACATACATATCGTAAACGTCTCTACGGGGAAGCATTTCAGGCATAAACAACGTCATCATTAATTCCCCGAGTACCTCCCATATCAACCCAACCACATATGGGTTATACATTACCGTTTGGAGGTTATAGTTTATGAAACCATTTATGTTGCACCCTCAGCGTGACAAAAGTAGCGTATCTTACCTCGTAGTAGTATGTGCGAGCAAACAAGAGCTAACAGTGCTTAATAGTAATCCCCGACACCTATCGTACATTAACATATGAAGTATAAGTCATTAGGGACATTAAATGGACTTTCATACGACTTTAGGACTCATAGAATCCGTCGAAACTCGACCTTCACTCACTAATTCAACTTTTCAGGAAACTTGACCTCAAAATCATCCTTTAAACTCATTACCATTAGAAAATAGACTCTCTCACGATTCTAGGGATAGCTTATTTGTCAAAAACGGAGTTACGGTTCAAAAGATATGGCCATTTGAAAAATCAAACGAATTTAGCTTCCAAAACCATGCATTATTTAAACGAATATTAATTACCGTTCTATTTGGCATTATGTTTGTATACTTGTAATTTTTACAGATGGCAGCGGTGCTCCCCTCGTCTCACAACGGCGACTGTGGGGGTGATCCCCCAGGTGGTGATGGTAATTGGCAACCACAATCGGGGTGTGCGGCGAGCGGTATGACAAATTTTTTTACCATTCTCTTTATATGAATTTAATTACATGTATGTTTGATTGGTTTTAGTTGAATTTAATTACTTGTATTTATGATTTGTCCATCTGATATTTGTAGGCGCAAAGCAAGGGCGAAGGAAGAACAAGAACCTTAGCATGAAGGCGACACACAAAAAGGCGTCGGCGTCGCAAGACAACCTGTCCATCGACTTTGAAAAGGGGCCAAGAGGGACCTACATTGCTGTTGGTGATAACAGTGATAACTTCAATTCTCTGGTCGGGACAATCATCTCAAAGATCCCGTATTACTATCCTTCTTGGGCGTCCATCCCTCCCCAGCATACCTGTACTATCTACGACGAGCTGCAGGTTAAGTGTTTTTTAGTGCAATATTTCTTGTATTTTGTGAAAGTATAGAGTTGTCTTATTGTTACAAATAACTATTTGCAGGCTTGGTATGATGTGGACTTCCATATCTATGGCCCGCAAGGGAAGTTCATCAAGATTGGGTTGAATAAGTACTTTGCCAAGATATATCGAGATCAGAAGTACAAGTTTAGCCAAACCCACTTTGAGGCTAGAGGGGGGGTAAAGAATGGCGTTGCACTTAGGACATCGCCTCCTGGAGATGTGTCTGCTGATTATTGGGAAAAGTTTGTGGACTTCAAGCTTTCAGATACTTTCCAGAGACGGTCTGCTGCTAACAAGCGATGTCGGTCAAAACAAAAGATCATTGTCCGTCATGGAAGAAAGAACGGGGCTCAGCTCAGATTCAATAACGTAAGTTATTTTGTTTTTACAGTATAGTTGTGACATTGTAAAATAAATACTAACCTTTTATTTTTTTCATGTGTTTACAGAAAGGCGTTAGCCCTATTGCTCTGTACAAACGCCACCGGACCAAGAAGGGTAGATTTACCGAGCCCGAGGCTGAGGAATTACATGTATGTTTTTATTACTTGTATAACGTTTTTGTTTAACATACAATGTTCGCATATATATAACTTAGGGTTATTTTTGTTTTGTAACCATGTAGAGGCGGATGGAGGAAATGAAAGATGACCCGAATTGCATGTTGACCGAGGAGGAGATCATGGAGGAGGTGCTGCAGCCGCGCCGTGGGTGGGTCCGGGGGTATGGACCTAAACTGCCCCAGTCCGCCTTTGTAGGTGAGGCCTCTTGTAGCCTTTCTCAGCCCATGTACACGCTTGATGAGATGAAGGAGTATGTTGCAACCTATACCGCGCCCCTTTGGAAGAAGCTTGGTATGGCCCCGTCGACCTCGAAGAATGCAAATGACGAGGAAGATGATTTGGAGGATCATGGGGGTAGTGATGACGGGGAAGATGATGGAGAGGAAAGTGATGGAGAAGAAGATGATGGGTCGGCGGATGCTTGAATGTAGGTTGTGAAACTTTGGAACTTGTTGCTTTTGGTAAAACTTTGACATGTTTAACTCTTTGAATGTAGGTTCCCCGTATCATCCTTGAACTTAGATCTTTTGGTAACGCTAGCTTTTGAACACTTTAGTTATGGTAACTTAGGTACTTTGAACTTAATCGTAACTTTGTTGATATTAGGATTGGTAATTTAGTTTGTTGTTGATGTATTTGGTAATTTAGTTTGTTGTTGATGTATTTGGTAATTTAGTTTGTTGTTGATGTATTTGGTAATTTAGTTTGTTGTTGATGTATTTGGTAATTTAGTTTGTTTTTGATGTATTTGGTAATTTAGTTTGTTGATGGCGTTATTGTTGTTGATGCAATTAGATTGCAAGTTTGTTGTTGTTGATGTTTTGTTGTTGTTGATGTTTTGGTAATTTGTTGTTGTTGATGTTGTAGTTGTAGTTACTAGGAAACAGGTGTTAAAAACAGGTTTTGGAAGCTGAAAATTGCCCGGAAAAACCGGGTGGAATTCTGGAAATGCAGCAGAATGCTGCCAAATTTTTCTGCAGCTAGCGACGGAATTAGCGACGCTTTTGTCGTCGCTAACAAGGTTTTTAGGGTTTTTCCAGAATTAGGGTTTATGCACAGCGACGGAATTAGCGACGCTTTTTGGCGTCGCAAAATTAGTTGGCGACGACAAAAGCGTCGCTAATTTCGTCGCAAAATTATTTTTGATTTTCTTTTTACTTTATTTTTTTAATATATGGCGACGACAAAAGCGTCGCTAAATGCGTCGCAAAATTAGGCGACGACAAAAGCGTCGCTAAATGCGTCGCAAAATTGTTTTCCCATTTTCTTTTCCTTTTATTTTTAAATCTGATGGGGCCCATTTACGGTCGTCGCAAAGGTCGTCGCTAAAAGTCATAGGAGACGAACTTTCAGCGACGTTTGGTTTTCGTCACAAATGGCGTCGCTAAAGCATTTTGCGACGACAAAGGTGGGTTATAGCGACGACATTAGGCGTCGCAAAAAGCAGTATTTCTTGTAGTGACAAGCAAGCAACAACATGATGGCAGTGGTGGTTCGAGGTGGTTACAACATGGTGGTTTTCATATCTATATCTATATCTCTACGTAAGGTGGTGGTGATCTCTCGGTGGTGTGTTACATGATGGTGGTTCGTGAGATGGTGATGGACCGTATGGGTCGTGGGTGTGGTGGAGTAGTCGTGATGTTTTGAAGGTGATAACTAGCATGGAGCCTCGGTGGTGATCGTGGTGGTCGTGCATGGTGGTCGTAAATATGGCAGTGGTGATTCGGTGGTCATGGTGATGACAAAACAGAGCAGCAGCTCACTGGTGGTGGTGTTTTAAGGTGGTGGCCGAACAGTAGCAGCAGTAGCGGCTGTTCGCTATCTATACTTATGTATATTTATATTTCTATACGTGGAGAGATATATTAAAACGAAGGTAATATGCCTCTATATATATAGCGAGAGAAATACCGAAAGAGATAAGGAGGAAGGAAGGTTCGCGGGTAGTATCCTTCGCTATCTATACTTATGTATATTTATATTTCTATACGTGGCAGGATGTCGGATAACCGACTCCGATAACAACTGGGTTTGTTGTTTATTAAGGATAATCTCTTGATTAATCCTTTTGATTTCTTGTTTTAAGAAATTTAAGTGTTTTAAGGTGGTGGCCGAACAGTAGCAGCAGTAGCGGCTGTTCGCTATCTATACTTATGTATATTTATATTTCTATACGTGGAGAGATATATTAAAACGAAGGTAATATGCCTCTATATATATAGCGAGAGAAATACCGAAAGAGATAAGGAGGAAGGAAGGTTCGCGGGTAGTATCCTTCGTCGAAATTTCCATCGACGTTTCTATCGACATAATCGTCGACATCTTTATCTATACGTATATGTATGTATAAGGGCCGGTTTTTATAAAATTAAAAAGAAGAAGATGGAAGGTGGTGTCGTGGTTTGGTCGACAAAGAGGATAAGAAGAAACGTATATATATCTATATATATCGACATCTATATATATCTATATATATATATATATCGACATCTATATATATATATATATATTTATATATATCGACATCTATATATATATATATATATATTTATATATATCGACATCTATATCTTATCTATTCGTATATATATTTCAAGGGGGAGGGCGGTTTGTAGAAGAAAACAAGGTGGTGTGATCGACGTGATGAACAGAAGGGGGTGAAGAAAGAATCATGCAAGTAGGAAAACAGCATCAACATTTTAATATAAAAATGGGGGGCGCAGGTTTACATATATATCATATAAAATTGTTAGTGGCTACAGAAACCGATATATATATATATTATATATATCGACATCTATATATATATATATATATCGACATCTATATATATATATCCTATTGTAGTATACACTCTATTCGCCCGTTATTTAGCCCGTGGTTTAGTCTAAAAAGTTATCGTTTAATCGTCAAAATTTAAATGTGGTCTTATTAAGGCTTTAGACATAATACCTTAAGATTTGGTATCATTTACTTTATTTTAAATATCTTCATTATTCCAACTATTTTAGTTGTTTATAACGTATTATATTAAATAGACCAATTTCTATTTAATATAAAGCTTAATACTTAATATTTCTTAATATTTTTAGATTAAATCTCAATTAATAAAAGATTTAAAATTTTTGTTTTATCCGAAAATTGACGATTGTCACAGTATCTACCCGTTAAATGAAATTTCGTCCCGAAATTTGAAGTCACTATAGAAAAATAGCCTTTAATGACACCTAAATTATGACACACGCATTTTAATGACAAGCAAAAACGGGTGTCATAAAAATACTGTCATAATTTGTAAAATCTGAAGGGTTTATGACGCGCAATTTTTAGTGTCATAAAAAAGTGTAGTGTAACACAGGATACACTCTCATTGCGTGTCATCCCTAAATGTAGTCTTATTATTTTGTTTCCCGCTATCGACAAAAAGCTTATTCCCGCTTGACAAAATTAAAAAACCCCAAAAAAAAACCTAAGTATACGTACTGGTAACCGAAAAAAAACCCCCCCAAAAAAACATTCAATCGATTACCACCCTAATTGTTCAGTAACAACATCGAAGCCCCAAAATTGTTCTAAACAAAATCGAAGCCCTAAAACCGAAGCCCCAAATTGTTCAAAGTCGAAGCCCTAAAAAAACCCTAAGTACTGTTCAAATCGAAGCCCCAAATTAAACGAACGACGTTGTTTAATTGTTCAAATCGAAGCCCCATTACCTCCTGTCAAAATCGTTAGTCAAATCCAGATTGTTCAATTGGTAATTTTAATTTCACTCTCTTTTTGTTAAATTATTATTTTTATATGCAGATACATGTATATATGTATATATATTGATTATAGTTATCTATATTGAATGCAAAAATATATTTGATGTCTATATATGTATGTGTGTCTATATATCTATATGTATGTGTGTCTATATCGCTATATATGTATCTGTGTCTATATATCTATATTGAATGCAAACATATATTTGATATCTATATATCTATCCGTGTCTATATATCTATATGTATGTGTGTCTATATAGCTATATATGTATCTGTGTCTATATTGAATGCAAAAATATATCTATATGTATCTGTATCTATATATCTATTATCTGTGTCTATATATCTATTATCTGTGTCTATATATCTATTATTGAATTTGTAAGCTATTCTGTTGCTGATTGGCAAGCTTAATGATTGGCAGGATTGGGCTGATCAGCTGATTACTGAAGATGATGGTGTAACGCCAAATTGGAATGAGATTCTAGTCGACACTCCTGTTGCTGACCAAAGTCCAAAGGTATCACTTCATATTTTTATACTCATTTGTTTTGAAATACATAGACTCATTTGGTACTGTAGAAGAGGATTTTGTGAATACGGTCATTTTTCCCAGTTGGGCTAACACTATATATTCTCAACGGGCCATTGAGGCGGTCTGGAATGTGAACATTGCCTGTCACATATTCTTCATGGGGTGTTATCAACTATTTGTAAAATTTAAAAGAGAATCGAGTTCAAATGAGCAAAATACACTGTTTCTTACAAAGATCTTAAAATCTTGATCATATTGGTTTTTGCCGATTCAAAAGGAATATCAACGTGTCTTGCCGAGTTTATCACACTTGTAATTTCTGTATTTAAATGTTTCATAACTGCAGGAGCTACCCCTAAGGGAGTATTGAAGCTTATGAAAGTTGAAGGCTTGACCATTTATCATGTAAAAAGTCATCTACAGGTACATTGTCTGGTATTTCCATCGATATCATTTGCATACCTTATGAGTTTTGTTTCATATAGAAAATGTTTGGTTTTGTTTGCAGAAATATCGAACAGCTAGATACAAACCTGAACCTTCATCAGAAGGTAAATAAAACATTTCTTCAAGTTATTGTTTCTTCATCTTAGTTTATTGTTCACAACTGCGGGATTGTAAGTTTGGCGGTTAGTGTGTGAACGTTAGTGTTCTCCAAGTGTTATCAAGAGTCAAGAAAAATCTTGTATTTCTTCAGGATGCTTTCTACTTTTTGTTGCTTCTATCTCCTTATAGTCCCTGACTCCCCTTTACATTTTTCCGGTTTTTTTTTTGGCCAGAGGTTGCAATTTGCATTTACCTTAAATGTGTTGGTTTAACGGGTCAAATAGGTGAAATTTTAAAGATTAGCTAAAAATGAATTGGGTCATATGGGTTAAAATTTGTCTAAATTGTATCCTGCTTATGCTCTTCCATATGACTTTATAAGTCAAATGGGTTCTCTAAGTGCATTCTGCTTAGCTTCCTAAATCACTTATTAGAAAAAAGTTAAGCTTCATTTTCTTTGTATAGTTTTAGTGATCATATTAACACATTAATTTTTTCGACACACAAAGCCTACACCAGTGCAAGATTTGTTGTATATTTGCAGACAACATCTGTTAATAGTGATAGGTGTCAAATGATATTTAGTAACAAAATTGATCAATCACTTCTTGCAGGACTTTCAGAGAAAAAGCCGACTCCAGTTCAAGATTTATCGACATTGGATTTGAAAACGTAAGTTAGCTGTTTACTCAACCTATTAAATTGACGAAAACTGTGTCTATTATGAGAGGGATGCAATTATATTATCAACAGAACTTCAATGCAAAATTATCTGACTTTGGGTTGGCACGGGTGGGTGGGTGGCCCGACTGGTGATAAAAGCCATGCTTCTACTAGAGTTATGGGAACCTATGGATATGCTGCTCCTGAATATCTTTCCACAGGTATATAAGGTTGATTAAAACAATGATATAACATTAATTTTAAGTGCTGACACATGCCCTAGTTTCAGTGAACTTTGTTAGTGCCCATTTCATGGGCAGTTATGATAGATGAGCTCTGTATACTGTAACAATGAATTGGATTTGGGTTGTGTTTGATATAAAAGGGGTCAAAAAGAACAAGCTAAAAGTGGGATTAGTTAAGCAGGTCAAATAGGTCGAAAGTTGCCCTTAGTCCATTTTCAATGGTTAATAGTTACAAAACAGTTTAATCATTTACTTTTCTTTCTTTCTTTGTTATTCTTTCTGGGAGTCATCATGAAATTGTTATTTATCTATAAAAGGTTATTATAAAATTGGACAAAAGTTCTATTGGTTTGACCCTGGCACATTTGATCTGTTAAAGAAATTACTTTTTCAACCCAAACCCAGTTTGATCTGTTACCCAACACAGCCTTTTATCAGCAATATACGATACCTTGGTAGCATATTTTTGCTTCTTAACTGATATCTGACCAATCTTATCTCCTCTCATAAAGGTCATCTAACGGCAAAGAGTGACGTCTACAGTTTTGGAGTTGTTCTCCTGGAAATCTTATCAGGTAAAAAGGCAATAGACAAAAATCGTCCACCTGGAGAACACAATCTAGTTGAATGGGCTAAACCTTGTCTTACCAACAAACGAAGAATCTTCCGGGTTCTGGACCCACGGCTTGAAGGTCAATATTCACTTGGACGAGCTCATTTCTTCAATTTTAATGTATTGTATTTGTCAGATCGGGGAAGGTAAAAAAGAATACACGGATGATGATTTGGATGAAGTTCGTGAAGAATGGGCAAATTATGTGGCAAACTTCATTTACCGGTGTTGAATTTTATATAATTTAGTAGTTGTAAACTTTTATGGTTAATATTAGAATTTTATATAATTTAGCAGTTGTAAACGCATTGTTTTGATATATATGAAATGCGCTATTTTGCTATTTGTGTATTTATTTGTATTGTGAGATTAACTGTTATTTAATGTGTAGATATTAATAATTTTATAAAAAATTAAAAAAAAAAATAATTGAACCATGACACGCAAATACGGTGTCATAAAATAATGTCATAAAATGCGTGTCGTAAAAGGGTGTCATAAAAGGGTGTCATAAATTTATGACGCTGAAAATGCGTGTCATAAAGATTTATGACGGGTCGATTTATGACACCAAAAAGCGTGTCATCTGACCCCTTTTATGACACGCATTAGGTGTCATTAAAGGTGTTTTTTCTAGTAGTGAGTGTATCAAGTAAAACAAAATTTTCTTATTTTGATTTACATTTTATTCCCATGATTATAAATTAATATCCGAAGATACTTTATCTAACCTACATGCTCATTTAGATACATAATAAAAATCATGATATAGGAAATAGTCTTATCTTAACGAGATATCTTTTTCTCTTAACAGAGTAAGATGAACTTTATACGATCCTAAACAAGATTCTTCTATTCTCAACAGAGTAGGAAGCTAGGACATGCACATTATGATCAGTTTATCATAAGAACAATATTCAATCCTCAACAGGATCTACATTTTGAACTAACATATTCAAATATTTCATAACTTGTAAGCTTGTAGAAATTTAATAACTTGCACACCTATAGTATAGTATAGATGATCTGTCAGGTAAGTCTGATTAAGACTCTATTTAAATTTACCTTTCTTTTTCCATATCTGACCGTTTGAAACGGCTCTTTAAAATATATATTATTTTGATTTATGTTTTGTACCAAGTGACTTTAAATCGATTTTAAAAGATGCCGCATTTAACCTACCTAATATATAGATAATAAAATTTCAAAATTCGAATTCACCTTTCTATCTCTTTCCTTTTTCGACCGTTTGAACCTGTCTGTTTTTCTACTATATAAACAATGCTACAACACACAACTCTCTACAATTCTTACTACTTTCTTTATCACATACTTCATAAACTTAGGGTTTCTAGAAAATGTTGAACCCTCTTATAATCTTAGTTTACTTGGGTATCCTACCCTGGTTATATGGTGTATTACAACTTCCACCGGATGTAGCTTTCCCGCTCATGATCATGTTTATTTTCATTGGTTTACCCCTTTTGTTTATGGCAACTTGGGTTAACTTGTATGGTTTATAGATGTGGTAATCGTTGTGGTTGTATTTTCTGTTTGAATAATGTAACGAGTTTTCGTTCTTGTGTTGTACCTAATAATGAAATACAACTTCTCTTTATAATGTTCGTCTTATTACGCTATATTTCTTAAATTTAATTATTAAAGGCAATCCATGGGTCAAAGAAACAAATGTTACCTGGATCACTCCTGAAACAACAGTTTGGATAAAAATTCATCTAGAGAACAAAAATGATTTTAGAAATTCAATGGTTATGGATTCATGTCTTCCTGTAATCCATTTAATTTGACTTAATGTGGTCTATTCCTTATGATATTAAACAATTCTTTTTAAGCAAAATACGTATTTGAGAAGCTTCTCTCAATCTCGGTAACAATAATTTACAGAGATGGTAAAGTCTTAAAATTTTATCTTTGGTAAAAATAATTCAGTAATTACTAATTACTGTAACAATAATTGAAATTACTGTAGTTTACGGACACCTGTCCGTTCTTTCAGGTCATACCCATCTTTTCTTCCTCTATATTAGAAACGCGTTTTGTTAAAGAAGAATACACACACCAAATCTTCTTTTTCTATCTTTTATATTTACTTTCATCTGCTAATTTGTCTTAAGCTATTCCGTTCATATCCAGTTTGTGTTCTAACAGATCTCCGAATTTCCTTCTGGTAAGCTATCTTTCTCATCTTAATTCATATACTATCTATTCATATGTTTATATAAAATATTTTAACTTTGAATTCTTGTTCGCTTTAACAACAATATTGTTTGTTTATCATCAGATAATGAAAAACTCTGGTGCCTCTATTAGCGATCCAAAAGGCAAAAGGCCAATGGCTCAAGATGATTTTGAAAATCTTGAAACAAATAGGGTCAAAAGAATCAAGTGGACGCCAAGATGTTAGGTATTTCCTATGAAGACTACAAGGTGATGGTAGACGAAGATGTCCACTTTTTCGAGAAGCAAACTTCTGAAGATGAAAAGCTGGCACAAATTTTATCTCAATTTGTAAAAGAAGAAGAATCTATTCTCGTCAACCGTCAAATAAAAGAAGACGAAGAGTTCGCAAAAGTTTTAGCTCAGCAAGAAGAAGAAAATCTCTCACGAAGGGAGAAATCTATCTTCGCTATGTCATCTGAAGAAGATGATAAAAAGGAAGATCTCACTGTTCAACCCCTGAGGAGAAGAAAAAGAGATGTTGCTGGTGAAAGCAATATGTCAGGGTCGAGCTCTGACAGAACTCCAAATTCTTGAAGTTAATAGAGATTTTATAGAAATATGTTGAATCTCTTATAAATAATATATTTATTCAATAAATAAAATCTTTAAGTTGTCCTGGATGTGCCAAAATATTCAATCTATAATTAACTAAAATAATGAGTACTTACTTTTAAGAGGATTTTTACTTTGTCAAACTTTATTCTTTGTCGGTCATAAAAATGACATCATTGCTTACGTTCTAAGCAAATAACATATTGCAGTAATTTCTGTTTACCATCAAAATATCAAAACCCATTAATTCCAGACATTTTCTGCATTCACATATGAGAATATATGTATCAATTAAATCCATGTATCCAAGCAATGTATACATATACATATTTTTAGCACGTATAATCAAATATTAATTCTAAGTCTTTATACCAGCATACTTCCATATTTAACGTATTTAAGATATTCTAATATACGATCATAATAATGCTGCAGTCATTATTAGGATTTTATATTACAACATTTTGAGTTAAATTCGTTAAACATTTTCATATGTTACTATAAAACATTCTATATCAAGTAGTTCAAGTAGAATCATAACCAGTAAAAATACGCATGTATATAATAACTGTTCTATGCGGGGTTATAATTCCCAGTGGTGTGGACCCCTCCGAAGCACCTTGATAATATAATTTAGTGTTTAAAATACTTACAGGGTTATTTCTACGATGAAGTACTTAATTCTATAAGCATCACTTATGATATAGATAGCATCTATCCATTAAATTTAAGCAACCTTAAATTTAAGCATTTATTCTATATAAGGCATGACATTGTACTTTCTAAGCATGTATAAGCACATTGTCACATAACAGTTATAGTTTAAGTTTATTAATGCAACCTAATAATTCATTAATTAAGCCCACTAATGCAACCTAGTTCACTATAACTTGTGGCTCTGATACCAATCTGTCACACCCCCAAAATATTTAATTTGCGGAAATTAAGGGGTGAACAATTGTCACACCCCCAAAATGCGGAAAACAGGGGTGAACAATAATGGACATCACAACACACAAATTACAATAAACGAACTCTAAATGAGACGTTTTGGAAAGCTTTTGTACATAATCAATATTTTCTTACAGAAGATAGTACGAGTATATATCAAGTACATCCGAAATCTTTTTAAACATGAGAATATCAATAAACAAAAGATATCTCAAAATGCTTTCTTTTAATATATGTTGTGACTCCAAACATGCATCACGTATATGCATCAAATAGCTCAAGTACCTGAGAAATACACGTTTTAAAGTTTCGTCAACATAAAGTTGGTGAGTTCATAGAGTTTATAATAAGGATTTACCTTTGGATCATTGTCCAATAAAATGATTTTACCTTTGGATCATTGTCCAATAAAATGATTTTACCTTTGGATCATTGTCCAATAAAATGATTTTACCTTTGGATTATTATCCAATAAAATAATTTTACCTTTGGATTATTATCCAATAAATAAGGCTTTACCTTTGGATCATTGTCCAATAAAATGATTTTACCTTTGGATCATTGTCCAATAAAATGATTTTACCTTTGGATCATTGTCCAATAAAATGATTTTACCTTTGGATCATTGTCCAATAAAATGATATACCTTTGGATCATCGTCCAATAAAATAATTTTACCTTTGGATCACAAGACTTTTTCTTTGGTATGATAATGCATGCATTACATATATCATAAAACAGTATGGATTATTCAATCCAATACTCACTATGCTTATACCTTGGAAACCGAATACCTTAACCATATATATATTACCCCTCTTGTGATGCTAATGCTCAACGCAATCACGAAATTGTTCAAACATTAATTATCCGTTTTCCCAGTTAGCTCTACTAACCCGGATAGGGGTGTCAACCCAATAGTACTATTATTAATATTCGCGCTCCATTTATCGGTCCAAGTTCTATAGGGGATTTCGAACCAAGCATTGTATCGAACATATAAGCCATAGAACTTTTTAAAACACTTGTGTCCATAAAATAGTAACCATGAAATCAGTTGTATCCATAACAATAGTTGTATCCATAAAATATTTATATCCGTAAAACAGTTGTATCCATAAAATATTTGTATCCATAAAATATTTGTATCCATAAAACAGTTGTATCCATAAAATATTTGTATCCATAAAATATTTGTATCCATAAAACAGTTGTATCCATAAAACAGTTGTATCCATAACAACAGTTGTATCCATAAAATATTTGTATCCATAAAATATTTGTATCCATAAAACAGTTGTATCCATAAAATATTTGTATCCATAAAACAGTTGTATCCATAAAATATTTGTATCCATAAAATATTTGTATCCATAAAACAGTTGTATCCATAAAATACAGTTGTATCCATAAAACAGTTGTATCCATAAAACATTTGTATCCATAAAATATTTATATCCGTAAAACAGTTGTATCCATAAAATATTTGTATCCATAAAACAGTTGTATCCATAAAATAGTTGTATACATATAATAGTTTGTGTATTCTCAGCCCCAAAATATAAATCATATAAAAGAGTTTAAAAGGGGAATATGAAACTCACCTTAGTTACTTAGGTGTTTATGATCAAAGATTGATAAAAGATGATGATGATGAGCTTGTACGCTTCCTATCATAATAGACTTGATTTAATTTCCTTGTTTTTAATTAACTTAACTATATCGTTATTCATTAATACGCTTGTCAACGTAATTGATTTTGAGTTATTTCAATAATCTTTGGAACATATACTTGAAATCTTTATAAATGAAATCTCATTTATATTTATTTAAACCTTTAAAAGTCTCTTTTGAAATATCATAAATAAGCTAAGTGTATATCCTCCAGAAATGAAGATATACCAGATAATCTCAATACGAGATCCATAATGAATGTATTCAAAATTGAATACCAAGAATGTACATCTATATTTATGTATAGATGTATATTTTAATTAGAAATATTAATACAAAAGGAATGTATTAATCATGTATCGAAGAGATACTTTGAATAGTATAATTAATACGAAGAATGTAATAATCTTTGTAGCGAAGAGATGCTTTCAATAGCAGAGATATGAAAAGATACATTGAATGGTATGTATTATAATTAATACAAAAGAAATGTATTAATTATAATTGAAAATTAATACGACTTCATGCCCTACCTTGGCTTAAAATGTCTTAACTAGCCATATATAACACATTTGTTCAATATATGGTTTAACTAGTTGATATGAATTTTGACAATTGTCACATTACCTACCCGTTAGATGGAATTTCGTCCCGAAATTTAAGTTATATCAAGATATAGGAAATAGTCTTATCTCAACGAGATATATTCTTTTTCTCTTAACAGAGTAAAATGAACTTTATATGATCCTAAACAGGATTCTTCTACTCTCAACAGAGTAGAATGAGCTTACACAATAACTGGTACTAAAGTACCCTCTACTCTCAACAGAGTAGGAAGGACATGCACATTCTGATCAGTTCATCATAAGAACAATATTCAATCCTCAACAGGATTTACATTTGAACTTACATTCTTAAATATTTCAAAACTTGTACGCTTGTAGAAATTAATAATTTGTACCCCTATAGTATAGTATAGATAATCTGTCGGGTAAGTCTTATTAAGATTTTTCCTTTTCAATATCTGTTTGTTAGAAACAGCTCTTTACAATATATTTTATTTATGTTTTGTATCAAGTGACAATAAATCGTTGTTTTAAAAGATGTTTCATTTAACTTACTTAAATTACAGATTTCAAATTTTCAAAATTTGAATTCCACCTTTTTCCCTCTTTCTATTTTCGACTGTTTGAACCTGTCTGTTTTTTTTTTTTCACTATATAAATAACACTTTAACACATAATTCTCGCTACTTTCTGCATACTTACTTCTTTCTTATCACAACTCCTTTTATTATCGTTATTTAATTATTTATTTATTTTGTTATTATACATATAATTTATGTATAGATGTATATTTTAATGGTATGATTATAATTAATACAAAAGAAATGTATTAATTATAATTGAAAATTAATACGACTTCATGCCCTACCTTGGCTTAAAATGTCTTAACTAGCCATATATAACACATTTGTTCAATATATGGTTTAACTAGTTGATATGAATTTTGACAATTGTCACATTACCTACCCGTTAGATGGAATTTCGTCCCGAAATTTAAGTTATATCAAGATATAGGAAATAGTCTTATCTCAACGAGATATATTTTTTTCTCTTAACAGAGTAAAATGAACTTTATACGATCCTAAACAGGATTCTTCTACTCTCAACAGAGTAGAATGAGCTTACACAATAACTGGTACTAAAGTACCCTCTACTCTCAACAGAGTAGGAAGGACATGCACATTCTGATCAGTTCATCATAAGAACAATATTCAATCCTCAACAGGATTTACATTTGAACTTACATTCTTAAATATTTCAAAACTTGTACGCTTGTAGAAATTAATAATTTGTACCCCTATAGTATAGTATAGATAATCTGTCGGGTAAGTCTTATTAAGATTTTTCCTTTTCAATATCTGTTTGTTAGAAACAGCTCTTTACAATATATTTTATTTATGTTTTGTATCAAGTGACAATAAATCGTTGTTTTAAAAGATGTTTCATTTAACTTACTTAAATTACAGATTTCAAATTTTCAAAATTTGAATTCCACCTTTTTCCCTCTTTCTATTTTCGACTGTTTGAACCTGTCTGTTTTTTTTTTTTTCACTATATAAATAACACTTTAACACATAATTCTCGCTACTTTCTGCATACTTACTTCTTTCTTATCACATACTTCATCACTTAAAGTTTCTAGAAAATGTTGAACCCTCTTATCATTTTTATTTACTTGGGTATCCTACCCTGGTTATATGGCTTGTTTCAGCTTCCACCGGATGTAGCTATTCCGCTCCTGATCGTGTTCTTGTTTATCTTTTTACCTCTTTTGTTTTCAGCAACTTGGATTAATTTGTATGGTTTCTAAATATTGTATCATTGTTGTATTTTCTGTTTGAATAATGTAACGAGTTTTCGTTCGTGTGTTGTACCAATAATGAAATACAACTTCCTTTCTTTTCAACAACTCCTTTTATTATCGTTATTTAATTATTTATTTATTTTGTTATTATACATATAATTTATGTATACATATATATTAAATCCTTGAAGAAAATACAGTATGCTTATATTTAATCATAAGAGAAACTTAACAACACTAGGCATTTAGCGCGGTTGGCTAAATGCGCGAAAGGGTGTGGCCTAGACCCAGGTTCGATCCCCGGGGACGGCCGATTTCACCATTTTTACTATTATTTTTTTTTATAGTTGTCTTAATCTATATCTCACAATTTTCATTATCAACTTTATTTTATGTGTTTCTCAACTTATTTTGATCAATACAATTTCAATACTAAGTTCATTTGTATTAATTGTATATCAAAATTCCAAACCTTAAATCATTAAAACCATTCAGCCTTTCAAACAAGTGAGATGTTGCAAACATATTCCTGGGGAACTGAAACGAGTATAGATTATCTTCTTATAGGTTAATGATTTACGAGTGGTAAGGATATATTGGAATGTATTAAAATACGATAGGCTAGCTGCCACATATGAGAGTAATAAAATGGATGGTGGCTTGTTGGTTAAGTTCATCTCAACAAGAAACTGTTGAAAGAATCAAAAATATATATATGGAAGATGTTTTGACAAAATGTTAAGATACTTTAAATTCTTTCTGGAAGAAGAATTTATCAGCTATTCAAAATAAAGACCTTATACAATGAATGTTCTTTCCAGTAGTCATCTTCTAATAACTGGACACCATACTTGAATTTCATTACCAAGATACTACTGTTATCTAATTAGAGAAGGCGGCATAAAATTTTAATTATGATATTTGTCCCATATTTCTCAATTCAACTATCAAGGGTTATCTATAGGTCAAGAAATAATTATTACTTAAATCACTCTTATCCATTTAATTGACACAACACGACCTATTCCTTATGCTTTTAAACAGTCAAGGATCTTTTTGTTGTAGCATGCGCTTTTGAGAAAGCTGTTTAGCATCTCCCAACCTCAGTAACAATGGTTACTAAAGGGATGCTAAAAGAGCACTTGCTTATGACTTGTGTCGGTTTTTAGTTGACTTCAATTTGGCGAGTATAAATGTACTTAATTAGGTACTTTACTTCCATGTATCCTTTCCAGAAGCTATTGTTTATATGTCAGAAAGATATTTTTAAAAAGGGCGGCTGAGAAGTGCCATGCTAATTCGTTATCGAGCATCGTGGCTTCATGTTCTTAAAAAAAAACTTTTGTCAACATTTGGGTACCCCTTTTAGGACTTGAAATTAACTTGGTTATTTATTTTATTAACATATTTATTACAAGCAGTAAATAACCATAATGTACAGATAATATCACTAATGATGGATTTATGGGTTCATGATAGAGGCTCTAGATATAGCTTCGAACATTGCCTCAAACCGTGCTATCTTCTCCTGTAATTCTAACACGGTGTCTTCGAGACCATTAATCTTGAATTGGGATTCCTCCATTTCACTCTCCAGTGTGACAATCATGCTCTTTTGGTTCTCTACATGTGTCCGTAGTATGTTGGTTCTTTTTCGCAATTCCATATTACACCTCTCTGCTCGGAGCATGCGTAAGACCAAGATAGGGATAGTTTGATGTAGAGGTTCCATAGTTAATAAAGGAATATGGGTTGGACCGTTGGCTATTCTGAATTGGTTGGAGTGAAGAAGTCCTTCCTCGACTCTCCATCTTGCAAGGAATCTTGGTATAGCGTTTAGATTGGTAGATCGCCGCAGTCGTTGAGCGGGTGGTTCAGGATAAATAGGTCGGGGACGTTGTGGATGAGGGGTGTTAAACGTCGGGTATCTAGGTGTTTGGAAACCTTGAAGCAAAGATTGGGGTAGTCTTGAGGGACCTTCCCCTGATGTCTTTGGAAATGTAACAGTAGGCGTAGTGACAGTAAGAACATTGGTGGTGATAACAGTGGATGTGATGTTCGATACAGGGACAAGTGCGTTATTACCTTCTTCTTCAGAGTGGTCGGTCTCCTCCATAGGTAAGTCTTGTACATGTCGAGAGGAGTCGGGGAATTCAGATGTAGGTGAAGTAATCTCTTCTTCATTGAATCCATACATTATTCTGGAAGGAATGTGTAAAGTATTTGAAACGTACCCGAATACTAGTAGCAGAAACGAAAGAGATTGATATGATGTTTATAACACCAGTCGGGAAAACGATAACAATAAAGGAAAACTTTCAAGTCTAAGAATCCTTCAACAGGTTTGCTTTGAACTAACTGAACTAGACTATCTTTATTTTCTCTCAGTCGTGTGTGTAAGTAGGTGTTACTCTTTTCTTGTTATATTCAACAAAGAGATAAGACTCTCTATTTATAGAATCACATTAGTTCAGACATCGTGATCTCAAAGAGCATCTTTAAATAGTAGACATAGTCCACTTGATCACGAGCATATGAGTGCAAGCATATATTTATCAACTTTTTATTTGATGTGATGTTTGCACTTGTAGACATCAAAATCTTTTTGAATTTACGTGAATACTTCCAATAATTATATTGTCGTATATAGGGATATACATAAGCAGTTATTGATATGTTGATTTCCCCCTTTACTTTGTTGCGATGCATATAGTCAATACTTTTATTATCGCTCATATTAAAATATTCTTATAAAGTTATTTAACTTTATTTTTTTTTTTTTTTTTTTTTTTTTTTTTTTTTTTTTTTTTTTTTTTTTTTATTCTTCACGATAATTTTTTTTTTTTTTTTTTTTTTTTTTTTTTTTTTTTTTTTTTTTTTTTTTTTTTTTTTTTTTTTTTTTTTTTTTTTTTTTTTTTTTTTTTTTTTTTTTTTTTTTTTTTTTTTTTTTTTTTTTTTTTTTTTTTTTTTTTTTTTTTTTTTTTTTTTTTTTTTTTTTTTTTTTTTTTTTTTTTTTTTTTTTTTTTTTTTTTTTTTTTTTTTTTTTTTTTTTTTTTTTTTTTTTTTTTTTTTTTTTTTTTTTTTTTTTTTTTTTTTTTTTTTTTTTTTTTTTTTTTTTTTTTTTTTTTTTTTTTTTTTTTTTTTTTTTTTTTTTTTTTTTTTTTTTTTTTTTTTTTTTTTTTTTTTTTTTTTTTTTTTTTTTTTTTTTTTTTTTTTTTTTTTTTTTTTTTTTTTTTTTTTTTTTTTTTTTTTTTTTTTTTTTTTTTTTTTTTTTTTTTTTTTTTTTTTTTTTTTTTTTTTTTTTTTTTTTTTTTTTTTTTTTTTTTTTTTTTTTTTTTTTTTTTTTTTTTTTTTTTTTTTTTTTTTTTTTTTTTTTTTTTTTTTTTTTTTTTTTTTTTTTTTTTTTTTTTTTTTTTTTTTTTTTTTTTTTTTTTTTTTTTTTTTTTTTTTTTTTTTTTTTTTTTTTTTTTTTTTTTTTTTTTTTTTTTTTTTTTTTTTTTTTTTTTTTTTTTTTTTTTTTTTTTTTTTTTTTTTTTTTTTTTTTTTTTTTTTTTTTTTTTTTTTTTTTTTTTTTTTTTTTTTTTTTTTTTTTTTTTTTTTTTTTTTTTTTTTTTTTTTTTTTTTTTTTTTTTTTTTTTTTTTTTTTTTTTTTTTTTTTTTTTTTTTTTTTTTTTTTTTTTTTTTTTTTTTTTTTTTTTTTTTTTTTTTTTTTTTTTTTTTTTTTATTTTTTTTTTTTTTTGTCGGAAATTTTGAAAATTATTGCTCTCTAACGTCATTGCTTACGTTTATATATTTAACGTATTATTAATCATATTCTAAATCATATCTTACCTTTGGATCATTGTCCAATAAAATGATTTTACCTTTGGATCATTGTCCAATAAAATGATTTTACCTTTGGATCATTGTCCAATAAAATGATTTTACCTTTGGATCATTGTCCAATAAAATGATTTTACCTTTGGATCATTGTCCAATAAAATGATTTTACCTTTGGATCATTGTCCAATATAAGGATTTACCTTTGGATCATTGTCCAATAAAATGATTTTACCTTTGGATCATTGTCCAATAAAATGATTTTACCTTTGGATTATTATCCAATAAAATGATTTTACCTTTGGATCATTGTCCAATAAAATGATTTTACCTTTGGATCATTGTCCAATATAAGGATTTACCTTTGGATCATTGTCCAATAAAATGATTTTACCTTTGGATCATTGTCCAATAAAATGATTTTACCTTTGGATCATTGTCCAATAAAATGATTTTACCTTTGGATTATTATCCAATAAAATAATTTTACCTTTGGATTATTATCCAATAAAATGATTTACCTTTGGATCATTGTCCAATAAAATGATTTTACCTTTGGATCATTGTCCAATAAAATGATTTTACCTTTGGATCATTGTCCAATAAAATGATTTTACCTTTGGATTATTATCCAATAAAATAATTTTACCTTTGGATTATTATCCAATAAATAAGGCTTTACCTTTGGATCATTGTCCAATAAAATGATTTTACCTTTGGATCATTGTCCAATAAAATGATTTTACCTTTGGATCATTGTCCAATAAAATGATTTTACCTTTGGATCATTGTCCAATAAAATGATTTTACCTTTGGATCATTGTCCAATAAAATGATTTTACCTTTGGATCATTGTCCAATAAAATGATTTTACCTTTGGATTATTATCCAATAAAATAATTTTACCTTTGGATTATTATCCAATAAAATGATTTACCTTTGGATCATTGTCCAATAAAATGATTTTACCTTTGGATCATTGTCCAATAAAATGATTTTACCTTTGGATCATTGTCCAATAAAATGATTTTACCTTTGGATTATTATCCAATAAAATAATTTTACCTTTGGATCATTGTCCAATAAAATGATTTTACCTTTGGATCATTGTCCAATAAAATGATTTTACCTTTGGATTATTATCCAATAAAATAATTTTACCTTTGGATTATTATCCAATAAAATGATTTTACCTTTGGATTATTATCCAATAAAATAATTTTACCTTTGGATCATTGTCCAATAAAATGATTTTACCTTTGGATCATTGTCCAATAAAATGATTTTACCTTTGGATTATTATCCAATAAAATGATTTTACCTTTGGATTATTATCCAATAAAATAATTTTACCTTTGGATTATTATCCAATAAAATAAGGCTATATCTTTGGATCATTGTCCAATAAAATGATTTTACCTTTGGATCATTGTCCAATAAAATGATTTTACCTTTGGATCATTGTCCAATAAAATGATTTTACCTTTGGATCATTGTCCAATAAAATGATTTTACCTTTGGATCATTGTCCAATAAAATGATTTTACCTTTGGATTATTATCCAATAAAATAATTTTACCTTTGGATCATTGTCCAATAAAATGATTTTACCTTTGGATCATTGTCCAATAAAATGATTTTACCTTTGGATTATTATCCAATAAAATAATTTTACCTTTGGATCATTGTCCAATAAAATGATTTTACCTTTGGATCATTGTCCAATAAAATGATTTTACCTTTGGATTATTATCCAATAAAATAATTTTACCTTTGGATCATTGTCCAATAAAATGATTTTACCTTTGGATCATTGTCCAATAAAATGATTTTACCTTTGGATTATTATCCAATAAAATAATTTTACCTTTGGATTATTATCCAATAAAATGATTTACCTTTGGATCATTGTCCAATAAAATGATTTTACCTTTGGATCATTGTCCAATATAAGGATTTACCTTTGGATCATTGTCCAATAAAATGATTTTACCTTTGGATCATTGTCCAATAAAATGATTTTACCTTTGGATTATTATCCAATAAAATGATTTTACCTTTGGATCATTGTCCAATAAAATGATTTTACCTTTGGATCATTGTCCAATAAAATGATTTTACCTTTGGATCATTGTCCAATAAAATGATTTTACCTTTGGATTATTATCCAATAAAATAATTTTACCTTTGGATTATTATCCAATAAAATGATTTACCTTTGGATCATTGTCCAATAAAATGATTTTACCTTTGGATCATTGTCCAATAAAATGATTTTACCTTTGGATTATTATCCAATAAAATAATTTTACCTTTGGATCATTGTCCAATAAAATGATTTTACCTTTGGATTATTATCCAATAAAATAATTTTACCTTTGGATTATTATCCAATAAAATGATTTACCTTTGGATCATTGTCCAATAAAATGATTTTACCTTTGGATCATTGTCCAATAAAATGATTTTACCTTTGGATTATTATCCAATAAAATAATTTTACCTTTGGATTATTATCCAATAAAATGATTTACCTTTGGATCATTGTCCAATAAAATGATTTTACCTTTGGATCATTGTCCAATATAAGGATTTACCTTTGGATCATTGTCCAATAAAATGATTTTACCTTTGGATCATTGTCCAATAAAATGATTTTACCTTTGGATTATTATCCAATAAAATAATTGTAACGAATAGATGTTTTCAATAGCAGAGATATGAAAAGATACTTTGAATTTACTATAATTAATACGAAGAATGTAATAATCTTTGTAGCGAAGAGATGCTTTCAATAGCAGAGATATGAAAAGATACATTGAATGGTATGTATTATAATTAATACGAAGAATGTAATAATCTTTGTAGCGAAGAGATGCTTTCAATAGCAGAGATATGAAAAGATACATTGAATGGTATGTATTATAATTAATACGAAGAATGTAATAATCTTTGTAGCGAAGAGATGCTTTCAATAGCAGAGATATGAAAAGATACATTGAATGGTATGTATTATAATTAATACGAAGAATGTAATAATCTTTGTAGCGAAGAGATGCTTTCAATAGCAGAGATATGAAAAGATACATTGAATGGTATGTATTATAATTAATACGAAGAATGTAATAATCTTTGTAGCGAAGAGATGCTTTCAATAGCAGAGATATGAAAAGATACATTGAATGGTATGTATTATAATTAATACGAAGAATGTAATAATCTTTGTAGCGAAGAGATGCTTTCAATAGCAGAGATATGAAAAGATACATTGAATGGTATGTATTATAATTAATACGAAGAATGTAATAATCTTTGTAGCGAAGAGATGCTTTCAATAGCAGAGATATGAAAAGATACATTGAATGGTATGTATTATAATTAATACGAAGAATGTAATAATCTTTGTAGCGAAGAGATGCTTTCAATAGCAGAGATATGAAAAGATACATTGAATGGTATGTATTATAATTAATACGAAGAATGTAATAATCTTTGTAGCGAAGAGATGCTTTCAATAGCAGAGATATGAAAAGATACATTGAATGGTATGTATTATAATTAATACGAAGAATGTAATAATCTTTGTAGCGAAGAGATGCTTTCAATAGCAGAGATATGAAAAGATACATTGAATGGTATGTATTATAATTAATACGAAGAATGTAATAATCTTTGTAGCGAAGAGATGCTTTCAATAGCAGAGATATGAAAAGATACATTGAATGGTATGTATTATAATTAATACGAAGAATGTAATAATCTTTGTAGCGAAGAGATGCTTTCAATAGCAGAGATATGAAAAGATACATTGAATGGTATGTATTATAATTAATACGAAGAATGTAATAATCTTTGTAGCGAAGAGATGCTTTCAATAGCAGAGATATGAAAAGATACATTGAATGGTATGTATTATAATTAATACGAAGAATGTAATAATCTTTGTAGCGAAGAGATGCTTTCAATAGCAGAGATATGAAAAGATACATTGAATGGTATGTATTATAATTAATACAAAAGAAATGTATTATTATCCAAATGATTATCTTGTTGATTCACAGCCCTTTGATTATGCCAAATGATTATCTTGCTGATTCACAGCCCTTTGATTATGCCAAATGATTATCTTGCTGATTCACAGCCCTTTGATTATGCCAAATGATTATCTTGCTGATTCACAGCCCTTTGATTATGCCAAATGATTATCTTGCTGATTCACAGCCCTTTGATTATGCCAAATGATTATCTTGCTGATTCACAGCCCTTTGATTATGCCAAATGATTATCTTGCTGATTCACAGCCCTTTGATTATGCCAAATGATTATCTTGCTGATTCACAGCCCTTTGATTATGCCAAATGATTATCTTGCTGATTCACAGCCCTTTGATTATGCCAAATGATTATCTTGCTGATTCACAGCCCTTTGATTATGCCAAATGATTATCTTGCTGATTCACAGCCCTTTGATTATGCCAAATGATTATCTTGCTGATTCACAGCCCTTTGATTATGCCAAATGATTATCTTGCTGATTCACAGCCCTTTGATTATGCCAAATGATTATCTTGCTGATTCACAGCCCTTTGATTATGCCAAATGATTATCTTGCTGATTCACAGCCCTTTGATTATGCCAAATGATTATCTTGCTGATTCACAGCCCTTTGATTATGCCAAATGATTATCTTGCTGATTCACAGCCCTTTGATTATGCCAAATGATTATCTTGCTGATTCACAGCCCTTTGATTATGCCAAATGATTATCTTGCTGATTCACAGCCCTTTGATTATGCCAAATGATTATCTTGCTGATTCACAGCCCTTTGATTATGCCAAATGATTATCTTGCTGATTCACAGCCCTTTGATTATGCCAAATGATTATCTTGCTGATTCACAGCCCTTTGATTATGCCAAATGATTATCTTGCTGATTCACAGCCCTTTGATTATGCCAAATGATTATCTTGCTGATTCACAGCCCTTTGATTATGCCAAATGATTATCTTGCTGATTCACAGCCCTTTGATTATGCCAAATGATTATCTTGCTGATTCACAGCCCTTTGATTATGCCAAATGATTATCTTGCTGATTCACAGCCCTTTGATTATGCCAAATGATTATCTTGCTGATTCACAGCCCTTTGATTATGCCAAATGATTATCTTGCTGATTCACAGCCCTTTGATTATGCCAAATGATTATCTTGCTGATTCACAGCCCTTTGATTATGCCAAATGATTATCTTGCTGATTCACAGCCCTTTGATTATGCCAAATGATTATCTTGCTGATTCACAGCCCTTTGATTATGCCAAATGATTATCTTGCTGATTCACAGCCCTTTGATTATGCCAAATGATTATCTTGCTGATTCACAGCCCTTTGATTATGCCAAATGATTATCTTGCTGATTCACAGCCCTTTGATTATGCCAAATGATTATCTTGCTGATTCACAGCCCTTTGATTATGCCAAATGATTATCTTGCTGATTCACAGCCCTTTGATTATGCCAAATGATTATCTTGCTGATTCACAGCCCTTTGATTATGCCAAATGATTATCTTGCTGATTCACAGCCCTTTGATTATGCCAAATGATTATCTTGCTGATTCACAGCCCTTTGATTATGCCAAATGATTATCTTGCTGATTCACAGCCCTTTGATTATGCCAAATGATTATCTTGCTGATTCACAGCCCTTTGATTATGCCAAATGATTATCTTGCTGATTCACAGCCCTTTGATTATGCCAAATGATTATCTTGCTGATTCACAGCCCTTTGATTATGCCAAATGATTATCTTGCTGATTCACAGCCCTTTGATTATGCCAAATGATTATCTTGCTGATTCACAGCCCTTTGATTATGCCAAATGATTATCTTGCTGATTCACAGCCCTTTGATTATGCCAAATGATTATCTTGCTGATTCACAGCCCTTTGATTATGCCAAATGATTATCTTGCTGATTCACAGCCCTTTGATTATGCCAAATGATTATCTTGCTGATTCACAGCCCTTTGATTATGCCAAATGATTATCTTGCTGATTCACAGCCCTTTGATTATGCCAAATGATTATCTTGCTGATTCACAGCCCTTTGATTATGCCAAATGATTATCTTGCTGATTCACAGCCCTTTGATTATGCCAAATGATTATCTTGCTGATTCACAGCCCTTTGATTATGCCAAATGATTATCTTGCTGATTCACAGCCCTTTGATTATGCCAAATGATTATCTTGCTGATTCACAGCCCTTTGATTATGCCAAATGATTATCTTGCTGATTCACAGCCCTTTGATTATGCCAAATGATTATCTTGCTGATTCACAGCCCTTTGATTATGCCAAATGATTATCTTGCTGATTCACAGCCCTTTGATTATGCCAAATGATTATCTTGCTGATTCACAGCCCTTTGATTATGCCAAATGATTATCTTGCTGATTCACAGCCCTTTGATTATGCCAAATGATTATCTTGCTGATTCACAGCCCTTTGATTATGCCAAATGATTATCTTGCTGATTCACAGCCCTTTGATTATGCCAAATGATTATCTTGCTGATTCACAGCCCTTTGATTATGCCAAATGATTATCTTGCTGATTCACAGCCCTTTGATTATGCCAAATGATTATCTTGCTGATTCACAGCCCTTTGATTATGCCAAATGATTATCTTGCTGATTCACAGCCCTTTGATTATGCCAAATGATTATCCTGCTGATTCACAACCCTTTGATTATGCCAATTGATTATCCTGCTGACTTTACAACAAATCGCACACGGTTCCCTAGCAAAGAGGGGTGCGCTCGGGACAAACTCCGATCAGTGTGGATAACGTCCGAACCACTGTGGTTAAGCCTAATTCGCACACGGTTCCCTACAAACAGGGGTGCGGTCGGGACAAACTCCGATCAGTGTGGTCAATCGCCGAAGCACTGTGGTTAAGCCAAATGATTATCTTGCTGATTCACAGCCCTTTGATTATGCCAAATGATTATCTTGCTGATTCACAGCCCTTTGATTATGCCAAATGATTATCTTGCTGATTCACAACCCTTTGATTAAAAAATACTTACATAAATGTTTATATCAATCTATCAACATATTGTACACTAATACATTATAACGTCTTAATCTTGCTATACTTAACATATAATTCATATCTTAATAAAACAAAGGGTTTAGCTGTCATCACAGAACCTTAATATATACTTAGTCTCACAATAATAATTCGAGATCCATGAAACTCACAATATCACCATCATATATCATTTATCTAATCTGAGCATATTAAATTATAACAGAACATACCAGGTCTTTGAATCCGAATATAAGTCTAACATATTCATTCTTTCGATTTAACCCGTGTATTTATATATAATTGAACTTTTATGAAATATTCCCATAGTATATAAATAAAATGATATTCACTTTGTATATAACATTTCCTCAAAATAATTGCATTTCAGTATAAAACAATTTAGACAATGTATTCTCAGCCCATATTTTAAAACAGTTAATAATGGGGCTATGAGTCTCACCTGAAACGTCTGTCAATAGTACGAGATATGTAACGGTCTGAAATGTACCCGAATAGTCCAAACGTATTAGTCTCCGGTAAGCGAAACTGTATAGAATAACCCTTTTTTTATAGAGTTATCAATTTAGTTAGAAACTGACGGACCAGGACTAAAACTGTCAATAGTTTAATGGTTTAGGACTGAAACTGTCAGAAAATCTAACGGTTTAGGACTGAAACTGTCAGAAAATCTAACGGTGTTTAACGGTCGTCAGAAAATGGACTTGTTTTGTAACAACTTTAATAATAATCATTAATAGCAGTTAAGTATATATTTATATATATACTTACTTTATATAAATCTTTTATATATCTTTATTTTTATATATACACCTACATATATATATAAAAGAGGTCTCTTTTTATAAGAGATGGATATATATATATATATAGGGGTGAGTTATTTTAGGACTTCTTATTTTAAGACCAATTAGGACATGTGTTTTTTGTAACTTACACACCACCATCATCATCTACTACGATATACAAGACTTTTTTGTAAAAACACTAAGACTTTCCGGCGACGGGCCCACCGGAAAATCATGTGTAAGTTAACTTACACATGTGTAAGTTACACATGTGTAAGTAACTTACACATGTGTAAGTTAACTTACACATGATTTTCCGGCGGGCCCGTCGCCGGAAAATCATGGTGGTGGTCGGAGATAATCATGGTGGTGGTCGGAGATGATCATGGTGGTATGTAAGTTACAAAAAACATGAGTCCTAATGGTCCCTAAAATAAGGAGTCCCTAATTTAACTTTTCCCTATATATATATATATATATAAATATATATATACATATATATACTCATATACACTACGCAAACTTACAGTTGGGTGGTATTAGGGGTTCATGGTGGTGATGATCGAAAGTGACAACAAGCAAGCAACAACATGATGGCAGTGGTGGTTCGAGGTGGTTACAACATGGTGGTTTTCATATCTATATCTATATCTCTACGTAAGGTGGTGGTGATCTCTCGGTAGTGTGTTACATGATGGTGGTTCGTGAGATGGTGATGGACCGTATGGGTCGTGGGTGTGGTGGAGTAGTCGTGATGTTTTGAAGGTGATAACTAGCATGGAGCCTCGGTGGTGATCGTGGTGGTCGTGCATGGTGGTCGTAAATATGGCAGTGGTGATTCGGTGGTCATGGTGATGACAAAACAGAGCAGCAGCTCACTGGTGGTGGTGTTTTAAGGTGGTGGCCGAACAGTAGCAGCAGTAGTGGATGTTCGCTATATATACTTATGTATATTTATATTTCTATACGTGGAGAGATATATTAAAACGAAGGTAATATGCCTCTATATATATAGCGAGAGAAATACCGAAAGAGATAAGGAGGAAGGAAGGTTCGCGGGTAGTATCCTTCGTCGAAATTTCCATCGACGTTTCTATCGACATAATCGTCGACATCTTTATCTATACGTATATGTATGTATAAGGGCCGGTTTTTATAAAATTAAAAAGAAGAAGATGGAAGGTGGTGTCGTGGTTTGGTCGACAAAGAGGATAAGAAGAAACGTATATATATCTATATATATATATATATCGACATCTATATCTTATCTATTCGTATATATATTTCAAGGGGGAGGGCGGTTTGTAGAAGAAAACAAGGTGGTGTGATCGACGTGATGAACAGAAGGGGGTGAAGAAAGAATCATGCAAGTAGGAAAACAGCATCAACATTTTAATATAAAAATGGGGGGCGCAGGTTTACATATATATCATATAAAATTGTTAGTGGCTACAGAAACCGATATATATATATATAACTTTCATGACTTTACTTATAAGCTAATATTATAATCTTTATATTTATATATATATTGTTGAGTCCCAATGTCAATTGTAAATTTAATGATGACAAATCTGACCTATAAACACTTGGTAATCTTTTGGTTCTTGTAATCTGATCTGGGTCAGACTAAGCTGATACAGCTTACAATCTGTCTCTGACCCAGATCACGCTTCATACTTGTAATTGTAATATCTTATGGAAGCAAGTGTTATTCAAGCTGCATCAACAATGTTAAAGCATTCAATCCAAGTCGAATAGGAGGATTGAAGATAGAGGACCAAGCTGTTAGTGGAAGACAGATTGGGACTAGCAGTCAGCTTGAGAACACTTAGGCAGATTGGTGCCTTGACAAACGGCCCAATCTGTGTCTAACAATCAAGTGAAGATAACAACCTGGATTGAAGATAAGGACAAATGATGTGACTAGGAAGTTTCCTAGTATCCAGGTTGGTGGTTATATACATGTGCGTGTCCATACTCCTATTGGTAGATGAAAGAATGTGCGTCAGTACGTGGGGGACCACAAGTACGATGAAGAGGCACGATTGATTATTCCCTCATCTACCACTGATTGAAGAATACGTAGCTGCAATGGACACCTAATGAATGAGCGCTTGTGCCTATAAAAGACTCATTCATGGATTGCATATGAGTGGCATTTTCCTGAGAATCATTCTTCACACTAGTTTCTCTGCTCTTACACACAGCTTAGTCTGTACGAGATCAGCTTGGGCTGATTCTCTTGAGCTGAAACTTATTGATTGTTGTTTGTCATTTCATAGGGTTGTTTAGATATTAATAGGCTATCTTTATTCCGCAACAACCCTGTAATTCTTTGTATAGATTATTTCTTAATAAAGGATTACATTTGAAAATAACAATCTGTGTTCAAGAATGTTTTACTGCTTTACTGTTTTAATGATTCCTGCACTTTACTTACTTGCTTAATATTTATCTGAATCTTAAAACGTTTTTGTGTTTAAAGTTTGTAGAGATTGGAAAAGTTGTATTCACCCCCCCTCTACAACTGTTCTGTGTACAATATACTTTGGTATATTGATACACCGTGGGACGTATCAATATATATATATATAAAATTTATAGTTTATATCCTATTGTAGTATACACTCTATTCGCCCGTTATTTAGCCCGTGGTTTAGTCTAAAAAGTTATCGTTTAATCGTCAAAATTTAAATGTGGTCTTATTAAGACTTTAGACATAATACCTTAAGATTTGACATCCTTTACTTTATTTTAAATATCTTCATTATTCCAACTATTTTAGTTGTTATAACGTATTATATTAAATAGACCAATTTCTATTTAATATAAAGCTTAATACTTAATATTTCTTAATATTTTTAGATTAAATCTCAATTAATAAAAGATTTAAAATTTTTGTTTTATCCGAAAATTGACGATTGTCACATGATCTCATGATAGAAGCTTAAGATATTTTAGATTAGGTTATCCTTATGATTGTGAGACCGAGATCTCTGATGCAAAAGTATAGGTGATTAGGTTCTAGAAACTGAATCTATATATGTTTGCATGTTAGATATAAATGGAAGACCTTAGAATAGGTTATCCTTTGATTAATAAAACAGAGATTTTAGGGTTCTTGATTTTTGTAATCGACGAAAACGGTAAGTTTAGGTCAATATTTTAAACAATAAGACAGAGATCTTAAGGTTTGTCAACATTTTGTGAAAAATTTGTAGTTCTAGACTAAGATAAGAACATAGAGGTTTCTATGACTTATAATAGTGAAGAATAACAAAATTTGGAGAAGAAAACGAAAAATGTAGTTCTAGATTAAGTCATTGCTATGTGTAGTGATGAAATAATGAAGAATAACATTATCATTTTTATCTTGTACTCCGTATGTTTTAAGCTTGTATGTGCAGGTATAGGCACAAGAAGCTGTTGTTACATGTTTGTCTGAAGACTTTGATAGTGATCAGAAGAAACATTTTGAAAAATGGAGACAAAGAATTGCTTTTGAAACAGGGTTCCATGTTCCTGAAGTTTGTGATTCAAGGTTCAAAGTTTCTGGTTTTCATGGAAGTCAACTTGTTCAGGATTGATTGTTGGAAATTTTACTTCTCTATCACATGCCGGTTAGGCAAGGCGAGCAGGGACTCGAGGTATGCTTAATTCAGAGAGATTTATTGTTGAGGGGGAGAACTACAACAAGTTATGGTGCATTAGTTGATTATCATGACGATACAGAGAGTTTGAATTTTGCTTCTCAAATCTGAAGTTTCAGAAGATCGAGTTTCGGGTATGGCAATTAATATTTGTTGTCTCGAAATTAGTTTTGTTTTTGCTTTAGTGTATTTGCAGAGAAGTCGATCCAAAGGAAGGATTTCTAAGCAAAAGACTGAAGTGTTCAAGACAAAGGCATTGTCTTGATATTCAGAGAGCTAAGAACATCAGGTTTTTATTATATATCGTTTATATAGTAATTACAAGATGTTGATAGCTATATTTCATTATAGTTGAAGATCTTAGATATAGAAATTTTCATTTGAATATGGAAGATTATCAACTTTGAAGTTTAAGTGCCTTAGACATAGAAATAAAATATTTTAATGTGAAAGGTTACTTATTTTTGCTTTTTATGCCTTAGACATAGATATATCGTTTAAATTTGAAAGATTCTCAAATATGCTTTTGAAATCTTAGAAATAGAAACGTTTATATGAATGTGAAAGATGTTGTTATATTGATTATCTAGATCATATAGTTGTGAAATAAGTTCATAAGAATATGGCGTAGTTAATCAATATTATATGTGTAATGATGTATGTCTATTGCTCTGATCATAAAATCATAGTTATGTATCCCAATCAAGAATTGAGGGGGAGTACATAAGAATGATTTTTGTTCTGATTATTTGATCATAGTTATGTATCCCAGTCATAAATTGAGGGGGAGTACATAAAAATGATTGTGGTTATATTGATTGATCATAGTTATACCTACTAGTCATAAAATTGAGGGGGAGGTATGAGAATGAAGAATCAAAATTATAACTTTTTTTTATATATAAGTATTCACAAGTGGTACAGATCACATGTGGAACAGATTCGGGAAAGCTCTTTTCGAGAATGTTTTGGAAAGATTGATCGATGAAAAGTTAAAGAATTTCGGTAAGTTTATTAACTTTTCAGGTTTAAGACGAAGATCGTGGAAAAGATGAAAAGTGATGTCTACAGGTTTAGTCATTTTAATTTTTCATATTTCCAGGAAGTTCGTGGTAAACGTTGATCAATTATTCAGAAACTTTGACGAAAATTTGATTTTAAGTGTGCAGGTGTTAATTACGACCTCGTAATTGAAGATGGCAGAATACGACCTCGCAATTGGTCGTATTGGGCCAAGTTAATTACGACCTCGTAATTGGATGGGCCGGGTCGATCCAAGCCCATTCGGGTCGAGTGGGTATATAACCCAATTTAACCCTAATACGACCTCACAATTAAAAATCAATATTAGAGCTTTACGACCCCGAAAATAGAGTTTGCTACCCCGATTTTGATTTGATAGATACAATTAGATCAAGAGTTTTTCGTCGATATCGTTGTGATCGTCTTGAAAAACTGAATCTAGGTATATAATCTGATTGTAATATAGTTAGCCATGCAACAAGAAAATCAAGAAAAAGGGATTCGAAATTTTCGAATTGGGTTTCCATATTTTCTTCGATTTTGATGTTTTCTAGGTAAAACTAAGGGTTGGGGTATATTTGTTGTTTGAATACGAGTGTATAGAAACAACTTTTACAAGTTTTGGTTGGGTAAATCGTAAAATCGCGTTGGGGAAGACGAACAGTGCGACGACCTCGCAAAAGTGGGTTTGCTAGCCCAGATTTGCGACCTCGCAAATGTCAATTTATTTTGACTGGTTTGACTTTCGAAATACGATGCCGATTTACGACCTGGACCTAATACGATGACAAATTGGAAAATACTACCTCGTATTTTAGAGTTTGGTTGACCGTATTTTGACCTTGAAATACGAACTCGTACAGAGATACGACCTCGTATTTAACTTAACAGATTTTCAAAAGTTTTATTTTTATAAAAATTTGAAAATGAGTTAATTTTTGATTACTGAGATAAGTAAAGTTAAGTATAAATTACAGGGATAATTTATGTGGTTATAAATTACCGGGATAATTTATGATAATTTTTGTTGACTAGATTACTGAGATAATCTTAATCGTATATGTTATGTATATGAATTTTTATGTCATATTGAGTAATTAATTTTTTGTTATTGATTATAGAAATGGCAAGAGAATTTGTATCAGGTCATAACTTTTTGATTAATTTGGACGAAAATCAAGATGGAACCGCTTATTATCATGAGATTTTTGCATTCTTGAAGCGGTCAATAATTCATCACATTCTTACTCATTCACCTGTGCTTTACGAGTCATATCTGGTAGAGTTTTGGGAGAATGCAAGGCATAATAAGACTGCTACTAAGGAAGTGATAGAAATTGTGGTTGCTGGCAAGACTATTAAGTTCTCTGCTCAGGATCTTATTGATATCTTAAGTTTAGGTACACTAGATCAAGAAGGAGGAGAGAATGGACCTACTACTTTTAGTAGAGAGGTTATTGTTGGAGGTTTTACAAGGATGGGTTATGCAGATGATTTGAATGTGGGAACATTTAAAAAGTGGGGATTCTTTGGAAGGTGGAGATACTTAGCGCACGTATTGTTGGTGAGTTTGTGTAGCAGAAGAACCGGATGGGATACGCTTAATCAAGAATCTCAAGCTCAGATGGTTGGTCTGGTGTACAACAAACCATATAGCTTCTCTAAGTATTTCTTCAACGAATTGAGGAAACAAACAACTGCCAGACAAGGGCATAGGTTTATGATCTTTCCTAGATTCGTTATGATGATTATCAATCATTATATTCCTAATCTACCAGCAACAGAGAAGGTCCTGAAAGTGACATCTATTGTGAAGAGGGCATTTGATGAGCTCAAGAGTCGCTTTGATGGTGATCCAGGTGCTCAAGATGTACCCTTGTTTGGAGCTCTAGTGAATATTAACTTCAATCCACATACTGCTGAAGAGTTTGTCAGATTCAGGACTGAGATTGTTCCACATCGGCCTATGGTTAACCCAGTTCCTCTACAAATGGTGATGCCTGATGCGCCAATGCACGACATAGAACAACCACAGGTTCAGGGCACAGAAGAGGTGATGATTGAAAGAGATGTGGTTCTTGAAAAAGAAGCAGAAGCACATGTAGATACTGTTGATCATGCTGCTAGTGTTTCTGAGAGTGCTTTAAAGAGAGTTTCATCTGATTCAGGTCTGAAAAGGAAGCGGACAGAGTTTTCTAGGGAATCTGAGGTACCAGAAGCTGAAGAGGTGCCTGCTCCAAAGAAGAAAACTGTTGTTAAGTTGAAAGTGAAAGAGAAAGTTGTTGCTAGTGGAGTTGATGAACCTGTCAAGGCTCCAGAAGCATCAAAGAAAGTTCCTGAACAGAGGTCTAGGAGATCAGTTGAATCACGTGCAGAGCCAGTGATATCAAGAAGACCTCAAAAGACGACTGCTAATCTTGAAAGGCCGTCTACAACTCATAGAATGAGGGATTCAGTGTCAAATCCAGAACCAAGAACCGAAGCAACTACAAGTCGAGCTTCTGTATTACCACCAGTGTTTGGTATGGCTGACATGAAAGGGAAGAT
Organism: Erigeron breviscapus; assembly: GCA_034093135.1. Classification (NCBI taxonomy): domain Eukaryota; kingdom Viridiplantae; phylum Streptophyta; class Magnoliopsida; order Asterales; family Asteraceae; genus Erigeron; species Erigeron breviscapus. Next base: position 121,687,889 of record CM067169.1, on the reverse strand, counting down.
GACGGTGTTAGAGGCTAGAGTTAATGGTTTATTTGATGTGTTGGAGAAACAAAAGAAGAACCATGAGAAAGAAATGAGGAAAAAGGAAAAGGAAGTTGAGGTGTTAAGGAAAGCTCTTGATGATGAAAGAAAGAATCATCAAGATTTTGTTAATACTCACATGTCCAACTTTGACATGGTTCGTCGTGAAGCTACTAAGGCAGAAAGTTCGGCTACTAGAGCTAATACTAAGGCAGTTAAAGTAGCTGAACAAATGATTAAGATTGCTGATGTCATGCTGGACTATGTGACGCAATCTGATTTGAATGAGTTGATTGAAAAGTTTTTGGTAGAGAAAAAGGTATTACCAGATCTAGGCTGTAAGGGTGATGAGCTTTCAAAGAAGAAAGATGATGATTCAAATCAAGACCCGGATGCAGCAAATGATAAGGGTAATAAGCATCGAGAAGATCTGACCAAGGCAATAGAGTCTTTGACTGAGATTGCGACTGGTATGGTAGGATCTTCTAAGACAACTGATGCTGTGAGAGGAGAAGGTGAAATAATCTATGGTGATGAGAGCTGGATGGACATCGCAGAAATTGATGTGCCAGTTACAACTTCAAGGCTTGTGGATGAAGATGTTGAGCGCAAAGGGTTTAGTATTGATGATTTTAGAGCTACGCTAGATGGTATGGAAGCTCCAATCACTCAAGAACCTGTTGCTGAGAATCCTGAAGATCAACATACAGAGCCTAGTACTGAATCTGGATGGTGGTTGCATAGTAAGGCTGAGTATGAGGCTTTGCATAGACCTATCAAGTATAAAGATAAAATCCAGGGAGAAAAGGTTGAAGCCTATGCCACTACTGCATGCTCAAGAATTGTGAGTTTTCATTGGGATAATGAGCTGAGATTGCTTGTTATCAGGAGAACAGGCGGAGTGCAATATTTGGAAATGAACACAGATGCTATCAACTCTCTTACTGAAGTTGATTTCTAGTGTTTATCTAGGCTAGAACTAATAAATCCTAGTGGTTATGAATTGGCTGATCATGTTGCTAGGTCTATAGCAAAAGATATGAAGATCAAGGATCCTGCTGAAAGAAATATCATCCACAGGAGGGCAAGAGGGTCAAGGATAAATCAAAGATAGATCCGAAGACAAAGAAGCCCGTCGTTACTTTGAAGTATGAGCCTGCCAAGTTTGCCAAAGAAGTGCCCTTGAAGAAGTTTAAGAAGAATTTATTGGATAATATGGTTGGGTGGTATTTTGATAGTAAGACATATGAAGCTGTAATGTATGCTGAACATTACTATGAGATTGTGAGGATTTACGAGCCTCTTCATCTAGTGAACTTCTGTAGGAAAGATCTGCTGAAGCTGAATAGTGTTGATATTTGGTTTCCAAAAGAATTTCAGGGTCCAGCGTTGCGATATAGGAATGCAGTGAGTTTGTGCTTGAAGATTGGCTTACACTCAGACTGTGATTTCTATAAGGCTGCAGATGATTCAGAGGAAGTTCAGAAGAAGAAGAAGGCTGATGCAAAGAAGCAGAAGAAGTAGATTAATGACAAAGACAAAGACGAAGACATTTATTTTAACGTCTAGAAGCTATTGCCAAGGGGGAGTCTGTAAGTGCACGTCTATGTCAATAGCAGTCTAGATTGTTTGGGCTTATATTGTAATATGTCTTTGTATTGTGATTGTCATTAATGAACTTGATATTATGCATAGAATACTAGATTAAGTTTAAGTATTGAATGTATAATTAACTGCTTAAGGATGTTATGCGACCTCGTAATTGCAGGGTCAATTACGAGGCAAGACTATGGGAATGCGACCCCGTATTTGCAGGGACAAATACGAGGCTAGAGCTGAAATACGACCTCGCAAAAGTGTCGAGCTGGGCTGGATTTGTGAAGTCAGTACGCTGAAGCCTTTTAGGTTATTACTATAAATACCAGAACCCTAACAGAGTTTAGGGTTGAACATTTGTCGAATTATCAAGCATATACTGCAGGGTTGGTCGTCAAAGGATTGTTCCGCTAGCCTGAAGAAGATCTGCGAGGCAGCAGATAATCTAGACGCTTGATGTGTTAAATCGAGTCTTAAAATTTATAAACACGAAACTACAAAAAGACTGACTACAACACACTCACAGGCAGTGAACCTAATCGTATGCAGTATAGTAAACTGGCAAATCCGAGGTCGAACACTAGGACTTTGTAAGCAATTGTAAAAATAAAGTAATTCAAATGAAGGAGGGTTTTGTGACCGAATTGTCACTTTGCAAAGTTAGTAAGAATTAGTAATCCCGAAAGATTAATCGAAATGAAATCCGGTATGACCGGGGCAGGGTTCGTTGGAAGACGAAAGTAAAAATGATTTTTATGACAAATAAATTAAAAGGCATCCATCTTGACTTCGCTCAACAACATGTTAAGATTGCACATGATATGAAGTTCAAATTCATTTAAGTTGATAATGATAATCGTGACAAAATAAAGAGACAAACTGGTACCACTAACGTTTGTAAAATCATTTAAATCACCTAATTAATCAGTTCCTTTGTAAAAGCCGGTACCACCAATGCTTAAAAAAATTTCCCTAACCAACTAGTTTGTTTGACTATCGAATTAACAATTGTGTCTATGTGAAGACAACGTGGTATCACCAACCGTTATATGACACATTTACAAAATAACTCTTTTAATTAAAATGACATTCACTATCATACCATGAACTAGTGATAACTGTTTATAGACAAACAATTAATTGAAAATCACACATATATCCAACTAGTACCACTAACGAAGAATACATATGCCACCAATATCAAAATAATAAATAATAAGGAATTAAATCATAAAGATCTCGACACAACGATAATTGAAATCAACTTTGAATTAATAAAAGTAGTGCAATCTTACATAATGTCTCACTCCATCATGATGGATGATAAGGCAATTAGCCACTCATATTCAAACAAGAATAACAAATCAAAATAGATGAATTCATGATGTACCGAATACAAGAAATCAAAAGATAAATGATGTAGCAAATCCAAACGCGTTCTTGATCTTCAAAGATGATGATTCGGGTGAAAAACCTCTTTCAAAAGGCTCAAAAATGGTTGGAGATCGTCCTAGGGTTTTCAAGTAGTCAAAAAATTGTTCAAAACCCGTCCAAAGGAAGTATTTATAGATAACCAGCGACTAACGGCCGTTAGTCATGTGTAATGGCCGTTACAGTAGTAACTGACGAAGGTTCTATATCTTGATCTTCGAACGGGAGTTACAAGTTGTAACGGGAGATAAGCTCACTCCATCATGATTTCTTCAATTTATCATCCTTTTTCACTATATCTTTCACCCGGTTCATCCACGAACTTCACTTGATCCTTCTTTAAGTCGTTTTTGGCCATTTTTATCCGTCTCGCGTGCTATAACCTGAAATCACTCACACATACCATAAAGCATCGAAAATACACGCAAATGACTTATAATTAAGTATAAAATAGCCTAAAAATCATGTAGGAAATATGTATATATTTAGTCACATCAAATCCCCCCACACTTAAGCTTTGCTTGTCCTCAAGCAATTCCAAGCTGAAAACATATATAACCTTGGTACATAATGGAATACACATTTCAGTAATCAAAAAGAAGCTCAACCATAATTAAAACAAAAGAGTTGGTTAGGCAGTTTTAATCTTAAATGAAAACCGGAATGTTTGACAATATTTGACTGATACACAAGCCTTAATAACACGACTAAGCACAAAAGAAACGAATCAGTGATATCTTGCCTATCCTACTCCAACTAACTTACCTTTGGGGTTGAATATTTGAATAATCACTCAATGCCTAGTCGTGATGCATAATCTTTTAACCAAAGGCTTGTACTAGAATCATTCCTTCATCGCCAAGGCGCAAGCACCCTATAACGTCTATCAGAAGAGGACTTTAAGGGTTGTAATGTATTCTGAGGCTAAACAGGGTATTTAAATAGGGTATGGAAATTTGGGTAAACAAATGGTGTTAACAAAGAAATAACACAACATTTAACAAAGTTTTCACATATAGTCTCGTCCATAAACAATCCCATGTCATTAGTTGCCAACGGTCCAAAACCCGAGAAGTCTTCCCGACAATACCCCCAAATAGAACGATAGAAACCGACACTATTGTGGTGTATCCTCTTTCTCACTTGTTGATAAATTCGAGCACAACTCTTCAGACAACTTTACATTCCCATGAGAAACAGCAGACTTCAAACGACTGTATAGTTTACGAATCTTAGCACACGGGCCATCCGTTGGCTTAGAACTAGCCATTACTATTGACTTCACCTCAACCTCTTTTTCCCCCCAGCTTCTTGTCTAACCATGCATCAATCTGCAAATCTATAGAGCTAACACAAGCAGTCTCAACAGAGTTAGCGGCATTAGGTAAAGAAATAGAACAAGTATTCAAAAATGTCACTGACTCATTCCCTGCTCTCAATGTAAGCTTACCACGACCAACCTCAATGTTAGCATCAGCCGTAGCAAGAAATGGTCTTCCTAGAATGAGGGGAACATCTAATGCTTCATCTGCTTCAATAATCACAAAATCTACAGGAAAGACCAAACCTCCCACCTTGATTAACACATCTTCTAATATCCCAATAGGTCTTATTTCAGACTTATAGGCCAAATTAATTTTCATGTTAATCGGTTTCGGTGCTCCTAAGTTCAACTTAGAGTAAATAGAAGAAGGCATTACATTAATACTTGCTCCCGAATCATTTAAGGCATGTTTTACCGTTAAGTTACCAATCTTACAAGGAATGGTAAAACTACCTGGGTCCCCGCGTTTCTCGGGCAACCTACATGTCACTGCTGCTGAACAAACATCCTCAAGCACTGTAGTTTCTACACCCACCAGATTTTTCTTATTCATCAATATCTGTCTCAAACACTTCGCATAACCTGACATCTGCACAATTGCATCTAAAAAGGGTATATTAATGTGCAACTTACTGAGGTGACTTACAAATTTCTCCATTTGTTCCTTCAGCTTATTTTTCACCAATCGCTGAGGAAATGGGATCTTCGGTTGATACGGCTTCACAGTCGGTTTCTCAACAGTCTTGGATGGAATGGCCGGTGTCAGTACGGCTGGCTTCAGCTCCATCTCAATTTCATCATCTATAGGTTCATCAGCTTCATTAACCTGCACAATCGGGGTAGAATCATCAGGGAAAGGATTTGCAGAATTGTAAGTTTTACAAGCCCTCGTAGTGATTGCATTCACTTGCTCGTTTCGAGCATTAGGAGGGGTATACTTCTGCCCTGATCCTTGATTGTTCTGCTGAGGCTTAGGGTTCTGTTGAGTGTTGCTCGGTAGTGTACCGGGCTGCCTATTTGAATTCCCTAGCCTTTCAAGCTTCACTTTCAAATCCTTAATGGTAGCTTGATGGTTCTTCGCAATTTGATCCAGCTTGTACCCTAATCAGTCCAAACGAGTAGTCAAGGCGTCCAACACAGAACTCACCTTCTTGGACTCTTCTGCAAGATGTTCATTGGTTGCTTTCTGGGCACCAATGAAGTCCTTCACTATCTCTCTGAGTTCTGAATCCGCCCCTCCCTGATTGTTGAACCTACTGAACCTGTTACCACCATAACCAGAATTGTTAGTATTAAAAGAAGAAGAAGTAGGGTAAGAACTACCTGACTGTCGGTTTTGATAACTGGTGTTTTGGTTGAAGTTTCCCTGCTGTTGATTCTGAATGTAGCTAACATCTTGAGCTGGTCTTTGGGGGCAATCCTCAGAATAATGCAAGTCCCCACAGTGATCACAACCGTCAGCCATGATCTTTACATCTCTTTCAATGCTCTTAAATCAGCTTTCTTGATTGTCAAATCTCTCATTCATTTGCTTAGATAGAGCCTGGACCTCAGCAACAATCTTCGAGTCTTCACTACTCTCAACCTTAGCAACGGTTTTTCCTCCAGCTTTCTTACTTCGGTATTCATCCCGAGATGAGCTCTCTTTAGCCATTTCTTCAAGAACTTTATATCCGTCATTCGGCGAGATTTTGCTGAAATTAACCCCAAATGCATAGCCAAGCTCCCTCTGAGTCTTCCTATCTAAACCATCATAGAAAGTCTCAACAATTTCCTCAGTACCTAAACCATGTCCCGGGCAATTCCTAAGCATCTCTTTGAACCTTTTCCAAGCCACAACAACATCTTCACCTGAGTCTTGAGAAAATCCCCTGATTTGGTTCAACAGCTGTCTTTGAGTTCTTACTGAATAAAACTCATCAATGAAACCTTCCCTGAGTTCAGCCCATGTGGAAAATGAGTTATCCGGTAACTCCTTGAACCAAGCAGCTGCTTCTCCAATGAGAGTTAATGGAAATAGCTCAAGTTTAACAGCTTCAGTTTGCCCTTGACCATACTGATATAACCTACAAATCTTCTCAAATCTCTCAAGATGTGCATAAGGGTCATTTCTTCGAATCCCATCAAACTTATCTTCTTCAACACTCTTGAGGTGATTACCTTTCAAAGAGAAATCTACTGAAATGTCAGGAAGACGAATAGCCGTGCCACGGTTGGCCAGTATGGTTCCTACTCGTTCCCCGTAAGGACGGTTGTTCGGGTCTCTTGGTGGTCCTCGGTCATCCATTCCGTTTCTTCTTGGTGGTTGATTAAAATTAAGGTTGATTTGAGGTATGATAACACTGTTCGGTTCTGGTGTCTGAACTTTCTCTTCTAGTTCTGAATCTGAGTCTTCACCTGTTCGGAATATTCCGGATGCATGCACCAACCTATCAACCAACTGATCTTCCAAGTTCTGAGTGGGTGGAACCTCACTAGCGGTATCTGAATCTATTTTGATGGATGTGGATGGTTCCTGGTTGTCTCTGAACACTAGACGACGTCTGACATTATCTGGATTAGACAAAGGTCTAAGCAATGGTCGGCCAGAAGATCTTGTGTTCATCAACTAGCAAAAACTTGCACAGTCACCACAAACAAACCGTCAACCGCACATGTGGAATAATTGAAATAAAAATAAAAATACAATCTATCTAGTAAAGCAATAACTTCCTCGCAAATGAATGCGAGAAAGGGTCGAATCAAAAAAATTAAACAACTACTTAAAGTAAAGTCCCCGGCAACGGCGCCAAAAACTTGATGTGTTAAATCGAGTCTTAAAAATTATAAACACGAAACTACCAAAAGACTGACTAAAACACACTCACAAGCAGTGAACCTGATCGTATGCAGTATAATAAACTGGTAAATCCGAGGTCGAACACAAGGACTTTGTAAGCAATTGTAAAAATAAAGTAATTCAAATGAAAGGAGGGTTTTGTGACCGAATTATCACTTTGCAAAGTTAGTAAGAATTAGTAATCCCGAAAGATTAATCGAAATGAAATCCGGTATGACCGGGGCAGGGTTCGTCGGAAAACGAAAGTAAAAATGATTTTTATGACAAATAAGTTAAAAGGCATCCATCTTGACTTCGCTCAACAACATGTTAAGATTGCACCTAATATGAAGTTCAAATTCATTTAAGTTGATAATGGTAATCGTGACAAAATAAAGACACAAACTGGTACCACCAACGTTTGTAAAATCATTTAAATCACCTAATTAATCAGTTCCTTTGTAAACCCGGTACCACCAATGCTTAAAACAATTTCCCTAACCAACTAGTTGGTTTGACCATCGAATTAACAATTGTGTCTATGTGAAGACAACGTGGTATCACCAACCGTTATACGACACATTTACAAAATAACTCCTTTAATTAAAATGACATTTACTATCATACCATGAACTAGTGATAACTGTTTATAGACAAACAATTAATTGAAAATCACACATATATCCAACTAGTACCACTAACGAAGAATACATATGCCACCAATATCAAAATAATAAATAATAAGGAATTAAATCATAAAGATCTCGACACAACGATAATTGAAATCAACTTTGAATTAATAAAAGTAGTGCAATCATACATAATGTCTCACTCCATCAAGATGGATGATAAGGCGATTAGCCACTCATATTCAAACAAGAATAACAAATCAAAATAGATGAATTCATGATGTACCGAATACAATAAATCGAAAGATAAATGATGTAGCAAATCCAAACGCGTTCTTGATCTTCAAAGATGATGATTCGGATGAAAAACCTCTTTCAAAAGGCTCAAAAACGGTTGGAGATCGTCCTAGGGTTTTCAAGTAGTCAAAAAATTGTTCAAAACCCGTCCAAAGGAAGTATTTATAGATAACCAGCGACTAACGACCGTTAGTCATGTGTAATGGCCGTTACTTCTCTAATGGCCGTTACAGTAGTAACTGATGAATGTTCTCTATCTTGATCTTCTAACGGGAGTTACAAGTTGTAACGGGAGTTAAGCTCACTCCATCATGAATTCTTCAATTTATCATCCTTTTTCACTATATCTTTCACCCGGTTCATCCACGAACTTCACTTGATCCTTCTTTAAGTCGTTTTTGGCCATTTTTATCCGTCTCGCGTGCTATAACCTGAAATCACTCACACATACCATAAAGCATCGAAAATACACGCAAATGACTTATAATTAAGTATAAAATAGCCTAAAAATCTTGAAGGAAATATGTATATATTTAGTCACATCAAGGCTTGTTGTTGATCACCAAGTTATAGAGAGGGATTCCGCACCTCTAGATAACTGGAGCAAGCTATTAACGATCCGTGCAAGGGGACTTACAGGAAGAACCAACACCGAGTGTTCAAGAGTCTGTGCAGAACTTGGCAGAAGAGTTGATTGAAGGTGATAAATGTGGAATTAAGCTTAAGTGTGTGTTTTAGTGTGTGTTAATGGAGGTTTGAGGAGAGAGAAAGTAGAGAGAGAATGTGTGTGTGTTGAAGGTTAGTTTGTATAAAATGTGAGAAAAGGTTACAAATATCATAAGGAAGGGGGTTTATATACATAAGCCTATTTTACACTAGGCCCCCTTCCATACTTACACATTTACAATATAGACCCAATATTAACATAAAGTAATACAAATCACCTACTACATTATTATTTCTTACAATCTCCCCCTTAGTAGTGATTTGTGAAAAACGTCCAGGCTTTGTCTTTAATCATGCTCATGTATTCGGTCTATCTTTATTTGGATGCCAAAACCAATTCTCCCCTTCTGGTCGATCATCAGGAACAAACATGTTTGCTTCAAAGTTGACTGGTGGAATGTTTTGTGGTCCAGGAAGATGACTAGGCTCATATTTGATCCAACAACCCCCTCTCCAACGAACAACATACTTTGATTTCTTGACATTCTTGGCCTCTCTCATCATTCTTATGTTGTCTCGGTATTCAAGTCTTTGAGTGATTTTGGAGATTGCTTTATCAAATACTTCCTTCTTCTTTTCGTCTTGTTCATCTTCCTCCAAGCATAGCAACACATTCTTACAAAATTCCAATGTTCCATCTGAGTAAGAAGCAAGATCATCCATGCGTATGAATATCTTCTTCTTTCGACTGTTTAGAAATACAACACCGAAGGATGGTTTTTCAATGATATGACCAATACTGAGCTTTTCAATATCTTCAGTATAAAGACTCTGATCTGGATATGTCACATTAATCTTTCTCTTCACGACCTCAAAGCCAATCTGAAAATCTTCCAAAGGAGCATATTGGATGCAGCTTGACATATATCTTTTCACAGCTTCAAAACCAATAACATCTTCTTGGTATCTTTGTATCGCGTTTAAGAAATGATTGTAGAGAAAGATAATGTCGTCCACTGGCAAAAGCTTGAATTGGGCTTCAGTGAATCTGTATGTTTTGCCATCATCTCTTTTAACATGATAGCAGGGAATAGAGATATGATTTCTTTTCAGAAGAATCACTCTTAGAAACACCAATATTTTGTGATTTCTCTGTTTTTCAAGAAGTTTCGCGTTGTACTGCTTTGTTAGTTGAAGAAGCTGCTTGTATTCTTCAACTTGTTGTGGTTCTTTGAACTTGTACATTGCAACAACTTCAGGTCTTATTGGTTTTGTTATTTTGGTTGCTCCACAGAATATCGGAAAAGCTCTTTCTTCCAAATATCTTGACTTGTTTGCTGCCTTCTTTGGTTGAACACCGAGAGTAATCATTCTTTCTTTATCCCTCAAGAAGTATCCTCGATTAATAAACCTCAGTTGTTCTTCTGTTAGTTCTTCAGGAAAATAATCAGGAAGGACTTCCTCGGATGTGATTGCCTCTCTTAACACTTGCTTGTATGTGGATTTCATGAAGTTTTGTGCAGCAGCCTCAGGAGTCTTTCTTAGTTCATCAAAACTACTGAAGTCATTGAAAGAATAATTCCGTGGAGTAGAACAGGCAGGAATAGATGATTCTCCCATTTCAGTTCTGCTTGAGGAACCTGTTTCAAAATAATCAAGATCGGGAAATACTTCAAAAGTTGGTTCTTCATCAGCTTCTACATTTCCAGGAGTTTCAACTATTTCTGGCTCGTCTAAAATCACATTATCCTTTTCTGCCTCAAGATTTGCATCATTTTCAGCATATTCCACTACCTCATTCTCAATAACATATCCTTCATCTCCATCATCAATAATACTTTCATTATCATCTTCTTCATCATCAGAACTATCAGCTCCAAATGCTTCTACCATTCTTCTTTGAATTTCAGCATTCATTTCAATCTCTTCAGATTTTCTCCAGATTTCTCCCATAACAATTCCTTCTTGATTCTCATTCACATTCTTTTCGGAAAGTTCTTTAAACATTCGATCTACCTCTTCTTGTGTCTCAACATAAAGCTCTTTCCATCTTCTATCATTTTCCCTTCTAACTGCATTAATTATATCAATTTCAGCTTGAGTTTCCCTTTGTGTTCTTTCAGTCATCACCACATCCTCAACATTTCCTTCAACTCTTGCCGATACGTTTTCAACATTCGCTTGACCATCTCCTTGGTTCTCCCCCTCGGGGTGATCATCAGAATCAGGATCATCCCGTCTGGTAGAAACCGAGGCCGGTCGGCAAGATTCTAACGCTAATAATCTAAGTTCAAAAGCAGCAAGTTGAGCATCATAATCAGCCTTTTGTTTCTGTAGTTGCTCTTCCAATTCCTTAACTCTTCTTTCGTTAGCAACTTTTCTTTCACGAACTTCCAACGCATTAAGCACACCTCTTTCTGTCACAGTTAACAAATCTCCCTCCGATCTCAAAATATTTAGTAACACTTTAAACGCTTGATCTTTGGTGGGATTTGTTGTGGTTGATGAAGTTTGTATGGGTGTTGGTGTTCTTTGTGTTGTTGTTTGATGTGGAGGTACCAACCCGGAGGTTGTTTGCACACTTGTGGTGTGACCTAAATTCAGCGAGGCTGATTCAGGATTTCCTGCGGATCCTCGGGTTAAACCCTCACCTGCAGTTTCAGATTCATGGGCTTCACAACCCGAATCAAGGTTAGTCCTAGACTGTGATAAATCACTGTCCTGGACTGGAAGTTGTTGGGCAACACCACTAACAACACCGGGGTCACTGAGAATGCCCGTTAATACAATCTCAGGTTGATCCTGAGAGACAGCAGTGTCACTTAGGCGTTCATAATGTCCCCCAGTCTCGGTTTGAGGATTGTTGCCTGCGGCTAAAGCTGGCATAATGTTAGCTAAGGCAGGACTTCCAAGCTGTCCTCGAGGGTCACACGAAGTGGGTCCCTCTCCGCTTGTTCCGGCACCAGTACTCAATTGGGCTTGTGTTTTCGTGTCCCTAGGAGATCTAGACTCATGTGCACGAATTGAAGGCGAGAGGTGGGGCTGGTCCTCTCTTATTTCAACACTCTCATCCTCCAAATAAGGAGAGTGTGGTGAACGTGGCTGTTCCCCGTGCGTTTCTGAGACTAACTCCTGTTGTGAGGAGTCAGAATGGCGAGGAGAGTTAGGTGCCAGCGAGAATGGGCAGTTCCCGACTTCTACCCTAGGGTATACCCGGATAGACTCTGAGGTTTGAACTAGCGGAGGGCCAACGTTTTCTTTTTGCCCTTGTCCTAACCCGGACCGCTCATCCTCTCTGGTATTTTCAACTCCTCCCTCAATTCCTCCTTGTTCCTCCTGCACAACATCATCTCCTGTGCTAACAAACTCAGATTCCAATTCAGATACAACATTATGGATTACTTGTGTTGTTGTTTGCTCAACATCAAACTCTGTGGATGCACCAATTTGTTCATCCAAATCTGCAGATGATGATTCAATTCTATGCCTTGCAGATTTAGAATGTTTATGCTTCTTCTTGTGTTTCTTCTTTGAAGATTTTGATAAGCTTGATGGTGCACTTCTTGCAGACATCTTAATTCTTCTACCAGGAATCGGTAATGGTTCTCCTGGTAGTGCTGAAGCAAGCGGAGTCGGATTAAGTATTGGTGTTGTAACAGGTGGTGTAAGAATCGGTGGATTGGGTGAAACAACTGATGGTATAGGTGTTGATGGTGAAGATTGCGAAAAGTGTACGGTTGGTGAAGATTGTGAAGATTGAATGATTGGTGAAGAAATATTTGGTATTGATTGGGTTGATTGATTTAACGGTGATGATTGTGAAGTGGGTGAAGTGATCGGTTCAGGTGTTGTTACATCTTGCTCAAAGGCAACTCTTTTCGATTTCCTTTTCTTTTGCTCAGAGGTCCCCTCATCGCTAACCCCTCTTTTTCTTTTAGAAATCCTAGGACCCTCACTTGGCGACCTATGCACAGCTTGGGTAGGAATCTGTCGGCTTTCAGATCCCGTAGCTGTGTTTAACCACTCTCTATAAGCCCTAAGGTGAGGACTCTGAGCATTCGCCAAATTTAGCAGAAACGGCAGAATCGGAAAAGGTTTAACTGTTTCATTTCCTGTACCTCTTAAGTTGGATTTGTACATTGCAATCACACATTTGAAACTGTCTTCCAACTTTGGGATCTCTTCATTATTATCAAGAGCATCTTCGATGATCAGCGTGAAGAATCTGATAAAGGGAATGTATTTTCTATCTTGTTTATCCTTTCCCTTAACCACTCTAATCATTTGATCCCAGACGATCTTTGCAAAGTCATAATGTACATTGTGTGTGACTGCATAGTAGATAGACAATGAAGCCTTTGACATCAGATCAATCCCTTTCTGTGATGGCATCAAACAAGTACACAACACATTATACATTGTATGCCATAGAGTTGCAATATTTCCTCTTTTGAAATCTCGCAATGTTGCCAACTCTCCTTCATAACCCAACGAATGAACTCCTGCCAACATTTCTTCAATAGATGGAAGTTCTTCGTATTCGTGTTCTTCGGGAAATCCAATAATAGATCTGAACCCATCCAAGTTAAATCGACAATTGAAAATCTCATCATCTGATTGCAGAGTGAATTTGAAGTAATCTGGAGTCTTGTGTTTATTACTTCCTTTTACGTGTTCAATTGATTCCCAAAGTTCAAACATATACTTCTCTGGAACAATTGCACCTCCAGTTAGAGCATTATTCAGTGGATGATGAATTAGTATCTCCGTAATGATAGGAAATTTGCAAACAAATGGAACATGTAAAGCTTGGTTGGCTTGCATCTTCATTGTATCTCCTTCTTTAAACATTGCCATCTCGGGATTTTTTAATTTTCTGTTATAAGACAAACTGACCAAAAGTTTTGACCAGAAAACATGTTTAACACAACACAGAAAAAAATAAACAACAAAATACCAACATTTAAGAGACACATTTAATACACAAAGACAATGTTTTGCATATATATTATAAATGAAATAACAGAGTAGTACACAAAGGCGTTCGATACCCCGCATTTCACTCAAATATATATACAAAACATGACAATATATAAAATCACATAAGTATTAAAAGATAAGAAAACAAGGTAGTACACAAAGGCGTTCGATACCTTGCCTCTCACCCCAAACACTTATGAAATTTTATATATAGACAAACTCACAATATACAAACATACATACATTTGAAAATCAACACAATAAAAAAAATGACATAAAAAAAATTGGAAATTAAAAAAATAATAATAAAAAATGTTTTGGGAAAATGTTTTGGAATGAACTGTTTCACATAATCCATGGTCCAAGTCATCGGGTATTGGATTTAAACAATGTAATTGCCGAGCATAATACTCTACAAATGAGCAGTTAAGGTTTAAATCCTTGTGAATGTATGAATTTTCCTTTTTATTGAACAACAATAATGTTGTCAAATATAAATGATATATTCAATGAAAAATTTAAGTTTTGAAAGAAAATTTTCACCTTTGAAAAGATTTTCAATTTAAAATTTTGGAAAAAATTCTCTCAAAGTACTGTTTGCCGAGATAAAAGCTCTGCAAACAGTTGTTTTTAAAACTTTTTTGGAAAATTTTTTCTCAAAGTACTGTTTGCCGAGCTAAAAGCTCTGCAAACAATTGTTTCTAAAATTTTTGGAAAATTTTCTCAATTCACTATTTGCCGAGCAAAATGCTCTGCAAATAGTTGTCTCTAAAAACTTTTGAAATTTTTTTCTCAAAGTACTGTTTGTCGAGCAAAATGCTCTGCAACCAGTTGTTTCTAAGACTTTTGAAAAAAATTTCTCAATTAACTATTTGCCGAGCAAAATGCTCTGCAAATAGTTGTTTCTAACACTTGGTGAAAATTTTTCAAGGGTTCAAGTCTTGAACAAAGTTTGAAAATTTAAAATGCATTGTTTGCCGAGCAAAATGCTCTGCAAACAATGGTTCTAAGACTTAAAAAAATTTGGATTTTAAAACACACTGTTTGCCGAGCAAAATGCTCTGCAAACAGTTGTTTCTAAGAAAGCAAAACATTTTTTTAGTAAAAAGTGCTGTTTGCCGAGCAAAAAGCTCTGCAAACAGTTCTTTGAAGACTTGGGGAAAAATTTGGATTTCAAAAAGGCCTGTTTGCCGAGCAGAAAGCTCTGCAAACAGTTGTTTCTTAAACTTTGAAAATTTTTGAAGTTCAGAATCAACTAAATGCCGAGCACAATGCTCTGCATTAAGTTGTTTTAGAGACTTAGAGAGAAAAAAAATTGGTTTTCTAAAAACAACTATTTGCCGAGCATTAAGCTCTGCAAATAGCATTTTTTGATCCAAAATCTTGGTTGGTAAAATGAAGAACATGTTATTCATGATTTATGAAGATTTGAAGGTTTAAAGATCAAAAACCCCCATTTGCCGAGCAGACTGCTCTGCAAATGGTACTTTCTAAAAAATTTCAAGACATTACCCAAACCTTCATCAAATCATACCCAGAAAACCATAATAATCATGCAGATTAAGACATAAAATCATGTAAACAATAAGTATCAGTCCTAATCATGCATCTAACATCTCAAACAAACACAAACAATCATCATAAAATGCATAGGAATCATGGCAGTTCTAAGAGGCATATGATCAAACAGTTGGAGATCAAATATTAATCAAAAATCATTACCTTAAACCAGTTAATATGATCGATGAACTGATGATGTATGAACATAAAATGCACACTTGAAGAACCCCACTTGGATTATAATGATCAAAAATAAAAAATTTTGATTGATTGATGTGATGTTTTGATCGATTTAAGAGAGAAAAAGATAAGATATTTTGTTTAAAATTTTGAAAGTGGAACAACTTGGCCCGCCCATTTCTATTTATAGTCAAACACGGGTTGCGGGTCTGGGTTTGACCCGCGTGTCAACCCGAAAAAAAAACGGTCATGGGCTAAAGAAAGTAGATGGGCTCAAATGTTTGGTCTTTTCAAACAAACAAACAACAAACAAAATTAAAAAAAAATTCAGAGAAAAAAAATAAAAAAATAATAAAAACAAAAAAAATTGAATAACAAATAAAAAAAATCTTTTTATCTTTTTCAAATTTTATCATTTTGTATTTGGTTTTTCAATTTAAACAAACACACATAAACAAAAATAAACTTTTTAAACAAGAAAAAAAATTACACATATTATCACATATAAAGCAAACAATTAATTTTCACGCATTGCACACTCCCCCTCAAATTAAGCATTTTAGACTATACTAAATTTACAAACTCCCCCTAAAATCATGCATTCTACCCTTTTTCCCCCCCTCAAACATTGTAAGCAATATCAAGTAAAACACATCAATGTTTGAAACATAAAATGAACATAGAATACATGGCATTGAAGCAATTAAGTTTGTAAATCAAGCATGCCCAACTTGGTTTTCAGAAAGTTAAACCTAGTTTCGTCCAAAGGTTTGGTGAAAAGGTCAGCAAGTTGGTAGTCTGTTGGGACAAAATAGAGTTCGATGTTACCTTTCTCGACATGGTCCTTAAGAAAATGGTATCAAACATCTATATGCTTGGTCTTTGTGTGCTGCACAGGATTGCAAGAAATAGCAATAGCACTCTTTGAGTCACAGTAAATGGGAATTCTGTTGAATTGAAATCTATAGTCAGTCAACTGCGTCTTCATCCAAAGCACTTGTGAACAACAGCTTGCTGCAGCAACATATTCTGCTTCTGCAGTAGATGTGGATACACAATTCTGTTTCTTTGAAGACCAACTGACCAATCTATCTCCCAGAAACTGTACACTCCCAGAGGTACTCTTTCGATCAAGCTTACAACCATGCACGAGGCGCTTGTTTCAGACCATATAAAGCTTTGTCTAACCTGTAAACATAGTCCGGATGTTTGGAATTCACAAAACCTTCTGGTTGTTCAATGTACACTTCTTCTTTGAGAATCCCATTTAAGAAGGCAGTTTTAACATCCATTTGGTAGACAGTGAATCTCTTGTAAGCAGCATAAGCGAGAAACATCCGAATAGCCTCTATCCGTGCAACTGGTGCGAATGTCTCATCATAGTCAATTCCATCTTGTTGGCAATATCCCTTCGCAACCAATCTTGCTTTGTTTCTGATAACAACTCCATTTTCATCCTTCTTGTTCTTGAAGATCCATTTTGTCTTAATTGGTTCCTTATGCTTGTAAGGATTAGGTACCAATTTCCACACTTGAAGACGTTCAAACTGATTTAGCTCTTCTTGAATCGCTTTGACCCAGTCTGGACATTGTAGAGCATCATTCACTGTTTTTGGTTCAACAATGCTTAGGAAGTTCACAAATAAACATTCATTAGCTGATGCAGATCTTGTCTGAACTCCTGTTGTTGGATTTCCAATGACTTGAGAAATCGGATGAGCTCTAGTCCATTTGGTTGTGTGTGGGATTGGATCAATCTGATCTCCAGATTCTTCAGAATCAACAAAATTAGGAGAATGTTGTTCAGTCAATTGTTCAAATGATAAAGCAATTGGTTCATCAATATCATCGGGATCGTAATCTTCTGGATTGGTTGATGGATTTGTAACTTGAGAAAAATTCTGGGGCTGAGTATGCAACTCTGAATTTTCATTGGTTGGAGGAGAATCAGATGTAGAAATATCATCTGATGATTGTGATTGTGTAAACTCATTTGGATTCGTCTCTTCGAAAAATTCATTATTATTGGAAGTTGATGGTTCATTCGGATTTGAATCGGATTCAGATACGTTGTTTGAAACTTTGAAAAATTCTTCAAATAAGATATCCAAATCTTCTGTTGTTCGTGTCGAGAATGATGATTTGACATTTGAAGTAGTCTTTGATGCGGAAACTTGCGGACATTGAAGTTCGGGTCTTGAACTGTGTTGTTCAAGAACCATTCCCGAGAGTTCATCAAATCTGACATTCATACTCTCTTCTATTCTCTTGGTTCTTCGGTTATATACTCGATAAGCAATTGACTCCTTTGAATAACCGATGAAATAGGCCTCATCGCCTTTTGGTTCAAATTTTCCCAGATTATCTCGATCATTGAGAACATAACAGACACATCCGAATATGTGCAAGAAGTTCACATTGGGCTTTCTGTTGTTGATCACCTCATACGGAGTTTTGTCAAACCTCTTGTTAATGATGGATCGATTTTGAGTAAAACATGCAGTAGCAACAGCTTCAGCCCATAAGTTGGGAGGTAACTTTGAGTAGGCAAGCATTGTTCTAGCTGCTTCAACAAGAGTTCGATTTCTTCGTTCAACCACTCCATTCTGTTGAGGTGTTCGGGCAGCGGAAAATTGGTGAGTAATTCCCATGGACTTAAAGAAAGAATCAATTGTTGAATTCTTGAATTCGGTTCCGTTGTCTGAGCGAACAATTCTAACAGATGATTTGAGATTAACTTGGGTCTTCTTGATGAAATCAATGATTACTTGCGGCGTGTCACTCTTTGCGTGAAGAAAGAATACCTAAGTGTAACGAGAATAATCATCTACAATCACGAGAATGTATCGTTTGCCATGGATACTCTGAACTTTCATTGGACCACACAAATCCATATGAAGAAGGTGCAAAGGACCTTCAGTACTCAGATGCTGTTTGGGTTTGTGTGAAGCTTTCATCATCTTTCCAATTGCGCAAGCTGGACAAACATGTTCACTTTCATACTTGTAGTCTGGAAGACCTTCAACAAGTTGTTTATCCACGAGAGCATTTATCGTCTGAAAATTAAGATGAGAAAGTCAGCGATGCCATAACCAAGAGTTTTGAGCAGTTGCTTTTGAAAGCAGACAAATCCCTGAAGAATTAGGTGGAATGTTGTTGAGATCAATTGTAAACAAATTGTTATCTCTCGTTCCTATAAGGATATCCACACCTTCTTCAGTCTGCACTTTACATTCATATCTCCTGAATAAGACTTGAAGATCATTGTCACAGAATTGTCCAACGCTAAAAAGATTGTGTCCTAGTCCTTCAACATAGGAAACTCTCTTGATAGTGACTCCGTTTTTAACAATGTCTCCATAACCAAGAATAGGAGCAATATGATCGTTTCCGAATCTTACGGTTCCCATGAACTTCTCAACAAAGTTTGTAAGAATGGACTTATTCCTGGTCATGTGACGAGAACATCCCGAGTCCACATACCATACACATATAAGGTATTCCTGCAAGAACAATGAATATTATTTAGGTACCCATTTTGACTGGGTCCTTGCAGGTTAGGAGATTAACATGCAAGCACACATTAAAACAAAATATGAAACATACAGTTAGCACACAAACTACCATTTTATTAGTCACAACAAATAAGCACACACAAGAGTTCAAAATACAAAATACGAATTACAAGCAACAAACAGAAATTGTTTATACACAAGTTTTCGCACAAGTAGGATTAGTCCTATAAGTTTGAGCACTTTGTAAGGAATTTGATCTACGAACTATCCAAACTTGTTTGACATTGGTTGAGTTTCCATCAAGTTTCACTTTCCTAGTAGCATGCAAAAATCTATCTTTTGAGATCCATTTACTGCTACTATTCAAGCACACGTTACCTGAAACACGAATATTTTTTGAGTTAGAAATCACTTGCGAATTAATGTTCTTAACAGGTTCCTTCTTGACGGTTTCATTGATTTTGTTTGTTTTCTTGACATTGTTAGGTGACAACCAACCATATTGATCTTTGTATTTAGTGATTCCCGTGACTGTATCTCTGACCTTCTGTAATGTGCACTTATAAGATGTCTGAGCATACCTAGGAACACTAGAATACTTCACAGTCTTAGGTTGTTTGTTACCTAACTTCACAGATTCAACTTTAACAGTCCTAGATCCACTGTTCTGTTTGACTTCCTTTCTGGACTTAGGTACAAATTCCACCTTAGTCATCTTTGATTGTTTAGGAGTCTTTGTTTTCTTTGAAGCAATGGTATCTTTTGTCTGTTTTTGTTTCAAGATATGAATGGCTGGCCAATGGTATGCCCTATATTATAAGCATTACCGGATGGCCCATGTATAAGCATATATATATTATATATGTCTATATATATATTAGTCATTATTGGAATAACAGTATGAAAATAAGATCTATATATATATATATATATATATATATATATATATATATATATATATATATATATATATATATATATATATATATATATATATATATATATATATATATATATATATATATATATATATATATATATATATATATATATATATATATATATATATATATATATATATATATATATATATATATATATATATATATATATATATATATATATATATATATATATATATATATATATATATATATATATATATATATATATATATATATATATATATATATATATATATATATATATATATATATATATATATATATATATATATATATATATATATATATATATATATATATATATATATATATATATATATATATATATATATATATATATATATATATATATATATATATATATATATATATATATATATATATATATATATATATATATATATATATATATATATATATATATATATATATATATATATATATATATATATATATATATATATATATATATATATATATATATATATATATATATATATATATATATATATATATATATATATATATATATATATATATATATATATATATATATATATATATATATATATATATATATATATATATATATATATATATATATATATATATATATATATATATATATATATATATATATATATATATATATATATATATATATATATATATATATATATATATATATATATATATATATATATATATATATATATATATATATATATATATATATATATATATATATATATATATATATATATATATATATATATATATATATATATATATATATATATATATATATATATATATATATATATATATATATATATATATATATATATATATATATATATATATATATATATATATATATATATATATATATATATATATATATATATATATATATATATATATATATATATATATATATATATATATATATATATATATATATATATATATATATATATATATATATATATATATATATATATATATATATATATATATATATATATATATATATATATATATATATATATATATATATATATATATATATATATATATATATATATATATATATATATATATATATATATATATATATATATATATATATATATATATATATATATATATATATATATATATATATATATATATATATATATATATATATATATATATATATATATATATATATATATATATATATATATATATATATATATATATATATATATATATATATATATATATATATATATATATATATATATATATATATATATATATATATATATATATATATATATATATATATATATATATATATATATATATATATATATATATATATATATATATATATATATATATATATATATATATATATATATATATATATATATATATATATATATATATATATATATATATATATATATATATATATATATATATATATATATATATATATATATATATATATATATATATATATATATATATATATATATATATATATATATATATATATATATATATATATATATATATATATATATATATATATATATATATATATATATATATATATATATATATATATATATATATATATATATATATATGTAACCAAATACGAGTGTTTATATTAATATTATATATATATATAACAAATATATAATATATATATATATATATATATATATAACTCACAATAGTAATTGTTTACAATAATAAAAATAAAAATGGTGAAATCGGCCGTCCCCGGGATCGAACCTGGGTCTAGGCCACACCCTTTCGCGCATTTAGCCAACCGCGCTAAATGCCTAGTGTTGTGAAAGTTCTCTTATGATTAAATATAAGCATATGTACAATAAATTCCTAATTCACGCATATATTGTAAGTTCATATGAATTTTCTTTCCTAAACAAAATTTCTCGAGGAAGGGAAAACAAATGAGAAGATTTAACTACAAGCTGTTTAAGTAATTAAACTTGGAGAAGTTGAACGAAAGAGCTGTAGGAGTGTTCTCTAAGATAGAGAATATTGAAGCAGTCATTTCCACTAATGAGCATGAAGTCGATCGTCAAGTTAAAAATGTTGCTAGAACTTTTAACTGGGGAATAGTTTGAGTAAGAGTCGTGAGAAAATCGTCGTGCATATGGAAAAATTGTTATAAATTATAAAATCGAATCGATTATAAACATGAACAAAAGTAAGAATTTTATTTGATTGAACATAGCAAGCCACTATTACAAACATTAATAATACATTCGCTCTCAACTGGAACATACACTGGACTAAGTGGCTCGGTGTGGCTTGGCTAACTCTTGCTCAATCTGCCTTAAGAAGTTGGTATTACTGGGATCCTTGGAACAAATCTTCCAAATGTTTGTTAAGAAATGAGTAGAAGCCTTATCGATCTCACTTAAACGAAAGAACTTCTCATCCCCATCCTCTGAAGTGTAGAAGATCCCAGCAGGCCTACTTAAGACCCTTCCTTCCACAAACACTATGCCCTTTGGAAGCTGAAGATTTAACAAGGCATCATCGTCAGCTGGTGGGAGCATATCGGGAGCGGATGATGAGGCGCCAACAGTTCTTAGTCTTTTCACGGGTCTTTGAGAAAGTAGAGGAGTGCTACTTTCGTCGCCTCTCAGAGTGATATCTTCTTTCCCCGTAGTTTTCTGTAGATACTCCCTTAGACTTGCTTCACCTTTAGCCATTTTGGCATACCACTCAGCTTCTCTTTTACTAGCAAGTTCTAATATGTTGACATGTTGACTTGCTGGTGTTTGCACCTCAAAACCTGTTTCTCCTGCTTCTGCAAGCAGTAGTTCTTTAGCTAACTTCAGAGAAGCCTCTTCCTCCATCGCTTGTATTTTCTGACGTTCTATAATCT
This sequence comes from Erigeron breviscapus, assembly GCA_034093135.1. Taxonomy (NCBI): domain Eukaryota; kingdom Viridiplantae; phylum Streptophyta; class Magnoliopsida; order Asterales; family Asteraceae; genus Erigeron; species Erigeron breviscapus. Next base: position 121,664,984 of record CM067169.1, on the reverse strand, counting down.
CTTTCCCTTGAAAACAGTTGGGTCAACTGTTGCTTCAACTTCTTCAGATTGTGAGAAATCAGCAAGTTGATACAACAACCCTTTAATTTCTCTAAATTCTGCTTCAAGTTTTGTTTGTTTATCGATAGATTTTCTCAATAGTGCTCTATCAGCTGCTAGGAGAAAAGGAGTGCTATAGTGTATTTGGTCGATTTGAGAAGTAAGAGACTTAAACGAGTTGGTTTGTTCAGTAGAAAGTGATACTATAATGCTGTTAAGTTGTTCAATTTGCTCTGACAAAAGCTCGATTGAATGTTCAAGTGCAATAATAATTGGATGCAATAAAGAAATAAAAATAAAAATGGTGAAATCGGCCGTCCCCGGGATCGAACCTGGGTCTAGGCCACACCCTTTCGCGCATTTAGCCAACCGCGCTAAATGCCTAGTGTTGTGAAAGTTCTCTTATGATTAAATATAAGCATATGTACAACAAATTCCTTAATTCACGCATATATTGTAAGTTCATATGAATTTTCTTTCCTAAACAAAATTTCTCGAGGAAGGGAAAACAAATGAGAAGATTTAACTACAAGCTGTTTAAGTAATTAAACTTGGAGAAGTTGAACGAAAGAGCTGTAGGAGTGTTCTCTAAGATAGAGAATATTGAAGCAGTCATTTCCACTAATGAGCATGAAGTCGATCGTCAAGTTAAAAATGTTGCTAGAACTTTTAACTGGGGAATTCCTAGTAAATTTCCCTAGCTGACATAAAAATTCAAATGAAAAGAGACATTGCTAGATACGTTAGTGAATGCAATACATGTTTGCAAGTAAAGGTCGCCCATAAGAAACCACCCGGTTTACTGGTTCAACCGGTAACACCGGTGTGGAAATGGGAGAATATTGATATGGACTTCATCACGAAGTTACCTAGGACGAGTAGTGGTCGGGACACCATTTGGGTGATAATTGAACGGTTGACTAAGTCGGCTCACTTATTAGCCATCCGGGAAGACAACAAATTTGACACCATGGTACGTTGTACCTCAAGGAAGTGGTATCCAAACTTGGAGTGCCGATTTCCGTCATAACCAATCGGGATACCCGATTTACCTCAAAGTTTTGGAAGGCGTTCCAAAGAGCGATGGGTACTCAACTTAGTGTGAGTACGACGTTCCATTCGCAAACTGACGGTCAAATATGAAAAGAGAAATAAATTTGAATCCTGTATAATGCCTTAGTCAGACTTACTTGTATCTAGACAGAACATCTATACTATATGTGTACATACTTGTTTGATGTTGATTAATCGTTTGATTGATTGTTCGATTTACGCATTAATTATGTGTGATTGTCTAATGTAGATTAGATACTTATATGCCATGTCTCCTAATATCGATTAATTGACACTAAGACAAAACATAAATCAAGTTAAGTATATTTTTATTTGATACAATCTAGATTTCGAGGGCGAAATCCTTTTAACTGGGGAATAATGTAACATTTGTGAAATTTGACTAGATTTGACTCGCAAATTTAATGTAAATGATTTTCGTGAATAGTACCGTATACATGAATAGTAACTATGAATAGTAACCGTATTTGTAAATAGTACCGTATATGTGAATAGTAACGTATTCATGAATAGTGATTAAGAATAGTAATCACAAATAGTAACGGTAAATAGTAAAGGTAAAAAGCATATTGTAACATCCGTAATTTTTACCCGTTGACCGTGTATGTATTTTGACTAACTATTTCAATAAACGAAAACTTTGAACATAGTTGTGTACATTTATCTATATATTGGGCCAATTATAGTGTAATGATGAATTTCAAATGTCATAATTGGATTTCTAGAATTAGGCCAATGTTGCAAGACCATGATATTGGCCCAAACGTGTTATGAAAATTATAGACGATAATTGAATACTGTAGTAATCGGGAAAACATATATACGAAACTTTAAGTATAATGTACGGTTTCAATAGTGTCGGTGGAACAGTGTTGGTGGTTAGCTAATAATTTCATTAATGGGACAAATATCGACATAATTTTATGAAAAGAAGGGATACGCGTGATGTTTCTTGTTGTTTATTGATCATGAATCTAATCCCTTAGCTGGATAAATATCCCATTTATCTGTTTAACCTGTTATAATCAATCATTAATTTATTTTATTATTCATGAAATAAAAACCCTTTATACCATTATGTTTTAGTATGAATAATATGAGTTCATTCGAAATCTAGTACATTTAGCGATTTGGAATTAGTACAAGAGTTCAAGGATCGAAAGAAATATTAATTGCCTTATGGAAATGACAAATGAAGTTAAAATGACAATTTAATACTTAAGTAGTATCATTTACTTTAATTTAGAATTCGTTGTTTCAACGAAAAATATTATAAGTAATTAATTAAACAAGTAGAGTGCAGAAAAACACTGCTAACTTGTTTTGGCCATAACTTTTGAACCGTAACTCCGTTTTTGACGATTCAAATCGCCACGTTTTCATAAAAGAGTCTATTTTCTAATGAAAGTAGGTCGAAGTTCGACCATCACTGTAGCAACAGTAGGTCGAAGTTCGACCATGAATAGTAAAACATATTTATGCCTATATATATGGATCTTTTTACTTACTTCTTTGATTTTAGGATCAAAAGAAAAACACACACACATAATCTTCATCAAAAATTCAGTTTTCATAAACAAGAAAAGATAAGTATTTGTGTTTATCTTGATCATTTTAAGTTTTACAATAATCAAATACTTGAGTATTCTTGTGTTTAACGTTTGTGAAATTTTTTTTGCAATAATCAAACACTTGTATATTCTTGTGTTTAACGTTTGTGAAATTGTAATTATGATTATGGGTAACATTTCATACCATTGATCTTATCGTTGTACAAGTTCTTAAGCACCTAATATATGAAATAGGTCAACTTCGACCATTTTTGTAATCTGGTGTTGAATTTTTGTATAACTACGATTTTTGGGTAACATAGAACGTTGGTGTTGAGTTCAGAAGATATTAACTATACTTACACGTGGCTTGAAAGGCAAGCTGTTTAGCTGTAAGTCCGCCGTAAAGGCAAGCTGTTTAGCTGTAAGTCCGCCGTAAAGGCAAGCTGTTTAGCTGTAAGTCCGCCGTAAAGGCAAGCTGTTTAGCTGTAAGTCCGCCGTAAAGGCAAGCTGTTTAGCTGTAAGTCCGCCGTAAAGGCAAGCTGTTTAGCTGTAAGTCCGCCGTAAAGGCAAGCTGTTTAGCTGTAAGTCCGCCGTAAAGGCAAGCTGTTTAGCTGTAAGTCCGCCGTAAAGGCAAGCTGTTTAGCTGTAAGTCCGCCGTAAAGGCAAGCTGTTTAGCTGTAAGTCCGCCGTAAAGGCAAGCTGTTTAGCTGTAAGTCCGCCGTAAAGGCAAGCTGTTTAGCTGTAAGTCCGCCGTAAAGGCAAGCTGTTTAGCTGTAAGTCCGCCGTAAAGGCAAGCTGTTTAGCTGTAAGTCCGCCGTAAAGGCAAGCTGTTTAGCTGTAAGTCCGCCGTAAAGGCAAGCTGTTTAGCTGTAAGTCCGCCGTAAAGGCAAGCTGTTTAGCTGTAAGTCCGCCGTAAAGGCAAGCTGTTTAGCTGTAAGTCCGCCGTAAAGGCAAGCTGTTTAGCTGTAAGTCCGCCGTAAAGGCAAGCTGTTTAGCTGTAAGTCCGCCGTAAAGGCAAGCTGTTTAGCTGTAAGTCCGCCGTAAAGGCAAGCTGTTTAGCTGTAAGTCCGCCGTAAAGGCAAGCTGTTTAGCTGTAAGTCCGCCGTAAAGGCAAGCTGTTTAGCTGTAAGTCCGCCGTAAAGGCAAGCTGTTTAGCTGTAAGTCCGCCGTAAAGGCAAGCTGTTTAGCTGTAAGTCCGCCGTAAAGGCAAGCTGTTTAGCTGTAAGTCCGCCGTAAAGGCAAGCTGTTTAGCTGTAAGTCCGCCGTAAAGGCAAGCTGTTTAGCTGTAAGTCCGCCGTAAAGGCAAGCTGTTTAGCTGTAAGTCCGCCGTAAAGGCAAGCTGTTTAGCTGTAAGTCCGCCGTAAAGGCAAGCTGTTTAGCTGTAAGTCCGCCGTAAAGGCAAGCTGTTTAGCTGTAAGTCCGCCGTAAAGGCAAGCTGTTTAGCTGTAAGTCCGCCGTAAAGGCAAGCTGTTTAGCTGTAAGTCCGCCGTAAAGGCAAGCTGTTTAGCTGTAAGTCCGCCGTAAAGGCAAGCTGTTTAGCTGTAAGTCCGCCGTAAAGGCAAGCTGTTTAGCTGTAAGTCCGCCGTAAAGGCAAGCTGTTTAGCTGTAAGTCCGCCGTAAAGGCAAGCTGTTTAGCTGTAAGTCCGCCGTAAAGGCAAGCTGTTTAGCTGTAAGTCCGCCGTAAAGGCAAGCTGTTTAGCTGTAAGTCCGCCGTAAAGGCAAGCTGTTTAGCTGTAAGTCCGCCGTAAAGGCAAGCTGTTTAGCTGTAAGTCCGCCGTAAAGGCAAGCTGTTTAGCTGTAAGTCCGCCGTAAAGGCAAGCTGTTTAGCTGTAAGTCCGCCGTAAAGGCAAGCTGTTTAGCTGTAAGTCCGCCGTAAAGGCAAGCTGTTTAGCTGTAAGTCCGCCGTAAAGGCAAGCTGTTTAGCTGTAAGTCCGCCGTAAAGGCAAGCTGTTTAGCTGTAAGTCCGCCGTAAAGGCAAGCTGTTTAGCTGTAAGTCCGCCGTAAAGGCAAGCTGTTTAGCTGTAAGTCCGCCGTAAAGGCAAGCTGTTTAGCTGTAAGTCCGCCGTAAAGGCAAGCTGTTTAGCTGTAAGTCCGCCGTAAAGGCAAGCTGTTTAGCTGTAAGTCCGCCGTAAAGGCAAGCTGTTTAGCTGTAAGTCCGCCGTAAAGGCAAGCTGTTTAGCTGTAAGTCCGCCGTAAAGGCAAGCTGTTTAGCTGTAAGTCCGCCGTAAAGGCAAGCTGTTTAGCTGTAAGTCCGCCGTAAAGGCAAGCTGTTTAGCTGTAAGTCCGCCGTAAAGGCAAGCTGTTTAGCTGTAAGTCCGCCGTAAAGGCAAGCTGTTTAGCTGTAAGTCCGCCGTAAAGGCAAGCTGTTTAGCTGTAAGTCCGCCGTAAAGGCAAGCTGTTTAGCTGTAAGTCCGCCGTAAAGGCAAGCTGTTTAGCTGTAAGTCCGCCGTAAAGGCAAGCTGTTTAGCTGTAAGTCCGCCGTAAAGGCAAGCTGTTTAGCTGTAAGTCCGCCGTAAAGGCAAGCTGTTTAGCTGTAAGTCCGCCGTAAAGGCAAGCTGTTTAGCTGTAAGTCCGCCGTAAAGGCAAGCTGTTTAGCTGTAAGTCCGCCGTAAAGGCAAGCTGTTTAGCTGTAAGTCCGCCGTAAAGGCAAGCTGTTTAGCTGTAAGTCCGCCGTAAAGGCAAGCTGTTTAGCTGTAAGTCCGCCGTAAAGGCAAGCTGTTTAGCTGTAAGTCCGCCGTAAAGGCAAGCTGTTTAGCTGTAAGTCCGCCGTAAAGGCAAGCTGTTTAGCTGTAAGTCCGCCGTAAAGGCAAGCTGTTTAGCTGTAAGTCCGCCGTAAAGGCAAGCTGTTTAGCTGTAAGTCCGCCGTAAAGGCAAGCTGTTTAGCTGTAAGTCCGCCGTAAAGGCAAGCTGTTTAGCTGTAAGTCCGCCGTAAAGGCAAGCTGTTTAGCTGTAAGTCCGCCGTAAAGGCAAGCTGTTTAGCTGTAAGTCCGCCGTAAAGGCAAGCTGTTTAGCTGTAAGTCCGCCGTAAAGGCAAGCTGTTTAGCTGTAAGTCCGCCGTAAAGGCAAGCTGTTTAGCTGTAAGTCCGCCGTAAAGGCAAGCTGTTTAGCTGTAAGTCCGCCGTAAAGGCAAGCTGTTTAGCTGTAAGTCCGCCGAGGCAAGTTGTTGAACTGTAAGTCCGCCGTTTGAGTACTTTAAGTACTACATGTACATCCGAGTGTATAGACGTATACACTTGTGTTGAATTGATGATTTGATATGATTTTGAGGTACATTGCATGACATTGACACGCATACTGGCATTCATACACATTTGATGCATTGCATGACATTGATGTGTTTACGATACATTTATTGAAATGATTCCAATTGTACTTGATTGTATATGAACTGTTTTGTATCGTTTGTTGTTTGGATATGTTGTTGTCTAACAGGTGACGTACATGCGTTTGTTGTAAGTACATTGTTTGATGTTGTTATTAATAATAATGTTATTGATGATGGTTCCTTGTGAACCATTACTACGAACTCACCAACCTTGTGTTGACACTTGCTAGTACACTTTTCAGGTAATCAGGTGAATCAAGATAGAGATACATGATTGTTGATAGCTTGAACCCGGACTTGGACTAATATGGATCAAGGATTCATTTACCATCTTTTGCATTATGCTTAGGATCGTTTGCCATCGTTTGGGTTGACTTGTAAACTTTTGGTGACTAATTGCTCCTTATGTATTTTATACTTGTATTTGACATTACTCATCGAATTCACTGAATTCATGTATTTCATTTAGTTGCCTACGATAATTCCACTGTGTGCTATATAATTTCCGTAATATCTCAGGCCCAGCTCGGGGTGTTACATTGGGACATTTTGTCTGTTTTGGTTTTGACACAGTCTGTGGTGAATTGTTTGTCTCTGATTGCTGGGTGGTCTATGGTCTTTTGAACTTGTCAAATGGGGAAGGTTGTGAAGATTCTGGCTTTGGAATCCTTTGTAAGAAAAATTCATTTTTATCCTCCTTTTGAACAAAAAGTTTTTCAAATTCAGGGTCAAAATCATGATCTCCTTCCAAATAATTTGACAAATTATCAGATTCCAACTTCACACTCAATTCACTTGGTTTAACTGGACAGGGACTTTCTTTGAGTGAAACTGATGCTTTTTCTTTTTCCTTAAAAGATTGAAGTGCAAGTTTCTGAAATTCAAATTCAATTTTCAGTTTGTTTAGATCCTTTAGCACATTCAACTTTTGTTCTTTTTCTCTTTCAAATTTTTGTTTAAAAGCATCAATTTCATTCAAGTATGATTCTGTTTCCTCAGAAAACTTTGGGTAAGACTCAGTCGGAAAGAAATGGTCATCAAGGTCATTAACATCATATGCATCATCTAAATCACAATCAGTTTGAACAGAAACATGCACAGATGAATTCACAACTTTGCCAGTTGAACATGCACTTTGTGAAGTTTTCTCACTTTGACACACAGACTGTTTTGGTAGAGTAGAGGTGGACATAACTTCACAAACAGGACAGTCTGGGTGGTCACAATTATCTTCATGAGTCTTTGGTAAGTCATAGTGATTTGTAGTCTTCAAACTCTCTATCAAAGATTGCTTTTCATCAAGAGATTTTTTCAAATCATCGATTACCTTTTCCAAAACTTTTTGTGGTACATATGGTCTCAAATTTTCTGGTTTTGGAATTGGAATTGGATTTTCCAAAGGTTTTTCCGTAAAACACTCAAGAATTTCAGGTATGACAACCTCTTGATCATCTTTATTTGTTTTACGTGTTGGGTGATCGAAAAAATCATATGACTCATCCATTAACTCGTAGTTAAAATAGACTTTAGCACCCTTTTTCAGAAAATCATCAGACTCAAAATCACTATGTTCAGGGCGAACAAATTAGTCGGTCATCCCATATCTCATATAAGACTCGTTGTATAAAGATGGGATTTCTTCTTGTGCTTCGAGCAAACATTTCGGATTGACATATCTCAACCCTGACGTGAATTCAGATTTTGAATTTCTAGGCCTGTTTAAAAAGATTTGTTGATATGAACGATTTATCTTATACAATTTATCTTGATAAGACTTGATTTCAGCTTTAAGCTCATCATTTTCCTTGTCAAGTTTTTGTTTAAGAGAATCTTTAATACAACAATCATATTTTAGGTCTGAAATTTTATTTTCCAATTCATTCACATCCGGGATAGACTCTTTTAATTTGACATTTAAAGACTCGATGTCTTCAGCCACATCATTTGCTCGAAACATTTCATTTGTCTTTTCTACTTGCAGTTGTCTGACAGTTTTGGACAATTCAAGAACTTTGGTCTCAAGTTCTTGTTTTTCAAGATGCAGTTTCGAGTTTGGAGTAAAAGTTATTGCTGATTTTTCAGATTTCATATTTTCAAAATCCTTTTGAAGTAAATTCAATTTGTTTTGAGAATTTTGAAAATTATTTTCTTTAGCTTCCAAATCTTTGGTTAATTTTGAAATCTTTTTACTCAACTCACTGCAGTCTTTTCTTGTTTCGTCACTCAAATTCATGTAATATCTTAAGACAGATTTAGGAAGTGTTACCTCTTCATCATCTGACGAATGTTCCTCATCTGAATCCAACTCCTTCGACTTCTTGATTTTCGTCATAAAGCAAACGTTTGCTGCAAGTTCATCAGCTTCTTCATCTGAAAGATGAAGCCATTTATCGTCCTCAGCAAGAAGTGCAATGCCACTCTCTTGTTGTCTTGCAAGCAACAGCTTGTACTTATAGTATTCGGAGTTCTTTTGACGAGGCTTCGTACAGTTGATGGCAAAGTGTCCCGGTACACCACAATTATAACACTTCTTGTCATCAGTTTTCTTCTCCATTGCCTTCTTCTCATACTTCTTCTGATTCTCAAACTTCTTCTCAGCACCACCATATTCCTTTTTCGTCTCAAACTTAGGAGCATTTGCTTGCTTAGCATATGAAGACACTGAGGATGTCCTAAGCTGATTGTTTGATGGCTTCTTCTTAAAGAATTTCTTTTTAAAGGCCTTTGTAAAATAAGCGAGTTCTTTATACATCTCTTTCTGCCTTTCATCAAGATCAGAATCGCTCATCTCAGATGAATCAGAATCAGTTTCAGCCTCAACAAAACTGTGTCTAGGCATTCTTGAAGTCTTCTTTTCTGCAACTAAGGCTAATGGATCTGCTTGAACACTCTCTTCCTTCTTCTTCTGAATTCTCAACACATCATCAACATTTAGTTTAAGTTTCTCATATAGGGTGTGAATGGTTAACTTTCCAAAATCAGATTGTTGGTTCAGCTGGGTTCCATAAACTTGCCACTCTTCTTCTAGATTCTTGATGAATTTGATATTCAGCTCCATGTTGGTCCTCTTCACATCATTCTTCCTTAACTCATTTATCACATTGCAGAATCTGATGTATACCTCATTCAGTGGTTCACCTTTTTTTTGTTTGAAAGTCTCATACATGTTCAAGACAGTCGACAACCTAATGGTGTTTGACACATCAGACCCCTCCATCTGTTTCTCAACTTCATCCCAGATATCCTTTCCGGTTTCGTATGAGTCTACATTGCAATAAATGTCATCAGGAAGTGCTTGATAGAGATATGCAATGGACATCTGATCTGCTTCAACTCGGTTTCTTTGATCTGTGTTCCAGCTTTCTTCCGGTAAAGCTTCCCCACTGACTGGATTCTTTGGAATTTCTGGTCCATCTTTGTATGATTTTCTCAGAAGCTTTCCATTTTTCTGTCTGTCAATCCAGTTGAGGAATCTTTTCTTCCACTGCGGGTAAGAACCTCTGAACAATACAGGTGGTCTTCCTTCTGAACCGAGGGCTAATGCTTCCCTTGAAGTCATTTCATTTAAATTCCAAAATACTTAAAGAAAATTTGAAAAATTTGAAAAATTTTATGAAACAACTAAATGTCGATCAAACTTCTCTGCAAATGATACAACACCTCTGAAACAACTAAATGCCGAGCAATAAGCTCTGCAAATAGTACAATGAGAAGATCACTTGGTCAAACATTTTTAGAATCAACTATTTGCCGAGCACAGAGCTCTGCAAATAGTACAATGAGACTTTTGTACTTAGTCGCAAACCAAAATCCTCTAAAACAACTATTTGCCGAGGAAAAACCTCTGCAAACAGTGCATGTAAGAACAATCACTTAGCCGAATTCCTTGAAACAATTATTTGCCGAAGTAAAACCTCTGCAAATAGTGCACGAGAGAACCAGTACTTAGAAGAACTTCTCTGAACCACCTATTTGCCGAGCAAACTGCTCTGCAAATAGTGTACGTATGTAAGTCCCCTCTGGTACGGATCGTTAATAGCTTGATCCTGTTATCAAGAGGTGCGGAATCCCTCTCTATAACGTGGTGATTCACAACTGTAACACCCGTTTCGTAAAAATATGGATTTCCAAAAATTTTTGCCTAACGGCGTTAAATCATGCGGAAACGATTTAGGAAAATACTCAACTAAAGAAAACAGTTGAGAAAACATTGGTGGTGTTACTAATAGCATCAAATCAGTAATAAAAGAAATCCATAAGATTGCCCAACATAAAGCAATCATAACATAGTCATTACATAAGTTCCCTAAAAGGAAATCATTGACATTAAGTCTATGCGAAGCTACTGGGTAAACTAAAGCCAACTTGATCATCTACCCATCTCTCGCCAAAGCTTCACACGTCATCTCACTGCTTAACCTGAGGGTGTCAACACATTACAAGAAACAAGTGTTAGCTATAAAGCTAAGTAAGATAACACCAGGTTTAAGCAAAACATTTAATCCATTTAAAACGTCACTTTAAAACATCACGTCATTTAATTAGGCCATCATATCAACATATAAACGTATCCACATCACATATAAGCATAGAGTTCTTGACCCTAAGCGTGCCTAATCATTTTCATCATTTCATCTCATCTCGTTAAGTTGTGACTAGGTCACCGTTAAGTTGTAACCGAAGTTACCGTTAAGGAAAGACAATGTCGATCCCTGAGTAGCACGTTATGTTCAAGACATTAGGTGGGTCATCAGGCCACCCGCAACTACTCGTCACATATGACTGTTGCAAGGAGCCACCCGAGCAACCATTTTTACGTACCTATTACCTCCGTCAGGCACGACGTACCTATTACCACCGTCAGGCACGATTTATACGTACCTATTACCTCCGTCAGGCACGGTTTATACGTACCTATTACCTCCGTCAGGCACGGTTTATACGTACCTATTACCTCCGTCAGGCACGGTTTATACGTACCTATTACCTCCGTCAGGCACGGGTTATGCATAACACTTATCATCTAATTAGCTCGAGCATTTACCACGTTTAGTTTAGGTTTCCACATTTATCCTAAACTAATCCACATCTATCATCATTTCACGTTAGGGCCCTTAAAACGTGCACGTGTCATGGCAACCCTAAAAGGTCTAGTGTTCTAGATGAACGAGCCACATATACATGCACATAACAACATTACAACATATCATTAACCACCGTTCATCATAACATATCATATCGTTAAGCATATCATTAACCTCCGTAAGCATATCATTAACCTCCGTAAGCATATCATTATCGTCACATAACATATCGTAAACGTCTCTACGGGGAAGCATTTCAGGCATAAACAACGTCATCATTAATTCCCCGAGTACCTCCCATATCAACCCAACCACATATGAGTTATACATTACCGTTTGGAGGTTATAGTTTACAAACCGTTTTTGTTGCACCCTCAGCGTGACAAAAGTAGCGTATCTTACCTCAAAGTAGTGTATGCGCGCAAACAAAAGCTAACAGTGCTTATTAGTACTCCCCGACACCTATCGTACATTAACATATGAAGTATAAGTCATTAGGGACATTAAATGGACTTTCATACGACTTTAGGACTCATAGAATCCGTCGAAACTCGACCTTCACTCACTAATTCAACTTTTCAGGAAACTTGACCTCAAAATCATCCTTTAAACTCATTACCATTAGAAAATAGACTCTCTCACGATTCTAGGGATAGCTTATTTGTCAAAAACGGAGTTACGGTTCAAAAGATATGGCCATTTGAAAAATCAAACGAATTTAGCTTCCAGAAAACGAACTTAGCTTCCAGAAAACGAATTTAGCTTCCAGAAAACGAATTTAGACCATACTGAACGAACTTAGCAATGCCCAAACGAACTTAGAAGACCAAAAACGAAGTTCATCTTCGTTTGAGCAATGATAAAACGAACTTAGACCCTTTAAAACGAATTTAGGCTTCAAGTTTTGTACTAACGAATTTAGAAAGCTTCATACGGACTTAGATGGTGCTCAAACGAACTTAAGCTTTGTGTCAAACGAATTTAGACACCCATGAACGAACTTAGAGGGCATCAAACGAACTTAGAACCTCAAAAACGAACTTAAGGTTCGTTTGGAACAAACAAAAACGAATTTAAGCTTCAGAAAACCCCTAACTTCCAGAAAACGAATTTAGCCTTTAAAAACGAACTTAAGCTTCAAACGAATTTAGCTTCCAGAAAACGAACTTAGCTTCCAGAAAACGAACTTAGACCATACTGAACGAACTTAGCAAGTTTTGAACGAACTTAGCTTCCAAACGAACTTAGAAGACCAAAAACGAAGTTCATCTTCGTTTGAGCAATGATAAAACGAACTTAGACCCTTTAAAACGAATTTAACATGAACCCTAACTTTGAGAAATTCCATTTATAATCAGATTTGATTCAATTAAAAACACCTTTAGATCTGAAAATACATCAATGAATCATTAGTTACCTGATAACACAATGGCCGATTAGATTCAACACCAAAACACACGATCGATTGACCCAAAAATCTTGAAGATTGCTTAAGAAATCACTTAGGGCTTGAATAGGCTTTGTATGTGTGTTTAATTATGAATAATGGCTGAAACTAATGAGAGATTAGGCTACCCTAATCACTAATCCCGTTTTTATCTTTTCAACATTGGCAAAATTGGTCCCTGGACTTCATATCGACTTTATTTCGCTTAAAAACACCTATTGGGGATACATATAACACACTAAAGCACTTTCGCACACTACAAAGGCCTTTTACACATCATTAAATCTACTTTATTGTCACTCATTAAAGATAATTAAATCTCCCATATAGGGCACATAAACATATAAACACATATTTCCACACAAACGTATCACGGACTTATAATTTGACCTAACGACGTTAGTCAACATGAACGATTAAGTTTTGGGATGTTACAATTACCTCCCCCTTAAGAGGATTCCGTCCCCGGAATCACTTCATCATCGAAAAGGTGGGGATAGGTCTCCCGCATTACGGACTCGGTCTCCCAAGTCATACTTTCGCCGTGATTGTGTCTCCACTTAATGAGAACTAGATCGATAGTCTTTCGTCGTAACTTCTTTTGTTTCCTTCCCATTATAGCAACAGGTTCCTCAACAATCTGCCTGTTGGGATTTATACTTACGTCCTCGAGTGGAATAACATCTGCTTCGTTTGCATAGCATTTACGTAGATAACACACATGAAATGTGTTGTGAATCGCGTGTAGTTCTGGAGGTAATTCCAGTTGAAATGCCTGTTCATTAACCTTCTTGATGATCTTAAAAGGTCCAATGAATCTAGGGCTTAACTTTCCACGTTTGCCAAATCGTAACACACCTTTCCAAGGCGACACCTTGAGTAAAACCATTTCACCTTCTTTAAAATCAAATGGTCTCCTTTTCTTATCAGCATATGACTTTTGCCTTTCGCGAGCAACACGCAAGGCTTCCTTTGCAACATTAACCTTATCGGCCGTAATTTGTACTACTTCGGGTCCAGCAAATTGCTTTTCCCCGGGCTCCAACCAACAACTAGGAGTCCGACACTTTCTACCATATAACATCTCATACGGTGGCATTCCAATGCTCGCATGATAACTATTGTTATACGCAAACTCAATAAGAGGTAGGTGTTTATCCCACGAACCACCATAATCCATCACACAAGCTCTGAGCATATCTTCGAGCGTTTGAATGGTCCTTTCACTTTGCCCATCGGTCTGCGGATGATAGGCTGTGCTCAAACGAACTTGAGTACCGAATTCCCGTTGAAAACTCTTCCAAAATTTGGAAACAAAGTGAGCATCACGATCGGACACAATCGATAACGGAACACCATGTTTAGTAACCACTTCATCAATATACATCGTAGCGAAGTTTTCCATAGGGGCAGTCTCACGAACTGGGAGGAAGTGAGCACTCTTCGTTAATCGATCGACAATAACCCATATCATATCGTGACCACGAGGCGTCCTCGGAAGTTTAGTCACAAAATCCATCGTAATGTGATCCCATTTCCACTCAGGGATCTCAAGTTGCTGAAATTTCCCGTAAGGCTTTTGATGTTCAGCTTTCACTTTAGCACACGTCAAACATTTCTGCACATACATCATCACATCGTTCTTAATACTGGGCCACCAATAAATCGGCTTCAAATCCGCATGCATCTTTGTGGCACCAGGGTGTACAGAATACTTAGTTTTGTGAGCTTCATCCATTACTAACTCACGATTGCCTCCATAAAGAGGAACCCATATTCTACCTTTATAGGTTCGAAGGCCACGACTATTTTCTTCCATTTGGAGTCTATTCTTCTTCTTTTTCCCAATAGACTCAGCTTTCACTTTAGCACACGTCAAACATTTCTGCACATACATCATCACATCGTTCTTAATACTGGGCCACCAATAAATCGGCTTCAAATCCGCATGCATCTTTGTGGCACCAGGGTGTACAGAATACTTAGTTTTGTGAGCTTCATCCATTACTAACTCACGATTGCCTCCATAAAGAGGAACCCATATTCTACCTTTATAGGTTCGAAGGCCACGACTATTTTCTTCCATTTGGAGTCTATTCTTCTTCTTTTTCCCAATAGACTCAGCTTTCACTTTAGCACACGTCAAACATTTCTGCACATACATCATCACATCGTTCTTAATACTGGGCCACCAATAAATCGGCTTCAAATCCGCATGCATCTTTGTGGCACCAGGGTGTACAGAATACTTAGTTTTGTGAGCTTCATCCATTACTAACTCACGATTGCCTCCATAAAGAGGAACCCATATTCTACCTTTATAGGTTCGAAGGCCACGACTATTTTCTTCCATTTGGAGTCTATTCTTCTTCTTTTTCCCAATAGACTCAGCTTTCACTTTAGCACACGTCAAACATTTCTGCACATACATCATCACATCGTTCTTAATACTGGGCCACCAATAAATCGGCTTCAAATCCGCATGCATCTTTGTGGCACCAGGGTGTACAGAATACTTAGTTTTGTGAGCTTCATCCATTACTAACTCACGATTGCCTCCATAAAGAGGAACCCATATTCTACCTTTATAGGTTCGAAGGCCACGACTATTTTCTTCCATTTGGAGTCTATTCTTCTTCTTTTTCCCAATAGACTCAGCTTTCACTTTAGCACACGTCAAACATTTCTGCACATACATCATCACATCGTTCTTAATACTGGGCCACCAATAAATCGGCTTCAAATCCGCATGCATCTTTGTGGCACCAGGGTGTACAGAATACTTAGTTTTGTGAGCTTCATCCATTACTAACTCACGATTGCCTCCATAAAGAGGAACCCATATTCTACCTTTATAGGTTCGAAGGCCACGACTATTTTCTTCCATTTGGAGTCTATTCTTCTTCTTTTTCCCAATAGACTCAGCTTTCACTTCGCACACGTCAAACATTTCTGCACATACATCATCACATCGTTCTTAATACTGGGCCACCAATAAATCGGCTTCAAATCCGCATGCATCTTTGTGGCACCAGGGTGTACAGAATACTTAGTTTTGTGAGCTTCATCCATTACTAACTCACGATTGCCTCCATAAAGAGGAACCCATATTCTACCTTTATAGGTTCGAAGGCCACGACTATTTTCTTCCATTTGGAGTCTATTCTTCTTCTTTTTCCCAATAGACTCAGCTTTCACATTGTCATCCTTTAACGCTTCAATTTGAGCTAAACGAATAGGTTCCAGTAAATTCGACTCCACTTTCGTAATCAATGCACATAACCTACTCTTTGCGTATCCCTTGCGACTTAAGGCATCAGCAACCACATTAGCTTTGCCTGGGTGATATTTAATCTCACAATCGTAATCCTTTAATAACTCCATCCACCGTCGTTGTCTAACATTCATATCCTTCTGCGTAAACACATACTGTAAGCTCTTATGATCCGTATAAAGGGTACACTTTGTACCATACAGATAATGTCGCCACAATTTTAGAGCAAAAACAACAGCAGCCAACTCAAGGTCGTGAGTAGGATAATTCCGCTCATGAGGCTTCAGCTGTCGAGAGGCGTAAGCGATAACTTTGTCTCCTTGCATCAGTACACACCCTAACCCCGTGATGGATGCGTCACTATAAACCACTAAATCATCAGTTCCTTCAGGTAAAGCTAGAACTGGAGCTTCACACAACTTCTATCTCTAACGGACAATCAGAATAACCCTCTCGTATAATAGTCGTTGCACCGTTAGCCACTTCTACTTCTATAGAACACCGTAAGGAACTAGTAATCATGTCTAACTTAGGAGCAAACAGAGTAGACACAAAAGATTTGTTCGCACCAGAATCAAATAACACATTAGCAGGTTTGGAGTTAACAATAAGGGTAGCAGTAACTACCTGGTCGTTTTCTTTGGCCTCTTCAGCCGTCATCTGATAAGCACGGGCTTTGGCCTTGGGAACTTCTGCCTTCTTTCCCTCGTCTTTCTTCATCTGTGGGCAGTCGGCAATACGATGCTTAGTGTCTCCACATTTGTAACATCTTGCTTTGTCAGTACACTCATCAATGGTATGACCCTGTGCTCCACACCCATTGCACCTGCGGGTCTTAGCAGAACACTGGTCAGAATGGATAGCTTTGCAGCCAGAGCACCATTTTTTCCATCTTTCTCAGTCTTTCCTTTGTCAGAGGACGAAGATCCCTTGAATTTCTTACCAAAACGGTTAGACCGTCTGAACTTCCTCTCATTACCAGACTTCCTTTCATCATCCTCATTCTCAACTTTCTTGTCCGAAGCGAAATCATCGTCAAGCTTCTTAGACTCCTTGATAGCTTCAGTCAGAGTCTTGTGCTGCCTACAGATACCTCGATAACTCGGAGGCAAACCATTATTAAAATCGTAACATGGTGTTTACTCTTGACACATAAGGTTTCAATACATAGTAATCTCTCCAACTTCATTACTTTGTGCACCCGTCAACACAAGCATGGCCATACAAACACGCTCGCGTCGTGATACAGTTGCAATTATGTTCCGGACCATAATTGTAATTGTATCCTTTCACATGCATGTTCGTTACCACATTTGTGTATCACCTCTTTTCCCATCGATTCCAATTCACATGATTTTCAGCACACATACAACATCTCATATCCTTTGCGGTCCTTGTCACTAATCCCATGGGCTAGGCAACATTGATGGGACACCAACTCACCTAATCCTCCAACCTTTGTCCATCTCAACAACTTCTCACATGCTATAAAGCACCAGTTCATCAAATTCAGTTAGAGGAATAGAAGATCACCTCGAGGACCGTCTCTCATAGCAATTACCTCCGTCAGGCACGGTTTATACGTACCTATTACCTCCGTCAGGCACGGTTTATACGTACCTATTACCTCCGTCAGGCACGGTTTATACGTACCTATTACCTCCGTCAGGCACGGTTTATACGTACCTATTACCTCCGTCAGGCACGGTTTATACGTACCTATTACCTCCGTCAGGCACGGTTTATACGTACCTATTACCTCCGTCAGGCACGGTTTATACGTACCTATTACCTCCGTCAGGCACGGTTTATACGTACCTATTACCTCCGTCAGGCACGGTTTATACGTACCTATTACCTCCGTCAGGCACGGTTTATACGTACCTATTACCTCCGTCAGGCACGGTTTATACGTACCTATTACCTCCGTCAGGCACGGTTTATACGTACCTATTACCTCCGTCAGGCACGGTTTATACGTACCTATTACCTCCGTCAGGCACGGTTTATACGTACCTATTACCTCCGTCAGGCACGGTTTATACGTACCTATTACCTCCGTCAGGCACGGTTTATACGTACCTATTACCTCCGTCAGGCACGGTTTATACGTACCTATTACCTCCGTCAGGCACGGTTTATACGTACCTATTACCTCCGTCAGGCACGGTTTATACGTACCTATTACCTCCGTCAGGCACGGTTTATACGTACCTATTACCTCCGTCAGGCACGGTTTATACGTACCTATTACCTCCGTCAGGCACGGTTTATACGTACCTATTACCTCCGTCAGGCACGGTTTATACGTACCTATTACCTCCGTCAGGCACGGTTTATACGTACCTATTACCTCCGTCAGGCACGGTTTATACGTACCTATTACCTCCGTCAGGCACGGTTTATACGTACCTATTACCTCCGTCAGGCACGGTTTATACGTACCTATTACCTCCGTCAGGCACGGTTTATACGTACCTATTACCTCCGTCAGGCACGGTTTATACGTACCTATTACCTCCGTCAGGCACGGTTTATACGTACCTATTACCTCCGTCAGGCACGGTTTATACGTACCTATTACCTCCGTCAGGCACGGTTTATACGTACCTATTACCTCCGTCAGGCACGGTTTATACGTACCTATTACCTCCGTCAGGCACGGTTTATACGTACCTATTACCTCCGTCAGGCACGGTTTATACGTACCTATTACCTCCGTCAGGCACGGTTTATACGTACCTATTACCTCCGTCAGGCACGGTTTATACGTACCTATTACCTCCGTCAGGCACGGTTTATACGTACCTATTACCTCCGTCAGGCACGGTTTATACGTACCTATTACCTCCGTCAGGCACGGTTTATACGTACCTATTACCTCCGTCAGGCACGGTTTATACGTACCTATTACCTCCGTCAGGCACGGTTTATACGTACCTATTACCTCCGTCAGGCACGGTTTATACGTACCTATTACCTCCGTCAGGCACGGTTTATACGTACCTATTACCTCCGTCAGGCACGGTTTATACGTACCTATTACCTCCGTCAGGCACGGTTTATACGTACCTATTACCTCCGTCAGGCACGGTTTATACGTACCTATTACCTCCGTCAGGCACGGTTTATACGTACCTATTACCTCCGTCAGGCACGGTTTATACGTACCTATTACCTCCGTCAGGCACGGTTTATACGTACCTATTACCTCCGTCAGGCACGGTTTATACGTACCTATTACCTCCGTCAGGCACGGTTTATACGTACCTATTACCTCCGTCAGGCACGGTTTATACGTACCTATTACCTCCGTCAGGCACGGTTTATACGTACCTATTACCTCCGTCAGGCACGGTTTATACGTACCTATTACCTCCGTCAGGCACGGTTTATACGTACCTATTACCTCCGTCAGGCACGGTTTATACGTACCTATTACCTCCGTCAGGCACGGTTTATACGTACCTATTACCTCCGTCAGGCACGGTTTATACGTACCTATTACCTCCGTCAGGCACGGTTTATACGTACCTATTACCTCCGTCAGGCACGGTTTATACGTACCTATTACCTCCGTCAGGCACGGTTTATACGTACCTATTACCTCCGTCAGGCACGGTTTATACGTACCTATTACCTCCGTCAGGCACGGTTTATACGTACCTATTACCTCCGTCAGGCATATCATTAACCACCGTAAGCATATCATTAACCTCGTAACATATCATTAACCTCCGTAACATATCATTAACCTCCGTAACATATCATTAACCTCCGTAACATATCATTAACCTCCGTAAACATATCATTAACCTCCGTAACATATCATTAACCTCCGTAAACATATCATTAACCTCCGTAACATATCATTAACCTCCGTAACATATCATTAACCTCCGTAACATATCATTAATCGTAAACATATCATTAACCTCCGTAATCATATCATATATATCGTAAACATATCATTAACCTCCGTAATCATATCATTAATCGTAAACATATCATTAACCTCCGTAATCATATCATTAATCGTAAACATATCATTAACCTCCGTAACATATCATTAACCTCCGTAACATATCATTAACCTCCGTAAACATATCATTAACCTCCGTAACATATCATTAACCTCCGTAACATATCATTAACCTCCGTAACATATCATTAACCTCCGTAATCATATCATTAATCGTAAACATATCATTAACCTCCGTAATCATATCATATATATCGTAAACATATCATTAACCTCCGTAACATATCATTAACCTCCGTAACATATCATTAACCTCCGTAACATATCATTAACCTCCGTAACATATCATTAATCGTAAACATATCATTAACCTCCGTAATCATATCATTAATCGTAAACATATCATTAACCTCCGTAACATATCATTAATCGTAAACATATCATTAACCTCCGTAACATATCATTAACCTCCGTAACATATCATTAACCTCCGTAACATATCATTAACCTCCGTAACATATCATTAACCTCCGTAACATATCATTAACCTCCGTAACATATCATTAACCTCCGTAATCATATCATTAACCTCCGTAACATATCATTAACCTCCGTAACATATCATTAACCTCCGTAACATATCATTAACCTCCGTAAACATATCATTAACCTCCGTAACATATCATTAACCTCCGTAACATATCATTAACCTCCGTAACATATCATTAACCTCCGTAACATATCATTAACCTCCGTAAACATATCATTAACCTCCGTAATCATATCATTAATCGTAAACATATCATTAACCTCCGTAACATATCATTAATCGTAAACATATCATTAACCTCCGTAACATATCATTAACTCGTAACATATCATTAACCTCCGTAATCATATCATTAATCGTAAACATATCATTAACCTCCGTAACATATCATTAACCTCCGTAACATATCATTAACCTCCGTAACATATCATTAACCTCCGTAACATATCATTAACCTCCGTAACATATCATTAACCTCCGTAACATATCATTAACCTCCGTAACATATCATTAACCTCCGTAACATATCATTAATCGTAAACATATCATTAACCTCCGTAATCATATCATATATATCGTAAACATATCATTAACCTCCGTAATCATATCATATCATATCGTAAACATATCATTAACCTCCGTAATCATATCATATATATCGTAAACATATCATTAACCTCCGTAATCATATCATATATATCGTAAACATATCATTAACCTCCGTAATCATATCATATATATCGTAAACATATCATTAACCTCCGTAACATATCATTAACCTCCGTAAACATATCATTAACCTCCGTAACATATCATTAACCTCCGTAACATATCATTAACCTCCGTAACATATCATTAACCTCCGTAAACATATCATTAACCTCCGTAACATATCATTAACCTCCGTAAACATATCATTAACCTCCGTAACATATCATTAACCTCCGTAACATATCATTAACCTCCGTAACATATCATTAACCTCCGTAACATATCATTAATCGTAAACATATCATTAACCTCCGTAATCATATCATTAATCGTAAACATATCATTAACCTCCGTAATCATATCATTAATCGTAAACATATCATTAACCTCCGTAACATATCATTAACCTCCGTAACATATCATTAACCTCCGTAACATATCATTAACCTCCGTAATCATATCATATATATCGTAAACATATCATATCGTTAAGCATATCATTAACCTCCGTAAGCATATCATTAACCTCCGTAAGCATATCATTATCGTCACATAACATATCGTAAACGTCTCTACGGGGAAGCATTTCAGGCATAAACAACGTCATCATTAATTCCCCGAGTACCTCCCATATCAACCCAACCACATATGAGTTATACATTACCGTTTGGAGGTTATAGTTTACAAACCGTTTTTGTTGCACCCTCAGCGTGACAAAAGTAGCGTATCTTACCTCAAAGTAGTGTATGCGCGCAAACAAAAGCTAACAGTGCTTATTAGTACTCCCCGACACCTATCGTACATTAACATATGAAGTATAAGTCATTAGGGACATTAAATGGACTTTCATACGACTTTAGGACTCATAGAATCCGTCGAAACTCGACCTTCACTCACTAATTCAACTTTTCAGGAAACTTGACCTCAAAATCATCCTTTAAACTCATTACCATTAGAAAATAGACTCTCTCACGATTCTAGGGATAGCTTATTTGTCAAAAACGGAGTTACGGTTCAAAAGATATGGCCATTTGAAAATCAAACGAATTTAGCTTCCAGAAAACGAATTTAGCTTCCAGAAACGAATTTAGACCATACTGAACGAACTTAGCATTGCCCAAACGAACTTAGAAGACCAAAAACGAAGTTCATCTTCGTTTGAGCAATGATAAAACGAACTTAGACCCTTTAAAACGAATTTAGGCTTCAAGTTTTGTACTAACGAATTTAGAAAGCTTCATACGGACTTAGATGGTGCTCAAACGAACTTAAGCTTTGTGTCAAACGAATTTAGACACCCATGAACGAACTTAGAGGGCATCAAACGAACTTAGAACCTCAAAAACGAACTTAAGGTTCGTTTGGAACAAACAAAAACGAATTTAAGCTTCAGAAAACCCTAACTTCGTCCAGAAATCATAAAACGACTTGTTCTTCGATTTTTCCAGAAATCAACGACTTGGGCTTCACCCAAAACATGATTTTGACCTTGTTAAACATATTTTGATCATACATATCGATTACAAACTCGTTTGACACCATTTATAACATTAATTAGCCAAAAACATAACATGAACCCTAACTTTGAGAAATTCCATTTATAATCAGATTTGATTCAATTAAAAACACCTTTAGATCTGAAAATACATCAATGAATCATTAGTTACCTGATAACACAATGGCCGATTAGATTCAACACCAAAACACACGATCGATTGACCCAAAAATCTTGAAGATTGCTTAAGAAATCACTTAGGGCTTGAATAGGCTTTGTATGTGTGTTTAATTATGAATAATGGCTGAAACTAATGAGAGATTAGGCTACCCTAATCACTAATCCCGTTTTTATCTTTTCAACATTGGCAAAATTGGTCCCTGGACTTCATATCGACTTTATTTCGCTTAAAAACACCTATTGGGGATACATATAACACACTAAAGCACTTTCGCACACTACAAAGGCCTTTTACACATCATTAAATCTACTTTATTGTCACTCATTAAAGATAATTAAATCTCCCATATAGGGCACATAAACATATAAACACATATTTCCACACAAACGTATCACGGACTTATAATTTGACCTAACGACGTTAGTCAACATGAACGATTAAGTTTTGGATGTTACAATTACCTCCCCCTTAAGAGGATTCCGTCCCCGGAATCACTTCATCATCGAAAAGGTGGGGATAGGTCTCCCGCATTACGGACTCGGTCTCCCAAGTCATACTTTCGCCGTGATTGTGTTTCCACTTAATGAGAACTAGATCGATAGTCTTTCGTCGTAACTTCTTTTGTTTCCTTCCCATTATAGCAACAGGTTCCTCAACAATCTGCCTGTTGGGATTTATACTTACGTCCTCGAGTGGAATAACATCTGCTTCGTTTGCATAGCATTTACGTAGATAACACACATGAAATGTGTTGTGAATCGCGTGTAGTTCTGGAGGTAATTCCAGTTGAAATGCCTGTTCATTAACCTTCTTGATGATCTTAAAAGGTCCAATGAATCTAGGGCTTAACTTTCCACGTTTGCCAAATCGTAACACACCTTTCCAAGGCGACACCTTGAGTAAAACCATTTCACCTTCTTTAAAATCAAACGGCCTCCTTTTCTTATCAGCATATGACTTTTGCTTTTCGCGAGCAACACGCAAGGCTTCCTTTGCAACATTAACCTTATCGGCCGTAATTTGTACTACTTCGGGTCCAGCCAATTGCTTTTCCCCGGGCTCCAACCAACAACTAGGAGTCCGACACTTTCTACCATATAACATCTCATACGGTGGCATTCCAATGCTCGCATGATAACTATTGTTATACGCAAACTCAATAAGAGGTAGGTGTTTATCCCACGAACCACCATAATCCATCACACAAGCTCTGAGCATATCTTCGAGCGTTTGAATGGTCCTTTCACTTTGCCCATCGGTCTGCGGATGATAGGCTGTGCTCAAACGAACTTGAGTACCGAATTCCCGTTGAAAACTCTTCCAAAATTTGGAAACAAAGTGAGCATCACGATCGGACACAATCGATAACGGAACACCATGTTTAGTAACCACTTCATCAATATACATTGTAGCGAAGTTTTCCATAGGGGCAGTCTCACGAACTGGGAGGAAGTGAGCACTCTTCGTTAATCGATCGACAATAACCCATATCATATCGTGACCACGAGGCGTTCTCGGAAGTTTGGTCACAAAATCCATCGTAATGTGATCCCATTTCCACTCAGGGATCTCAAGTTGCTGAAATTTCCGTAAGGCTTTTGATGTTCAGCTTTCACTTTAGCACACGTCAAACATTTCTGCACATACATCATCACATCGTTCTTAATACTGGGCCACCAATAAATCGGCTTCAAATCCGCATGCATCTTTGTGGCACCAGGGGGTACAGAATACTTAGTTTTGTGAGCTTCATCCATTACTAACTCACGATTGCCTCCATAAAGAGGAACCCATATTCTACCTTTATAGGTTCGAAGGCCACGACTATTTTCTTCCATTTGGAGTCTATTCTTCTTCTTTTTCCCAATAGACTCAGCTTTCACATTGTCATCCTTTAACGCTTCAATTTGAGCTAAACGAATAGGTTCCAGTAAATTCGACTCCACTTTCGTAATCAATGCACATAACCTACTCTTTGCGTATCCCTTGCGACTTAAGGCATCAGCAACCACATTAGCTTTGCCTGGGTGATATTTAATCTCACAATCGTAATCCTTTAATAACTCCATCCACCGTCGTTGTCTAACATTCATATCCTTCTGAGTAAACACATACTGTAAGCTCTTATGATCCGTATAAAGGGTACACTTTGTACCATACAGATAATGTCGCCACAATTTTAGAGCAAAAACAACAGCAGCCAACTCAAGGTCGTGAGTAGGATAATTCCGCTCATGAGGCTTCAGCTGTCGAGAGGCGTAAGCGATAACTTTGTCTCGTTGCATCAGTACACACCCTAACCCCGTGATGGATGCGTCACTATAAACCACTAAATCATCAGTTCCTTCAGGTAAAGCTAGAACTGGAGCTTCACACAACTTTTTCTTCAACATCGAAAAGGCTTTCTCTTGAGCATCGGTCCACACAAATTTCACACCTTTCTTTGTTAATTCAGTCATTGGCTTGGCAATACGCGAGAAATCTTGAATGAAACGTCGATAATAGCCAGCCAAACCGAGAAAACTTTTAATTTCAGTAGGAGACTTAGGCTGCTCCACTTCGACACCGCTTCTATCTTCGAAGGATCTACTTTTATACCATCAGAGGAGATGACATGGCCGAGGAAATGAACTTCCTTTAGCCATAACTCGCATTTGGAGAACTTAGCATATAGCTTTTTCTCTCTGAGGACTTGTAAGACAGCCCTCAATTGCTCTCTATGCTCTTCTTCCGACTTTGAGTACACAAGGATGTCGTCGATGAAAACGATAACGAAATGATCCAAGAATGGTCGACAGACACGGTTCATCAAATCCATAAACTTCGCTGGAGCATTTGTCAAACCGAATGGCATGACAAGGAACTCATAATGACCATAACGAGTTCGGAATGCTGTTTTGGCTACACTTTCCTCTTCAACCTTCAGTTGATGATAGCCAGACCGTAAATCAATCTTTGAAAAATAAGAAGCACCTTGAAGTTGATCGAATAAATCATCAATACGAGGGAGTGGATACTTATTCTTCACCGTTCTCTTATTCAGCTCACGATAATCAATACACATACGCATGGATCCGTCTTTCTTCTTTACAAATAGGATAGGAGCACCCCATGGAGAGGAACTCGGACGAATGAAACCTTTATCTAAAAGTTCCTCAATTTGAGTCATCAGCTCCTTCATCTCTGTCGGAGCTAATCGATAGGGAGCTTTGGCTATAGGAGTAGCACCAGGAATGAGGTCAATAGAAAACTCAACCTCACGATCAGGAGGAAGACCTGGAAGATCTTCAGGGAAAACATCAGGAAACTCGGAAACAACTTCGACATTAGAGACTGTAGGCTTTGCGATACGAGAGTCAATAACATAGGCTAAGAAATGCGACTTAGTTTGCCGGATACAACGAAGGGCTTTCATTATAGTGATCACCTTAACATTTCCCGGCTTCTTGTCACCATAAATACAAACACCTTTACCGTCGGAAGTAGCGATACGAACTATTTTCTTTGCACATAAGACGACAGCATCGTTTTTAGACATCCAGTCCATACCGAGAACAACATCAAAACTAGGAATGGTAGTGGTAACAAATTAGCAGTAAACGACCGACCCTCTATCTCTAACGGACAATCAGAATAACCCTCTCGTATAATAGTCGTTGCACCGTTAGCCACTTCTACTTCTATAGGACACCGTAAGGAACTAGTAATCATGTCTAATTAGGAGCAAACAGAGTAGACACAAAAGATTTGTTCGCACCAGAATCAAATAACACATTAGCAGGTTTGGAGTTAACAATAAGGGTAGCAGTAACTACCTGGTCGTTTTCTTTGGCCTCTTCAGCCGTCATCTGATAAGCACGGGCTTTGGCCTTGGGAACTTCTGCCTTCTTTCCCTCGTCTTTCTTCATCTGTGGGCAGTCGGCAATACGATGCTTAGTGTCTCCACATTTGTAACATCTTGCTTTGTCAGTACACTCATCAATGGTATGACCCTGTGCTCCACACCCATTGCACCTGCGGGTCTTAGCAGAACACTGGTCAGAATGGATAGCTTTGCAGCCAGAGCACCATTTTTTCCATCTTTCTCAGTCTTTCCTTTGTCAGAGGACGAAGATCCCTTGAATTTCTTACCAAAACGGTTAGACCGTCTGAACTTCCTCTCATTACCAGACTTCCTTTCATCATCCTCATTCTCAACTTTCTTGTCCGAAGCGAAATCATCGTCAAGCTTCCTAGACTCCTTGATAGCTTCAGTCAGAGTCTTGTGCTGCCTACAGATACCTCGATAACTCGGAGGCAAACCATTATTAAAATCGTAACATGGTGTTTACTCTTGACACATAAGGTTTCAATACATAGTAATCTCTCCAACTTCATTACTTTGTGCACCCGTCAACACAAGCATGGCCATACAAACACGCTCGCGTCGTGATACAGTTGCAATTATGTTCCGGACCATAATTGTAATTGTATCCTTTCACATGCATGTTCGTTACCACATTTGTGTATCACCTCTTTTCCCATCGATTCCAATTCACATGATTTTCAGCACACATACAACATCTCATATCCTTTGCGGTCCTTGTCACTAATCCCATGGGCTAGGCAACATTGATGGGACACCAACTCACCTAATCCTCCAACCTTTGTCCATCTCAACAACTTCTCACATGCTATAAAGCACCAGTTCATCAAATTCAGTTAGAGGAATAGAAGATCACCTCGAGGACCGTCTCTCATAGCAATAGCACAACTTAGCGATGGAGAAACGAGAAACGGGAGAATAAGGCTAAAACACATATCATCGTAGCGTAAACATCTCATAAGCCCTATCACACTCGCGCTCGTCCCAACCCTTCCTATATCATCTTTCATTAAAGCTAAGGCATCCTACAAATACCTAGCATGCACATCTTAAGTTTAAGTCCAAATCCTATGGTCAATAGGCCTTGGTTCACTTAAACTACTTCTCTGATACCAAATTGTAACACCCGTTTCGTAAAAATATGGATTTCCAAAATTTTTGCCTAACGGCGTTAAATCATGCGGAAACGATTTAGGAAAATACTCAACTAAAGAAAACAGTTGAGAAAACATTGGTGGTGTTACTAATAGCATCAAATCAGTAATAAAAGAAATCCATAAGATTGCCCAACATAAAGCAATCATAACATAGTCATTACATAAGTTCCCTAAAAGGAAATCATTGACATTAAGTCTATGCGAAGCTACTGGGTAAACTAAAGCCAACTTGATCATCTACCCATCTCTCGCCAAAGCTTCACACGTCATCTCACTGCTTAACCTGAGGGTGTCAACACATTACAAGAAACAAGTGTTAGCTATAAAGCTAAGTAAGATAACACCAGGTTTAAGCAAAACATTTAATCCATTTAAAACGTCACTTTAAAACATCACGTCATTTAATTAGGCCATCATATCAACATATAAACGTATCCACATCACATATAAGCATAGAGTTCTTGACCCTAAGCGTTCCTAATCATTTTCATCATTTCATCTCATCTCGTTAAGTTGTGACTAGGTCACCGTTAAGTTGTAACCGAAGTTACCGTTAAGGAAAGACAATGTCGATCCCTGAGTAGCACGTTATGTTCAAGACATTAGGTGGGTCATCAGGCCACCCGCAACTACTCGTCACATATGACTGTTGCAAGGAGCCACCCGAGCAACCATTTTTACGTACCTATTACCTCCGTCAGGCACGACGTACCTATTACCACCGTCAGGCACGATTTATACGTACCTATTACCTCCGTCAGGCACGGTTTATACGTACCTATTACCTCCGTCAGGCACGGTTTATACGTACCTATTACCTCCGTCAGGCACGGTTTATACGTACCTATTACCTCCGTCAGGCACGGGTTATGCATAACACTTATCATCTAATTAGCTCGAGCATTTACCACGTTTAGTTTAGGTTTCCACATTTATCCTAAACTAATCCACATCTATCATCATTTCACGTTAGGGCCCTTAAAACGTGCACGTGTCATGGCAACCCTAAAAGGTCTAGTGTTCTAGATGAACGAGCCACATATACATGCACATAACAACATTACAACATATCATTAACCACCGTTCATCATAACATATCATATCGTTAAGCATATCATTAACCTCCGTAAGCATATCATTAACCTCCGTAAGCATATCATTATCGTCACATAACATATCGTAAACGTCTCTACGGGGAAGCATTTCAGGCATAAACAACGTCATCATTAATTCCCCGAGTACCTCCCATATCAACCCAACCACATATGAGTTATACATTACCGTTTGGAGGTTATAGTTTACAAACCGTTTTTGTTGCACCCTCAGCGTGACAAAAGTAGCGTATCTTACCTCAAAGTAGTGTATGCGCGCAAACAAAAGCTAACAGTGCTTATTAGTACTCCCCGACACCTATCGTACATTAACATATGAAGTATAAGTCATTAGGGACATTAAATGGACTTTCATACGACTTTAGGACTCATAGAATCCGTCGAAACTCGACCTTCACTCACTAATTCAACTTTTCAGGAAACTTGACCTCAAAATCATCCTTTAAACTCATTACCATTAGAAAATAGACTCTCTCACGATTCTAGGGATAGCTTATTTGTCAAAAACGGAGTTACGGTTCAAAAGATATGGCCATTTGAAAAATCAAACGAATTTAGCTTCCAGAAAACGAACTTAGCTTCCAGAAAACGAATTTAGACCATACTGAACGAACTTAGCAATGCCCAAACGAACTTAGAAGACCAAAAACGAAGTTCATCTTCGTTTGAGCAATGATAAAACGAACTTAGACCCTTTAAAACGAATTTAGACCATACTGAACGAACTTAGAATGCCCAAACGAACTTGCTTGGCAAACGAACTTAGACCCTTTAAAACGAATTTAGGCTTCAAGTTTTGTACTAACGAATTTAGAAAGCTTCATACGGACTTAGATGGTGCTCAAACGAACTTAAGCTTTGTGTCAAACGAATTTAGACACCCATGAACGAACTTAGAGGGCATCAAACGAACTTAGATAAACGAACTTAGAACCTCAAAAACGAACTTAAGGTTCGTTTGGAACAAACAAAAACGAATTTAAGCTTCAGAAAACCCTAACTTCGTCCAGAAATCATAAAACGACTTGTTCTTCGATTTTTCCAGAAATCAACGACTTGGGCTTCACCCAAAACATGATTTTGACCTTGTTAAACATATTTTGATCATACATATCGATTACAAACTCGTTTGACACCATTTATAACATTAATTAGCCAAAAACATAACATGAACCCTAACTTTGAGAAATTCCATTTATAATCAGATTTGATTCAATTAAAAACACCTTTAGATCTGAAAATACATCAATGAATCATTAGTTACCTGATAACACAATGGCCGATTAGATTCAACACCAAAACACACGATCGATTGACCCAAAAATCTTGAAGATTGCTTAAGAAATCACTTAGGGCTTGAATAGGCTTTGTATGTGTGTTTAATTATGAATAATGGCTGAAACTAATGAGAGATTAGGCTACCCTAATCACTAATCCCGTTTTTATCTTTTCAACATTGGCAAAATTGGTCCCTGGACTTCATATCGACTTTATTTCGCTTAAAAACACCTATTGGGGATACATATAACACACTAAAGCACTTTCGCACACTACAAAGGCCTTTTACACATCATTAAATCTACTTTATTGTCACTCATTAAAGATAATTAAATCTCCCATATAGGGCACATAAACATATAAACACATATTTCCACACAAACGTATCACGGACTTATAATTTGACCTAACGACGTTAGTCAACATGAACGATTAAGTTTTGGGATGTTACAACAACAGAAAGCCCCTAGATCATCTACAAAGGTGTAGATCTTCTCCGGGCTAGCGGAACAACCTTTGACCTATTAACCTGCACTAATATGCTTGAAAATTCGACAAATGTTCAACCCTAATCCCTATTAGGGTTCTCTTTATATAGGAAACACCCGACATGGACTTTCAGCGAGTTAGCCTCGCAAATCCAGGCCCAGCCCGTCATAAATGCGAGGTCGCATTCTTGATTGGCATCGTATTTGTCCCTGCAAATACGAGGTCGTATTCCTATATGCTTGCCTCGTAATTGACTCTGCAATTACGAGTCCGCATATTATACTTAGCAGATTTACTATACATTTAATACTCAAACTTAATCTAGTATTCTATGCATAATACTAAGTCCATTAATGACAATCACATTACAAAGACATATTACAATATAAGCCCAAACAATCTAGACTGCTATTGACATAGACGTGCACTTACAGACTCCCCCTTGGCAATAGCTTCTAGACGTTAACATACTTATGTCTTCGTCTTGTCTTTGTCATTAATCTACTTCCTCTGCTTTTTCTTATCAGCCTTCTTCTTCTGAACTTCTTCTGAATCATCTGCAGCCTTATAGAAATCACAGTCTGAGTGTAAGCCGATCTTCAAGCATAAACTCATTGCATTCCTATATCGCAACGCTGGTCCTTGAAAATCATTTGGAAACCAAATCTTCTTCTTGCTTAGCTTCAACAGATCTTTCTTACAGAAGTTCACTAGATGTAAAGGCTCATAAATTCTGATAATCTCTTTCATCTGGTGATCATACATCACAGCTTCATAGGTTTTACTATCAAAGAACCAACCCTCCAATTTATCCAACAAGTCCGTTTTAAACTTTTTCAAAGGAACTTCTTTGGCAAACTTGGTCGGCTCATACTTCAAAGTAACAACCGGCTTCTTTGTCTTTGGATCTATCTTAGATCTATCCTTGACCATCTTGCCCTCTTGTGGATGATACTTTCTCTTAGATGCATCCTTGATCTTCATATCATTTGCAATAGACTTTGCGATGTACTTCCCAAACTCAGATCCACTTGGGTTAATCAGTTCTAGTCTAGCTAAGCACCAAAAATCAACATCAGTAAGTGAGTTGATTGCTTCAGCTGTATACTCCAAATACTGCACACCGTATGTCCTTCTGATGATACGTAATTTCAACTCTTCATCCCAATGAAAACTTACGATTCTTGAACATGCAGTAGTAGCATAGGCTTCAACCTTTTCTCCCTGAATCTTGTCTTTGTACTTAATAGGTCTATGCAATGCCTCATACTCAGCCTTACTATGCCTCCACCATCCAGTAGTGTCAACACTAGGCTCTGTATGTTGTTCATCAGGATTGGCAATAACTGGTTCTTGAGTAACTTGAGCTTCTTGTTCTTGGACTGGATCATCTGTGTCCATCCTATCTAGCTTTGCTCTAAAGTCATCAATACTAAACCCTTTGCGCTCTGCATCTACATCCACAAGCTTTGAAGCTGTAGTTGGAATATCAATCTCTGTGATATCCATCCAACTTTCATCACCAAAGATTATCTCTCCTTCCTCTCTGACAGTCCCGGTTGACTTAGATGACCCTATCATACCAGTCGCAATCTTAGTCAAAGACTCTATTGCCTTGGTCAGATCTTCTCTGTTTGTATTACCCTTATCCTTTGCTGCATCCGGGTCTTGATTCGAATCATCATCTTTGTTTTTCGATAGCTCATCACCCTTACAGCCTAGATCTGGTAATAACTTCTTTTCAACCAGAAACTTCTCAATCAAGCCATTTAACTCTGATTGCGTCACACAGTCCAGCATGACATCAGCAATCTTAGTCATTTGTTCAGCTATTCTAACTACTTTATGATTAGTTCCAGTAGCCAAACTCTCAGCTTTAGTAGCTTCACGACGAACCATGTCAAAGTTGGACATGAGAGTGTTAATAAAATCTTGATGACTTTTCTTCTCATCATCAAGTGCTTTCTTTAACATCTCAACTTCCTTTTGCTTTTTCAGCATCTCTTTCTCATGGTTCTTCTTTTGTTTCTCCAACTCATCAAACAAACCATTAACTCTTGCTTCTAACACAATCATCTTCCCTTTCATGTCAGCCATACCAAATACTGGTGGTAATATAGGAACTTGACGTGTAGTCGCTTCAGTTCTTGGTTCAGGATTAGGCACTGAATCCTTCATTCTATGAGTTGTAGATGGCCTTTCTAGATTTACAGTTGTCTTTTGAGATCTTCTTCGTATCACTGTCTCTGCATGTGATTCAACTGATCTCCTAGACCTCTGTTCAGGATTTCTGCTTGTTGCTTCTGGAGCATTGATCGTCTCATCTACTCCACTATCAGCAGTTTTCTCCTTAACTTTCAATCTTACAACAATTTTCTTCTTTGGAGCAGGTACCTCTTCAATATCTGGTACCTCTACATTCCTAGAAGACTCTGCTCGTTTCCTCTTCAAACCTGAATCAGATGAAACTTTCTTTGAAGCACCTTCAGAAGCACTAGCAACATGATCAACGATGTCTTCATGTGCTTCTACTTCTTTTTCAAGATTCACATCTCTCTCAACTATCACCTCTTCTGTGCTTTGAACCTGTGGTTGTATTATGTTGCCCATTGGCACATCTGGCATCACTATTTGTAGAGGCACTGGATTTGCTACTGGCTCATGTGGAACAATCTCAGTCCTGAATCTGACAAATTCCTCAGCTGTAGGTGAATTAAAGTTAATATCCACTAGAGCTCCAAACAAAGGAATATCTTGAGCTCCTGGATCACCATCAAAGCGACTCTTTAGCTCATCATATGCCCTTTTCACAATAGATGTCACTTTCAGGACCGACTTAGTAACAGGCAGATTAGGAATATGATGGTTAATAATCATCATAACGAATCTAGGATAAACCATAAACCTATGCCCTTGTCTGGCAGTTGTTTGTTTCCTCAATTCGTTGAAGAAATACTTAGAAAAGCTATACGGTTTGTTGTATACCAGACCAACCATCTGAGCTTGAGATTCTCGATTAAGCATATCCCATCCGGTTCTTCTACTACACAAACTAACCAACAATACATGCGCTAAGTATCTCCACCTTCCAAAGAATCCGCGCTTCTTCAATGTTCCCACATTCAAATCATCAGCATATCCCATCCTAGTAAATCCTCCAACAATAACCTCTCTACTAAAAGTAGTAAGTCCATTCTCTCCTCCTTCTTGATCTATTGTACCTAACTTCAAGATATCAATAAGATCGGAAGCTGAGAACCTAATGGTCTTGCCCACAACCACTGTTTCAATCCATTCCTGAGTAGCATTCTTCTTATGCCTTGCATTTTCCCAGAAGTCTACCAGGTATGACTCATATAGCACGGGTGAGTGAGTAAGAATATGATTAATTCTTGAACGCTTCAAAAACCTGAAAATATCATGATAATACTCTGTTCCATCTTGATTCTCGTCCAAATTAATCAGAAAGTTATGACCTGATATAAATTCTCTTGCCATTTCTGTAATCAATAACAAATAATTAATTACCTAAATAGACATCAAAATTCATATGCATAACATATACAACTAGAATTATCTCTGTAATCTAGTCAATATATGTAAATTATCTCTGTAATTTACATCATAACATAAATTATCTCTGTAATTTAGTTATAGATAGTTTAACTCATTTTCAAATCTTTATTAACATAAACTTTTGAAAATCTGTTAAATAAAAATACGAGGTCGTAACTCAGTACGAGGTCGTAATTAAAGGTCAAAATACGGTCAACCAAGCTCTACAATACGAGGTCGTATTGTCAATTTGACCAAGTATTTATCCAGTTCTTAAATCTAACTCGTATTCTGGAAGTCAAACAAAGTCAAAATAAATTGACAATGCGAGGTCGTATTTTTGGGCTAGCAAACCCCTAAATACGAGGTCGTTGTACTGTTCATCTTCCCCAACACGTTTTTAAGATTTACCCAACCAAAACTGGTAAAAATTGTTTCTTTATACTCGTATTCAAACGATAAAGATACCCCAACCCTTAGTTTTAACCAAAAACATCAAAATCAGCTTAATATTTAAAAACCTAGTTCGAAAATTTCAAACTCTATTTTCTTGATTTTCTTGTTGCATGGTTAACTACTGGACGATTAGATAGTATACCTAGATTCAGTATTTTGAGATGAACACAAATATATCCTTCAACAATACTCGATCTAATTGTATATATCAAAACTCAAATGGGGTAGCAAAGTAGTATTTCGGGGTCGTAAAGCTCTCAAAGTTTAATTTTAATTGTGAGGTCGTGTTTGGCTGAAATGGGTTTATATACCCACTTGAACCCGAATCCGAATGGGTCAACCCGACACTAATACGGGGTCGTATTACATCAGGCCCAATTAACCAATTACGAGGTCGTATTCTGCCTCTTGTAATTACGAGGTCGTATTACACCTGCACACTTAAACTTCAAAATTTCGTCAAAGTTTCTGAATCATTGATCAACAATTACCACGAACTTTCTGGAAATATGAAAATCTAAAAGATCAAACCTGTAAGCATCAAAATTTTCATCCTTTCCTCGATCTTCGTCTTAACCTGAAAAGTTAATAAACTTACACAAAATTCTTTAACTTTTTAATGATCAATCTTTCCAAACTTTCTCGAATGAGCTTTCCCGAATCTGTACCACTTGCAACAATTCATATATCAAACCAGTTGTAAACACTTATAACAAGTTATAAAATTGATTCGTCATTCTTATATCTCCCCCTCAATTTTATGACTAGGAAATATAACGATGAACAATCAATAAAACAATTATCATTCTTATGTACTCCCCCTCAATTTATGACTGGGATACATAACTATGATTAGATATCCAGAGCAATGATCATTCTTATGTACTCCCCCTTAAATTATGACTGGGATACATAACTATGATCAGAGCAATTTATACTAGTCTAGATCATTCTTATGTACTCCCCCTCAATTCATGACTGGAATACATAACTATGATCAGCGCAAATAACTTCTATTTCTTAGTTGATAATCTTTTATATTAATATAACAATATTTCAATATCTAAGATCTTCAACTAATAATGACCTAACAATTAATATCTTGTTAAAATTGCATAGCGAAAACAATTAAAACCTGATATCCTTAGCATTTAATAACAAGGTCTTGAATATTTCAGTCTTTTGCTTAGAAACCCTTCCTTTGGATTGACTTCTCTGCAAATATACTGAAAAAATAATTTTGAGACAACAAAATATAATTGCTATATCCGAAACTTGATCCTCTGAAACTTCAGATTTGAGAAGCAAACTTCAAACTCTCTGTATCGTCATAAAAATCAACTACTGCACCAAAGCTTGTTGTAGTTCTCCCTCTCAACAATAAGTCTCTCCGAATTAAGCAAACTCAAGTCCCTGCTTGTCTTGCATAACCGACATGTAATAAAGAGGTAAAATTTCCAACACTCAATCCTGAAATAGTTGACTCCCATGAAAACCAGAAACTTTGAAATTTGAATCACAAACTTCAGGAACATGGCTCTGTTGTGATTTGAAATCGGATCCATAAGCAATTTGTCTCTAAGTCTTACAGACTTTCCATTGAGCTTCTTTGTGCTAATACCTGCACAACTAAGCTTAAACAAAACATATAAACAAATCATTTTTATCTCGTCATAAACCCATGTTTTATTATACTATGGAAAACCTAATCTAAGGTCTTCCTTTACCAAGAATCTTTTGGTGGGAAACATAATTTTTGCCTAGGGTCTTAAAATGGGATAAGACATTCACGATCTAGACATGCAAAAATTACAAGCCATACGTAATACCTCATTACCTTATCATAAGAGTATTACATCTTGGTTAAACCGGATAACAGTTATAAATACCTCTATGATTGCCTCATCATACTAGTATTTATCTTTGTTATGCAAACAATCATAAATACTTCTTTGATTGCCTCATCAATCAAGTATTTATCTTTGTTCAGGACTTGCAAAATCCCTATCTTGCTTCCACAGTAAGATCCTGCTCGACAACCTACAAAAACAAATATTTGTCTGCTGTCCTGCACATCTTAACAAACAGGTTAAATCTAAAAATTTGCTTTCATGAAGGCATCTTGCTTGACAACCTACAAAAACGAATATTTGTCCGCTGTCCTGCACATCCCAGCAAACACATTAGATATAAAAGTTTGCTTCCATGGTGAGATCTTGCTTGACAACCTACAAAAACGAATATTTGTCCGCTGTCCTGCACATCTCAACACACACATCAAATCTTCTCAAAGTAATAAAATACAATCTGAAGAAATGAGTAAGTAAGCAAGATAAAATGAATATACTTAACAATCTATTATTAACCTAAGTCATATTAAGGTCTATAATTCATCGTTAAGCACTTTCAGATTTTGCACAAAATCATTTGGAATCCCAGTTCCAAATCCTTTTTTTTATTCAAACATCTTTTAAAGATTAAATTCAAAACTATGAACAACTCTGTGTTCATTTTGATGAAAATCTTCTTTATAAGACTTAATGCAAAAGCATTAGCTAAATATCTGTTTATTGAAATAAACAACTTTGTGTTCTTTTCCGTAAACCTATATTAAGTTAATGACAGACTTTCTTTTAGCTTTTGATCATATCACTATCGCTTAAATACCCTGCTCGTTTATTCAGTGTTCTTTAAGAACGCAGTTGAGTCCTCTTGGAAACTAGATTCTATTCTGACTATATCTCTCGTGCAATAGGAACTTTTAATTTACAACAATAAGACAAATAAAAAATAAGACTATCAATTTATGTTACAACAACAACAACAAAAAAACACTAAAAATAAAAATAAAAATTCTACATTTTACACAAAAACACATACAAACACTAAACATAAACAAATACAATTGTTACAGGAGCTAAAGTTACTGCTGAATAGATCAGATAGCATGTTACATAAGCCTACTAGCGAGAAATAATTCTCTTATTATTAGTTATGAACAGTGATCCAAAGACGATTACCAATATGTTTGTCCTCTTAAACACTCGGTACTTCCAGTTTCCTTTTTGGTTTGTGGCACTTTCGTATTACTTGAGCCAAGGACAGTCACCATGAAACCTAGTAAGTTACTCATGCCACAATTTTAGTTTGCGAACTTATGTGCCCCATATTCAGATACACTCTCACAATCGAAACAAGCACTAAGATTAAGACATTTGGTGAGTAAAGAAGGAAAGTCTTTAAGAATCAAGTCAGCGGTGACAGGTCGGTGATTCCTCACGTGCAAAGCGACTTAACTTGACTCACGTACGGAAATATACTCAACATTGCATAATGCCAAGTACTTGCATATTTGTGACATTATTTTAAAGCACTTATGAAAACCCGTGACTTTCGATGAGACCCGTGTAGCGAACTTTCTGACAACCTATCCCAAGTTGGAAGCTTTAGGTAGGCTAGGTATACAAAGACACCCCAAGGACTTACTTGTTCGAATCTCAAAGGCCACATTAGCTTCATATTTTTCAACATATTTATTTTGATATTTGCATATCTTTGTCACAAATATACATCCAAAAAAGCAATACATACACATATATGTATCCGAGACCTTCTTTATAAAGACCAAATATACATAATTACAATGCTAGATCTTTCACAAGATTTAAAGGACTTGTCTAATTTAAGAACAAGCATTCTCAGCCATATATCTGAATACGTTTCCCACAAGAACATTGTATATATTTAAGTTCAGATTAAAAGGAAACCTTGGTACTTTGTGCCTATTGATACATCATATGATTGGTATCACTGAACTGAGCATTTTAAAGTACAATTAAGTAGGCTTAAAAGCTAAAGTATCGTCACGTCTAAAAAGACTTGATACCTTTTTGTTATCGTCATGTCTCTTCGTCTTGATG
This sequence comes from Erigeron breviscapus, assembly GCA_034093135.1. Classification (NCBI taxonomy): domain Eukaryota; kingdom Viridiplantae; phylum Streptophyta; class Magnoliopsida; order Asterales; family Asteraceae; genus Erigeron; species Erigeron breviscapus. Next base: position 121,626,437 of record CM067169.1, on the reverse strand, counting down.
CAGTGACCTTACTCCTTTTATTATTTTTCTTTTTCTTTTCTGATTTTTCTCATTTTTATTTTGTTTTTCTGACACTATTTGACTCATATACATTACGACACAATCACTGACTCATTTTACAAAGTTCCTTTTGAGAGACACTGTCACTATAGATTTCTCATTCCAATCAATTGGACTAACAACTCTAAACGAGTTCGGTCGAAAGCCTTAGTGAATAGATCAGCTAAATTAAAGTCAAGTGACGAGTGACTTTTAATTTCTTTTAAGCACAATCACAAATAATATGAAACCTTATGTCTATGTGCGTAGTCCTACTGTGCTTAACAGGATTATTGGTTATAGATATGATGGATTAACAGTCTGTCTTTATGAGAGTATAAAGGAAAACCTAACCGTGATAGCCCGAGCCGGTGAATGAGTATTCACTTGCTGTTATGTAATCCAATCTCTCCCCTAAGACAAACATCCACTGATGTCTACTTCCTCAAGAACACCAATTTCTTCATCCCTGTGATTAAACTAGTACACTTCTGGAACTGACATATAACATAACCAACAATAACAAAAATAAAGCATAAAATAACAAAGTCCGTACTATAGATCATCATTTAATCGTGATCTTCTATAGTACTCTGTCATAAATCAAAATAAATTTACACAACAGACATAGAATCCTTTAACATAAGTAAAACTTCGTTAATTGATCCCTTGTCTTCCATAATGTGCTTGGAGCTTCAGCTACTGACAAACCATAAACATGCGGTCTTCCCTAGCAGCTCCTGCACATTCAAAAACAATTAGTTTTTCAAAGGACCCCTAGCCCTGTTGGCTTTGGGTGGATCATTTTCTTCATCCGAAACCATATCTGCCCAAGATTCTCCAATCGGTACCCAAACCTTAGCAGATTTAACAGTTGAGCTGACAGCAGGCTTTTTGCTAAATGAAATTCGTGAACTTCTGTCAACACTAAACCTACGACTAGGAGAACCACTGGATCTCCTTTGATCAAAACCCTTAAAATTCTTATGAAATCTTGACATTTTCTCAGGAGAAGATGAAGACATTCTCCTAGGACTATGTCGTTGAAATAAAGAGCTAGAATTTGATCTTGCTTCAACCATTATCCTATCATAATAAGCACTGTTGGGTTTATCTCCTAATTTACTAGACTGATTTGAACTACTAGATCCTTTTTGAGATGAGACATTTTTAGTCTGATTATTACTTGACTTGACCTTATTCTCAATCTCCTTTTGTAAAGCACTTCTAGATTTCACAGGCTTATCTCTGGGTGAGATACTTCTAGACTTCTTAGATATGTCCTTTTCAAGATCTCTAAATTTCAAGTAGTTCTTAACAGCTAGACTATCAGGATTTCTCTCAGCATATTCCTCATAATATTTATTCTTTAAATCTTTCATGGACATGCTGTTGATAGACCTACTGCCTTCACCTACATCCACACCTCCTCTAGATTTTTCAGGTGACATCATAGATTTATTCTTCTTATAAGGACAGCAACTTGACACGTGACCTACCTCACAACACTTAAAGCATGACCTTTTAGAAGTTTTCTTTGATAAATCACCACGAATAATCTCTGGTACAGGAACCCCATGACCTCTTAATTCATCTATATGTTCAAGTGTTGCATAAGCCTCTTCCCAAGAAGTTGGGGCTTGAAATGGAGGTGCATGTTGTTTCACAGTTTGCATCTTTGGACCAATGGATAATATTTCTTTGAGTTTCTTTTCAGCAAATTGTTCAGGTGTCTCAGATTGAACACTCAAACCTTCTGCATTAATTGTTGAAGTTTGAACAAAACCTTTCTTGAAGAATTTATCTTTAAAGTCCTTGCAGCTAACAGGTTTTAACAAAGGTTCAGGTTTTATGGGTTCGTCTTGACTCCATATTTGATCAATATTTTTAGGATATTTACCATTCAACTCTGACTCCTTTGCTGAAAACACTTTGTCATTACCTTTCAAAGTAAAGTAAACAATAGTTTCCATTTCAACTTCTTTCTCAATTATTTTATTATCCACTATCTTTTTGGCTTCACTTGGGTCTGAGTGAGCCTTAGATTCACTAGTCTTGTTCTCAGATCCCTCTAACACATGCATCTTAGGAATTGGAACATCACTAGTTTTGGTCTCTGGATAGGTAGTCTTGGGTACATGTTCAGAACTTGTTTTTTCAGATTCTTCTAAATTAAGTTTATGAAAACTGTCATAATTGTGACTAAAAGGTGGCGAAACGGTATTATAATTAAACACAAAACTAGGTTGTTCACCTTTAACTTTTGCATCTCTAAGGTGACCCATCATAGTTCCTATGTCTCTCATTTTATTTATTTTGCCACTTAGTTCAACAATCCGTACCCTAGAATCTGCTAAATCTTTATCCTTTTGAGCACTTTCTTTCACTACCCTTTCTAGGTCTTCCTCTAGCATTTGTTTTCTCCCTAGTAACTGTGCATGTTGTACCCTAAGTGACTCAAATCTATCTTCTTCAGACTTAATCCGATTAAGATATTCTTTGGCATGACCTTTAAATACCATGACATCAGTAGATAACTTACTTCTATCACTAGTAGCATTATCTAAAAGAGTCTTGGTAGATTCGAGTTCTTTTCTAAGGATAGTTACTTCACTGGACAAACCTATGCTATATTTACAAACAGACATAAGTAATTGTAGAGAAAGACTTACCTGCTGTTCCGGTGCCTCGATATTGATCACAAAGTTCACGAGACCTTCTGTACTTAGATCATCAGGTATCCCAACCACAACATCCTTATCCCTTTCATCAGTTTTCACAATTTCAACAGCTTCAGTGAAAACTTCTTCATTTTCAGCTCTTACTGGTTCTGACGGTTCGGATTCTTCTTCTACTTTCTGATGAAAACTATCATGATCATCCGTGCTGGCATACATAGTATAATCGAATGAATTATCAACAGGATCATCTATTCCTCCGTCAAAGTCACAAATTTCTGCCAAAAATGCATGATTATGATCATTGGTACTAGTCGAATCCCAATTATATGTACCATCAGATTGAACAACTAAGGCTCTTGAGTTATCCGCTTCTCCTGAGCTTCTGTTCCCAGTATTAGCATACTGGTGCCCTGAATTCTGACTCACAATAGAACCACTTTGATTGAAGTTTTGACGGCCGATAGCTGAGTTGTTATCCCGTCTTGGCCTCTGACACTTTCTTGCAAAGTGTCCAAAACCATCACAGTTATAACATTTCACCTTGGTCTTGTCAAATCCTACTTTTCCATTCACAACCTTCCTTCCGGTTCTATCTGTGAAACGCTAAACTCTCAAAGTCAACATAGCCAATTGCCAGTTCAGATCCATTTCCTCCAAATCATCTGGATCAACTTGCTTGTAATCCTCCCTAACCAAATCAGGATCAGTTAGTTTTCCTCCAATCAACTTTTCATGAGCAGACACAAAAGAAACGAGCATGCCCAATTGTCCCTCAGCAGATCTAATGCTCATCGGCATCCCTGTGTAACTTAAATTTGGAGAACTACTACTCTGACTCCCATTATGCACTATCATTGCTGATTCTGGAGAAGTTACAAATGTTAAGTTGCTGTCAGAATCCGTCGACATCTTCTTATCATCATCTTCACTGTAGAAGGCGGTAATCCCTCCACTTGAAGATTTTATAGAAGGAACGCTTGACTTGCTATGATAGAGTTCAGGACGCTGAACAAAATCATTGCTACCTGCTTCCTTCGACTTTCGCTTCATATCTTGATTTCTCAGCTTTCGAATAATCTGATCCAAAGTCCATAAACTGAATTTGGGATTTTGTTGGATAGAGGTGACAAACCCTTCCCACTTAACTGGAAGAGCTTCCAACAACTTCTCGATCACATTTTCTAGATCAGGCTTGTACCCAAAATATGCAAGCTCAACCAACAAGTGACTGTAACGATTCAAAATCTCATCAAGAGGTTCATCTTTGAAGCTTGTAAAAGCATAATACTGCTTCTTCAGCAAATCCTTTCTACTCTTCTTGAGATCATCATCACCTTCACAATGTTCTTTGAGTGCATCCCATAAGCCTTTTGCACTTTCATACTTCTCAAATAAGTGCAAGAATTCCCCTTGGAGAGCCATTCGGAGTGAACCTAAAGCCTTACTTTCTGCTTCGTAATCTTTCTTTTGATCGACAGTCATTTGATCATACGTAGCTGCTTTCCCAACACTCGAACCAGCAGGTTCTTTGTCATTTTGCACAAGAGGATGAACATAACCATTAACAATACATATCCACATCCTCACATCCATTAACCTGCAGTAAGACTCAAACCTGCCCTTCCAATTGAAATATCTATCAAGGCTTATCAGCTTGGGCGGTGAATTGGCCTTTCCGGTTTCATGATCCATAAGAATTAATTGATTCAGCAGAGATTGATAGTTAGCTGGTAATTGAGACGTCATTTTCTTTGAACTAGCAAAATTTACGAACTGTTTAAAACGAGGTCGTAAAAGTTCACGAGATCGTAAAGAAAATCAAGGTCGCAATTAACTACTCGAGGTCGTATTTGAACTGGTGAGGTCGTAAAGAGCTCACGAGGTCGTAAACGAATCACGAGGTCACAATTGAAGTAATGCGAGCTGCGAGGTCGTAATTAGCTATCCACGTCGCAATACGAGATGGATGAGGTAATACGAGCCACAGGGTCGCAACTGCTGCTGAAATATTTAGATCTAATGAAATCGAATCCCTAAACACCAAAAACACCAATTCGACGGCTGCAAATACCAAGATATACCACGAACAAGATTTCCGGTCGTAAACTCGTGAAAGAATCACATCTAAACGACCCTAAATCAAACGTTGTCTATCACCAACAAGCTATAACCTTCCGGTATTTAAACCTGGAGGCTCTGATACCAGTTGTAAGTCCCCTCTGGTACGGATCGTTAATAGCTTGATCCCGTTATCAAGAGGTGCGGAATCCCTCTCTATAACGTGGTGATTCACAACAGAAAGCCCCTAGATCATCTACAAAGGTGTAGATCTTCTCCGGGCTAGCGGAACAACCTTTGACCTATTAACCTGCACTAATATGCTTGAAAATTCGACAAATGTTCAACCCTAATCCCTGTTAGGGTTCTCTTTATATAGGAAACACCCGACATGGACTTTCAGCGAGTTAGCCTCGCAAATCCAGGCCCAGCCCGTCATAAATGCGAGGTCGCATTCTTGATTGGCATCGTATTTGTCCCTGCAAATACGAGGTCGTATTCCTATATGCTTGCCTCGTAATTGACTCTGCAATTACGAGTCCGCATATTATACTTAGCAGATTTACTATACATTTAATACTCAAACTTAATCTAGTATTCTATGCATAATACTAAGTCCATTAATGACAATCACATTATAAAGACATATTACAATATAAGCCCAAACAATCTAGACTGCTATTGACATAGACGTGCACTTACAACGTAAGAACCACACTTAATCAAAAATCTCTGAAGGAGCTATTTGGCGAGCAAACTGCTCTGCAAATAGTGCAATGAGAACCAAACCAACACTTAGAAAGATTTTTCTTAGAAACACCTATTTGCCGAGCAAAAAGCTCTGCAAATAGTGCAATGAGAACCAAACCAACACTTAGAAAGATTTTTCTTAGAAACACCTATTTGCCGAGCAAAAAGCTCTGCAAATAGTGCAATGAGAACCAACACTTAGCAAGATTTTCTTAGAACGACCTATTTGCCGAGCAAAGAGCTCTGCAAATAGTGTAATGAGAGATCCACGACTTAGCCAAATTTCAGAAACAAGTATTTGCCAAGCAAACTGCTCTGCAAATAGCACAACGAGAACCAGACCAAGCCAAACACCTTTGCAAACCACAAAAAGACAAAACAGTCGGTTACTGTTTATCTTCTTCAACCTCTAGACAGCCTATTTGCAGAGATAAAAGCAAATCTTCAATAACTTCTTCATTTCTTTGAATTAGAGCTCAAATTTTATATCAAAATGATCAGTGAATCAGTCCGCACAAATCCTTGGTAAAATTCGAGGCTAATTTTGATCAGAACTAAAACCCACACGAAAGTGTGATTTGTCGAGCTCGATTAAAAACGGTTCAAACGAAGAAATTAGGTTCTGAAACTCACAACAAATGATGATATGATGATTCTCAGTCGATCGGTGAACAAAATTCGTATAAAAACACACTAATTATGCAGAAAAATGACTGAAACAGTAATCTCTGCAAATAGCCTTTTCAGAGAATAAGCTAATTCCGAAAAGAAGCACAAATTAAGCTTAGAATAAGCTTCTGGATCGTTCGGATATCCAGATTGTGCTCTGATACCAAATGATAAATGTGGAATTAAGCTTAAGTGTGTGTTTTAGTGTGTGTTAATGGAGGTTTGAGGTTAGTTTGTATAAAATGTGAGAAAAGGTTACAAATATCATAAGGAAGGGGGTTTATATACATAAGCCTATTTTACACTAGGCCCCCTTCCATACTTACACATTTACAATATAGACCCAATATTAACATAAAGTAATACAAATCACCTACTACATTATTATTTCTAACAGAAGGATCTCTCCATTATGAGTATAGAGGTAAAGGATTGATGGGTGCATCTTCCTCTAGTTCAACAGCACCATCAACTCCTCAAGTTCATATCACTCCCGCTGTCATCAAACCAGCTGTAGTATCACTGGTTAGTGCAGACGATGACCAGTCACCAACAAAGGTAATCAGACTTTTGGGAATCAAGATTGGAGATAGACCAGTCTTGATGACTGCAAGACCTTGCAGCTCAACAATCACACCAATCATGTCTTCGTCGACTACTCCACCGTCTACAACAAGACCATCAGTGACCTCTTCACAGCAAGGAGTTTCTCAGACTAACAAGGAACATGTATCTAAGTTAGCTGCTGACATTCAGCAGATGAGAGCTCTAGTTGTAGGCTTGTCTGACAAGCTAAAAGGAAAAGAAGAGTCACGCAGAAGAGATGCTGACCTCATATGACTAAGTCACCTAGAACTTGAGAATAGTCAGCTTGATCTACAAGAAGCCCAGAAAGCAACAATCAATTCTATTAATGGAATTGTTGATTCCGTTGGGGTGCACTACAAATTGCTCAAAGGTCAAGCTAAGCATCTCAAGAGCTTAGGTAAGAGGTCAGCTGAGCTGCATAACAAGATCAAAAATCTTGAATCTCAGGGGGAAAAGTCTGGATGCAAGGATGATGCTCTTAAACATCGTCGAAGAGATGATGAGGATGAGGATCAAAGCGGTTCCAGACAGCAGGAGGAGATTCAGAGATTTCCGGGCTTAAACGTCAATGCAGCTCAGGGGGAGCATGGTCAATCTGGCCAAGCTAATGCTTCTTCATCTAAACAACCGGCCGAAGAAGAAGTGGCTGGTTTCCAGGAACAACCAACTGGAGGAGTAGAAGTCGGCATTCAGGTGAAACCAACTATTGAGGAAGAAGTTGGAAGTGAACTCCTGGACGACGTTGCTGCATACTTCAATTTTGATGAGTATGGGAGCATGTTTGAAGATCCGTTAGACTCTTTAGCTAATTACAAGTGTGCATACTTTAATGCATTACTTGATCTACTTGATCCAAAGGAGAAGGGATCAGATGAGCTATCTCTACAAACAACCACTGCAAAGGGCAAGGTTGAGGTAGACAATCAATCAGGGTTAGACTCAAATCGGGAGTCGGGAACGGCTGAGTTGATTGAAAAGAAGAGCAAGAGTCCAGTGGGTGTAACACCTGAAGTTCCTGATGTAGATACAGATTTGTGTGACAATAGCAACATAGATTTGGAAAACGTTTTTGTTTTTAGGTATAAGTTGTAATCATTTAAATAAGAACTTATGTTGGTATTTAATGATTACGTTTGAACTTCAATATAATATCTGTTTATGTTTATTATTATGTTTGTGTGTTATATTATTGTTTTGCAGGTACAAGGACGTAGAGCCAAGGTTATAAGTATCTTAGAATACTTAAACGGTGGCTGGACGTTATGTAAAATGTGAAATAATTAATCCAAGAAGACGCTCCTCATGCTGACGTCATCAACACATAGAGTTGTCCTCGTGTTGACGTCAACACGAGGCAGACCGCGTTTTGGTGGATCGGGCTTAATTCACTTCATGTGAAGCCCAAGCCTACACGAACTAATAAACCTAGTAGTATAAATACAACACTAATTCACATAATTAGTGATGATTTTTAAGCGTTTTTGATCGAACCTACACGAATTGATAATAGCAAGTCGAATTGGACCTCGTGTGAACTTATACACGAGTTAGCACTTCGTGTGTGACCTTGGGTTGATTAATTACTCATTAATTGACAAAAGGCAATAGCAATCTAGTTATCTCAAGAGGATTCCGCACTCTTGACATAACGAATCACGTCTTATTAAGATCCGTTCAACGATAGGGCACCTACAAGTGGTATCAGAGCCAAAAGGTTGTTTACCGTAAGGTTTAAGATTGTGTGAATTGCTATTGATTGCAAATTCGACTCAAAACTCGCGTATTTTATTAAATTCATGTGTTCTTCATGCGACCTCGTGCTTACGTCAGCATGAGGTGATCCTTGTTCTGTGCTTACGTCAGCACGAACCTGCTCTTCGTGTGTCACTTCGTGTCACGTCAGCACGAACCAATTTTCGTGTGCTCTTCGTGTGACTGCTTCGTGTCACGTCAGCACGAACTCGTGTCTACAGTACCATTTTCGTTTGATTTAATATTTTAAAAGATTCGAAATGACTACTATACCAGCTGCTGCAAATTCACCAAATGCCCTACTTATCAGTCAAATGATCATGCATGACCATGAAGTTGGTCGTGGTAATACACCTCCAAAGCTCTTCCGTATGGAGAATTATTGGATGTGGAAAAGACGATTTGAGGATTATATTCGTCTGAATGACATTGATATGTGGGTGATGATAACTCAAGGTTTTGACTGGCCAACATTTGCGAAAAATGGTGTAATTGGTACGTATACTTACACTGATATGCCAGATGCTGAGAAGAAGAAATACGTTGTTGAAGGAAAGGCACTTTCAACTCTTACGATGGCCTTACCTCAAGAAAGTGTACATTTGTTCAAGAAATACACTACTTCAAAGGAGTTATGGGATGCCCTTGAAAAGTACTGTGAGGGTGATGCTACTTTGAAGAAAAATCGTATTAAACTTCTTAAACGTCAGTATGAAGCCTTCAATGGACTGAAAGGAGAATCTCTTGATGAGATAATTACTCGATTCAGTCATTTAACTACTGAGTTGTCATATTTTGGGGTTGTATATCCTCAGACTAAGTTAGTAGATAAGTTCTTGGATTCACTACCAAAAACATGGACTGAATATGTTCATCATCTTCAAGATGACAAGGAATATAGTACATGGGACTTTGAGACGGTAGTTTCGAAATTGAAGAATAGAGAAATGAAAAGAAGGATAAAGGATACTCATTCGGAGTTTACACAAGATCCGTCAATATATCATGCTACTTCAGTTCATTTAGCAAGTACTAGCTCAGGGATGAATGCATTTCTAAGTGGTGCTGAAGCTACACCAATAGTTGATGCAGATGGACTTGTAGGATATGTTGCTTATGACAATACAAATGCTACAAATGCTAATGTCAAGAGCAATAGTCAGTCCTTTCACTCGATGCCAATGAGTATGAGTTCCGCAGAAGGAAGGATGAATCTTTACTCAGCCTTTTGTTCGGCTCATGAAGCTTATATTGGTGGAAAGGTTACTGATCCTGCACTGATCGATGAGGATTATAATCAAATAGATCCTGATGATTTAGAAGAAATGGATCTACAATGGCAGTTAGCTATGTTGACCATTAAGGTCAGGAGATTCTCTCAGAGAACTGGAAGATTTTTGGGAAATGGCACTAAAGGCTTTGATAAATCCAAGGTGAAGTGTTACAACTGCGATGGATTTGGTCATTTTGCAAGAGAGTGTCAACGTCCAAAAAGGACTGATAATACCGTTGCAGGTAGACAGAACTACAATCAAGGCGGTATTACACCTCCCAATCATCAGAAGACTCAAGCAATGATTACATTTCCTGCTACTCCTACACAGTCAGGGTCTCCTCAGCTTTTGGAGTCCAAGGCTGTTGTTGATCAAAATCCTGATGGTACTTATCAATGGGATACACAGTCGGATGACACTTCGAATCATGCATATTTAGTTGAGGTTTATGATGACCATGCGCATGTTGCAAATGAAGTTGTTGAAGAAATAGACTATGCTGTGTATACAAGTGAAGAAGCTGCATCTGAGATTGTAAAGCAGAATGTGAAGAAGGTTGTTGATATAGTGAGATCTGAGAGTGAAGCTATGACAGCTATGATAGCTCTTGTTGTGAATGATGTGTCAACCAAAGCGAATGATACAAATACTGAGAAGAGCATTGAAGAACAAATGAAGGAATTTGTGATACCTGAAGGTATGACAACTGAGGATTTTGTTGCATACATGGCAGATTGCAAGGCTGATGATCAAAAGGTATCGTGTTCCTTACTCTCGATTGTTAATGTTTGCAAAATTTTAACTGAAATGAAACTTGAGGTGTCAAATTTTAAAATTACCATAACTAACTTAATTGCACAAAATGAGGTCCTTAAGAAGTAAAATGATTCACTTCAACAAGTAAGTCTCAAAAAGGAGATAGAACCAGAATTATAGTTTGATCCTAAGGAAGTTGTTTACGATACTCTTAAAGACTGTGATACAGTATTCTTTGATAGAGAACTATTTGTAACTAGGATTCAACCTCAATCTAGAATTGATAAAGTCTGGTGTGCTGAAGATAAAGAAAATGGTTAGAAGAACAAGTTCCTTATAAGGATAGACATTTTGCTCCGTTTAAGCCAGTAAAGACTATGGAAGATGCAGTTCAAACATTAGATGCAATTGCATAACTTAAGGCTTATGGAATACCAGTCCCTGAAATAGCATATGATCATTCTAAAAGAAAATATGTTAAAACATGCTATAGTTGTAATGAAAAAGGTCATATTACTAGTAAGTGTCCTCTTAAGAAGTCCAAAGATCATGATAATGACACTTTTGTCAAGTCAAAGGATAATGTTGGAACTTCTAAGGGAAATGGGAAGGGTAAGTTAGTTGATCAAGTAAGCTCAAAAGAATTTATGAGTGCATATAAGAAGAAATATTATGAGGATTATGCTAGAAGACATCCAGATAATATAGATGCACAAAATTATGTAAAATTCATAAATTCAATCTCATATGGTGAGTCTAGTGATCATAATGCTCGATCAAAGACCCCCAAACGACAGGGACATTCACAGAATACTACTACTAGTAGTGGAATTCCGAGTCGATCCCGTACACCTCATAGGAGTAATTCATCTAGGAGTAAGCAAGTACAAGAAAATCGGTCACCATCTCGTAGAAATGGAAATACTTCCAAGTTCTATGATCGATTAGAAACTCCTCCTAGATTTGGTCCTCATTCACCAAGGAATTCTCCTCCTAAGACTCGTTTCATTTCACCTAAGAAACAGTCTATGACACCATCTTCATCCAAGGCTCAACCAAAGAGCGATGGATACTGGACTGATTTAATGATGTATGATGAGTCCGGTAAACCTAAACCTCAGAAGGTTTGGGTCCCCTTCAGAAACTAACCTAATTTATATTGTATGTGCAGGGAGAACCAAGGAAGCCTATCAGTCTTTGGTATGTTGACAGTGGATGCTCTCGGCACATGACAGGGGACAAGAAGTTGTTGTCCAATTATGTTGATATAAATGGTTCTTACGTTAGTTTCGCAGGTCCCAAGGGCGGCAATATCTCAGGCCAGGGTGATGTTGTCAATGGGAAGATTACATTGGAGAAAGTAAATTATGTGGAACAACTATCTCATAATTTGATGAGTGTTTCTCAGATTTGTGACAAGGGTAATCATGTCCATTTTACTGAGAAGGAAGCACTAATCTTGAAGCCGGGATATGTTGTTCCTGAAGACTGGATCCTTTTGAAAGCTCCTAGAAAGAAAGACATCTATGGCCTCATGTTAGGTGTTGATGATTCCAAGGAGCCAATTTACTTGTTGACTAAAGCAAATGAATCTGAATCTTTGTTATGGCATAGAAGAATGGGACATATTCATTTCCGAAAGATGAATGAGATTGTGAAACATGGTTTGGTTGAAGGTGTTCCATTGAAACGGTTTGAAATGGAAGATAAATGTGTACCTTGTCTGAAAGGTAAGCAACATAAGTCTTCTCATAAACCAAAGCAAGAAAATTCTATTGCCAACTCTTTTGAGTTACTTCACATGGATTTATTTGGCCCTGTGAATGTAAGAAGTATAGGTGGGATGTACTACTGTTTGGTGGTTACTGATGATTACTCAAGATTCTCATGGGTATTCTTTCTTAAATCGAAAGATGAAACTCCACAGATTTTGATCAACTTCCTTGTTGAAACAGAAAAGGTTTATGGAGTTCGTGTTAAGAGAATCATGAGTGATAACGGAACTGAGTTTAAGAATAATATGTTGGAATTTTCTGTGTTTCCAAGGGAATCCAACATCAATTCAGCGCACCGTATGAACCACAACAGAATGGAGTTGCTGAAAGAAAGAATAGGACTCTAATCGAAACAGCCAGAACAATGCTTGCTAATTCAGGGCTCCCTACTATGTTTTGGGGGGAGGCAGTGAATACAGCATGTCATATTTTAAATTGGGTTTTGGTAGTTAAGCGTCATAATAAGACATGTTATGAGCTTCTACATAAGAAGAAACCAAATTTACAGAATGTTGAACCATTTGGTGTTCCGTGTACCTTCTTGAAATATCTTCCTCAGTCCAAGTTTGATCCAAAGGTGGAAGAGGGATTTTTCATGGGTTATAAACCGGGTACTTCTATTCGTAGGGTTTATAATAAACAGACCATCAAAGTTGACTTGGGTACTAATGTCAAGATTGTCAGTCATAAACCTGCTATACATTCTGGTACTGGCAAGAACTTTGATTATAACAGTTTGTTTCGTTCATTACATGGTCCTGATTCTTATTCAGATCCTGAAACATTTGACGATGTGATCATTTTAAGAGATCATGTGGATTATACTCCTATTCCTACATCTCCTCCTGTTCAGAATGTTGATACTACTCCAGCTAAAGTTCAGTCTACGATTGTTGTTGGTGAAGGTAGTAAGAACAATGATAAGACATCAGATTAAGATGTTACTGAACCCGAGAACACAAGTCCAACTACTCCTTCTAAGGTTCCATTACCTGATGATGATCCTATTTCTGAAGAATTGGAAGATGATTTTAGTTCTCCTGAATTTCAGATTCACTCGAATCTAGGAGAAAATCTAAATGTTGATTCGGTTCTTCAATATCGAGTAAATAAGGCTCATCCGATTACAAGTATCATTGGTGATGCATCAGAACCTGTTCGAACTAGAAATCAGTTGAATAAAGAGATGACTAGTTTGTTTTGTGAAGTGAAGGATTCCGGATTGATAACTGAGTGTTTGTATTCTGGATTCATTTCAAAGAAGAGCCTAAGAATATCAAGGCTGCACTTCAAGATCCTTTTTGGGTTGAGGCTATGCAAGAAGAAATAGCTCAATTTGAAAAACTTAGAGTATGAGAGTTAGTTGATGTGCCTAGAGGTAAATAACCGATTGGAACTCGTTGGGTATATAAATGCAAACGAGATGACAAAGGGATTGTTACAAGGAATAAGGCACGTTTGGTTGTTCAGGGGTTTGCACAATGAGAAGGATATGACTATAACGAAACTTTTGCACCAATTGCACGGATTGAAGCTATAAGGTTATTTTTGGACTATGCGAGCTTCAAAGGTATAAAGGTGTATCAGTTAGACGTTAAGAGTGCCTTCTTGTATGGTGAAGTTAAAGAAGAAGTATATGTTTACCAACCACCGGGGTTTGAAGATCCTAATTATCCAAGAAGAGCATATCGGCTTGATAAGGCTCTTTATGGATTGCATCAAGCACCCAGAGTGTGGTATGAAAAGTTGTCAACACATTTGTTGACAAATGGTTTTACTAGAGGTTCGATAGACAGCACATTGTTTATCAAATGGCAGAAGCGAGATTACTTGATTGTACAAGTTTATGTTGATGATATCATTTTTTTGTTCATCTAACACAAAGATGTGCAAAGAATTTGAAATGAGCATGAAAAAGGAGTTCGAAATGTGTGCTATGGGGGAATTACAATTATTTCTCGGACTACAGGTTGATCAAAGGAAATATGGATTTTTCATTCACCAGTCTAAGTATGTTGATGATATCTTAGAGAGGTTTCAAATGTTAGAGTCCAAGACATATGGTACTCCTATTCAGCAGAATCACGGTTTAGGAGTTCTTGATCCTAAAGATACGCCTGTGGATGCTACTTATTATCGTGCTATCATTGGCTCATTGATGTATCTGACTGCTTCACGTCCAGACATTATGTTCGCTGTTTGTCTCTGTGCTAGATTTCAAGCTAGTCCGAAACAGTCACATTTAACTGCAGCAAAACGTATCCTACGATATTTAAAGGGTAACCAAGGGCTTGGTCTATGGTATCCTTTGGGAGGAACGTTTGAGTTTGTTGCATATACTGATTCGGACTTTGGCAGTTGCAATAACGACAGGAAGTCTACAACTGGAGGTTGTCAGTTCTTAGGTGGCAAATTAGTATCGTGGCAGTGTAAGAAGCAGACATGTGTTGCTCAGTCTTCATGTGAGGCAGAGTATATGGCTGCTGGTAGCTGTTGCTCCCAGGTATTGTGGATTCAGCAACAACTTCGTGACTACGGTATAGATTTTCATGATACTCCTATAAGAATAGACAATAAGTCAGCTATAGATATTACTAATGACCCTGTCATGCATAAAGTCACCAAGCATATTGATATTAGACATCATTTCTTACGTGATTGTGTCCAAAAGAAGTTAATTCACTTGGAAAAGGTTTTAACTGATGATAATCTAGCAGATTTGTATACTAAAGCATTTGATAAGACTCGCTTTGAAAAGTTGATTCTTCTCAATGGTATGAAGAATGCTGATTCATATTAGATCTCTCAAAGAACTAATTTTTGTATGTTTGTGTCTTAGTCTGTGTCTGTAAATAGCTAGAGTCATAAAAATACAAAAAGAGTTCTTAGTGTCATAAAATCATAAAAATCAGAAAATTCAGAAAACAACAAAAATAAATAAGATAGAGATTTAAGTTGATGCATTCAAGACGATTAGAAGTGAGGATACTTTAGCTTTTAAGCCTGCTTAATCGTAATATAACTGCTCAGTTCAGTGATTACAATTTAGGATATATCGGTAGGCACAAAGTACCAAGGTTTCCTTCAATCTGAACTTAATTTATACAATGTTCTTGTGGGAAACATATTCAGATGTATGGCTGAGAATGCTTGCTTTTCAGAAATGAATTGATTTAGTCCTTAAATTTTGTGAAAGATCTAGCATTACTATAGGATTTATTCAATGTATAGGCAAAAACCTCTACAAATCATGAGCATGAAAGTTAAATTTAGCTATAATGTGATATTGTTTATGCAAATGAAATGAATATTAATTAAGGGGCTAATGTGGTCTTTGAGATTCGGACAAGTATGTCCTTGGGGTGTCTTCGTATACCTAGCCTACCTAAAGCTTCCAACTTGGGATAGGTTGTCAGAAAGTTCGCTACACGGGTCTCATCGAAAATCACGGGTTCCCAAATATAAAGAAATGCAAAAGCAAATAAATAAATTAAATCGCAAGATACTAAATTCAATTAAATTGTTTAAATCTTAACAAGTGTCTCATGGTTTGTTTAAGGATGTTTTTGAATATATATTGAATATTTGTTATCTTAGTGCTTGTGTCAATTATGGAAGTATATCTGAATGTGGGTCACATAAGTTCGCAAACTAAAAATGTGGCATGAGTAACTTACTAGGTTACATGGTGACTGTCCTTGGCTCAAGTAATACGAAAGTGTCACATAATAAGGAAGCTGGAAGTACCGAGTGTTTAAGAGGACAAACATACCAGTAATCGTTGTTGGGTCACTGTTCATAACTAATAATAAGAGAATTATTTCTCACCCGCAGGCTTATGTAATTGCTAATCTGATCTAATCCGCAGAAACTTAGAATTTCTTGTAAATAAATAAAGTAGTTTAGATTTTGTTTTATTTTTATTTTTATTTTTATTTTTGTACTAACTTTTTCGTGTTTGTGTCAGTTTGTAGTGTCAAACTAGTTCTTATTGCACGAGAGATTTGATAAGCATCTGATGATTCCATAGGAAGTTATTGTAACAACCCTACTTTTTGAAATATATATATATGCTAGTTATGTTGTCTATGATCCCGCAAGCCATAGTTATACTTGAAGCTAGTAGATAATGCCCCTAAATTAGCAATCTAAAGCCATTGTTTAGTTCTAAATTCAATTTAATAAAATACCATTGAACAAAAATTTTATTGATATCTAATCAAGTTATAAATAATAAAGTAAGTCTCACAAATTGCGCCAACAATCAAAAATCTTTATAAAAGTCCAACGATTCGAATCCTCAAGCCAACTAAATATTAATGGGTCATAGAAATACCATGAGCATCTTAAAAATATGTCAAACTTCTTAAGTACATGAAAATGCTTGAATAATAACAATAATAATATATGTGTCTAGTATAAATGCAATTTTATAAATAATGGCTTAAGTAACAATTAAAAACACAAAAATATATACATACATATATATATACACGGCACATATATATATACACATACTAAAATAAATAATTAACTTACACTACAAACAAATACAATTACCCTTACAAAATATATATACTTACATAATATACATACACCCATATATTACCTACACAACTTTTATACAAACAAAAAAGGTGAGACTCTTCCTTCTCCCCCTCCCTAAGTGGCCGGCCCCCTTACACAACCACACACACCCTCCCATTTCAAATTACATTCACCCATACACTCCACACTTCTACTTTACTTTCACTCTTACACTCCCAACACACATAACTCTCTCACTCTCTCAAAAACTCTTTCTTTCTCTCTTGGTCACGGCTCAAAAAGAAGAAGAAACCAAGGATAAAATCAATATAAACACTTAACAATAATAAGGTTCATACAAGATTAATAAAGGGTTGATATAAGCAAGGTTTAGGGTAATCTTCAAGCCATAAAAAGGAGTATATTTGGGGTTAAGGGTCACGAAAATTCTGCATCTTTTCACTCTCTAAAACCGAGTTCAAGAAGGGTATAACACTTAATCCTTTGCTAGATTTAATCTTATTCTTGTTTACATTCAAAAGTTTTATCAAAAAGTTTATGTTTCTTCTTGTTTTCGTTATATTACACACTTGATGAGGGCAAAGTTGATAGGATATTTCTTCCCATGCTCATGCATGTCGAATCCATGAAGAAAAATCCAAGGATTCAACTAGTTTAAGACCCAAAAGTGTTGTTTTAGATTAAATAGCTTTTAAACTGATTTTCCTTTGAAAGATGATTATATCTTTATAAGTTTTAATGAATATATTTCTGGAGTTTTTCATAAAAATATGTTTTTATAATGTTGGATGAAAGATGGATAAAGATTTGTTGTTAAAATGATGAGATGAATGCATGCATGCTTAGATCTAAGAAAGTTGGATTTGTTGTTGGATTATGAGGTGAATATGGACTTGTCATAAGTGAAAATATGTTAATGTTGATGATAATAATCTGGAAATATTGGTAAAATAACAAGGAAATAAAGCTTGAATCAAAGCATGTTAAAATAAGCTAAGAATCATGAACCGAAAGCAAGCAAAAATGCATTTTTAGCACACACATGCACCATAATCTTTTGAGCATAAAAATATGATAAACCTACTGGAAATAATGTGTTTCATAAGTATAAAACTCAGGTCATATGACACATGACAATAACAAGCTCAAAAATCACCTTTTCGGGTCAAATAATCGCTAACCGAAAGCACTAAATTGCACATATCAAACCACCACCACTATCACGACTTGGACTATCAAAATATGATGAACTTTCTGATATTTATGAAACAAGAAAGAAAATCCAATTTGAAGCACCTTAATTGCTTAAGAAATGAGGCTAAAATCACTATTTCGGTAAACGATTTTTAAGCGTAAAATCCTCAAAATAAGCATTATGTAAAAGAATCTGAATTGATATGATTTTACCATGATAAAAGTTGCCTAAAAGGCCTGGGATTTTTAGCCAAAAAACTATGTAGAGATTTCAAAGAATTTCCATGATTTATTGAATTTAAATAGTAATTAAAAGGTAAATAAATTAATAAATAAATTATGTAAACTATGAACTTGGATAAACCTTCTTAACCATTGATAAGAATAACTCAAACCTACTGGATAAAAATATTTAAAAGTCAAGAGTCAAGTGTTATATAATTTAAAGATAAATAGTCAAGTGAAAATAACTAATTAGTTGATTAAAGTTAATAATTAAGAAAATATACAAATATAATACATAAAACATAAAACTATAAATTAAAATACATAAAAATCAGAATAGAACCCAATTATAATTATTCATAATTTATAAAGACAATTATGACACTTAAAAGTATTTTTAAGGAATTATTTAATTAATAAATCAATAAAATGAATAAATAATTAGTTAAATAATATTAAATTAAATAAATAATTATAAATCAGAAAATATACTTAAATGTAAATGTTATAAGGCAACTAATTCCAAATAATACAATTGAGCAAAGTATACAATGGAAATCACATAAATATAAGTCAAACTACCGAAATTCCAATAATCATACAAAATCGTACAAATGACCTTCACCACCAAACATCTCCAAATCAAATGATGTGAATAATGTAATACACTTGAATTCCATAATTAAATAACAACCAAAGATGGGCAAGTCTACTAGCATACATCTCATGATCTAGCTTACTAGTTCATGCTACGCGCACACTTACGTTGTGTATATTTAAATACCATGGTTTAGGCTTGCTTGGGGAGCAACAAAACTAGACGAAGAAGATCTCACGTTTGACCAGCCCCTAACACTCTCAAATCAAGTGAGTCATAGCCCCCTTTCAAACTATTTTTATGTGTTTAACTATCGGGGTGAAAAGCATGATAAATAAAATTGTTTTCGTATATGAAAAGAATTCTTGATATTATGATTATGAAATGAAATTATAACGTATGTTCCATGTGATAAATGTTATATGATGAGCTTGAGTTCTGTCAACCCGTTATTTTTCGGTACACTACTATTTACTCCGAAAGGGGAGGCCTGTAGTTAGAGAGTTGCGCAACTAGGAGTCGTTCACCCACCCAGAGCGTAACGGTGGAATGTTGGTTGCCTTTGTGACGACCTTCATTGCCAGTCCGATCAGAGCGGTGTTCTAGCTACTTTAAATTTAAATGGTCGTCTCCATGGCACGACCCCAATTATAAATAAAGCACATGATTGACAGCTTGTGCAATGAAATGAAATAATATATTGTTTGGACAGGAAAAGGTAGTAGTAGTGGCTCAAGCATTTACTCATCGAAAATTTATTTAAATTATGCCCTTGTGGCTAAATGAAATTTATGTTAATGTGATTGGATATTATGGTTTGGGCATACGTTTTGGAAATAAATATTTTGAAAGAATACTTAAAAGTTTTTGCGACTTATTAGCTTGAATATGAATGGAATATAAAAATGTTGTTAGTTAAAACCTATGAACTCACTCAACTCTCGTAGTTGACACTTTTCCTTCATGCTTTTTAGGTCTAGAGCAATAGGTTCGTAGCATGGCTGCCTCTTTGATTGCTCTTTATGTTGATTGGTTGACGGTTTGTAATGCAAACGATTTGGATTTTATTATGGATTGTGGTTATGTAATGGATTTAAACGTCATCTTGAACTTGTAATCTTTTGAAATTGAATGACATTTGAAACTTTATGTTGATGTTCTTATATTTAAATCTTTTGTACCATGTCGTTCTGTGGCACTTCGTGTTTCCGCCATAGTCAGGATGTTACAGAAAAATGGTATCAGAGCGAAGGTTATAGAGAATTTTTGCTATAACCTACGTATTTTCAAAACGGGTCGAATATTTCTTAAACAATTGAGTCGATCATAAAGTATTCTTCTTTTACTTATGCATAGCCTGATCAACTATGCCTAACTAAAAATCTAATATGGAATGATCAAAATGGTTGTCTAAGGAATATTCAAAATGAGTCTTTTGAAAATGAAGCTTTAAAACGATTCTTGGTGCAAAAGATACATAACCAAATCCAATGTTTGCATTACATATTAGAACCCATAGTTAATACCCCCACATGGCTAGTATTACTTCGCCCACTTAGATGTTATACATGAGAGCTATGCACAAGTTGAATTCTAGTCATTCCTTCGATTATAAATAGTTATGTTAGTCGTGCGAGTCGAGTTGGTCGTCGGTAGTCTTGTCAATTATTGTTGGATACGTCGGTTGTGGGTGGTCATGTCGTAGTTCGGTCGTCGAGCTTGTGAGTCGTCAGTCGAGTTGGTTAGTTGATGTCGAATGGCTAAGATCGTCTCATGGTCCGTCAAGTCGTCTTTCTGTCCGCAAAGTTGTCGCGTGGGTCGTCAATGGTCAAGTCGGTCGTGCATGGTCGTCTAAGCGTCAAGTCGAGTCGTCATCTCACACCTTTTGTAACTTGTGTAGGAACGTCATGTCGCAAGCTAATGGAACTTCCGGATCAGCCCCCAGGCCAAGGAATTTGTATGGATTTGTGGACCGGATGGAAGAGGAAGAAAGGAGACGACAAGGACAAGAGCAACCACCACAACCACTCCATGAAGAGGAAGGAGAGGAAACCGAGCCAACGGAGAACCCAACGGAGAGCGATAACACTAGGAGTGTTGCCTCAAGCCAACCCGGACGCCGCTCGCCCTCGCCACCACCATCACCACCAGCCCCTAGAGCACCCGCTCCACCAAGACAAGATGCTCCCATGAACCTTAGTGATGGGCGCTTTCCAGCCCAAGACCCATACCTTCAGCCACGCCTTCCTCGTGATCATCCTTGGTACCATCTCGGACATAGGCGTCAAGGAGAAGAACCACATCGTCCCATCTATGGAGTACCCCCTCCACTTCCTGTTGGTATGAGACGTGAGGAAAGGGAGAGAGTGTGGGGAATAGCAAATGGATTAAGGGATGCTAGACTAAGGGTAAGGACTCAAGAGGTGATGATGGAAAGAGCTTTGGGAATCATGGAACGAACGGGAGGTTATGCGAGGATGGCAATATCGGAAGTCCGTCGAATTAATGAAGTGATATTTATGATGGGTTGTGTGCTCGCGGCTCTAAGTACTCTCGTGGTAGCTCTCATGCTTAGGAAGTAAACCTAAGAATGTCTTTACTGTTGAACTCATTTGATGTATGAACGTTTGTATTGTGTTTTCAACTTCTTGGACTTGTTTGTTTTTGTGTGACTATGATCGCATGGTAATTTTTTTCGGTAAAGGCCTTACCCCTGGCTAGAAATTTTATAAAAGAAAGCACAGGCAACATGGCTGAAATGCCAGTTCACTTAAATTACAAAGAAAATGCCCTCACGGGTCCCCCATAAAAAAGGAACCCGTGATGCAATAAATGAATCAATTGAGTAAACTGGACAGGCCCAGAACAACAAAAACAAACAACTATCAAATTAAGCAAATAAAACTAGTAATCAAACTCACTATCACCTTCACCGCCAAACACTTCATCATCAGAATCATCCACAAAATCATTCTCAGTAGGAACAATATGCTCAGCAAAGGAATTATTTGCAACTGGTGATGAATTAGAAGGAATATCCTGCTGAGGAGCAGGATCTGTAGTACCCACCTCGTCAGTATAAATTTGACAAAGTGGATCAAATGTGTTGCTAGTCTGAACAGCAGGAGCAGGAGGGGTGAGGATAGAATCATGATCGCATGGTAATTGGCATGTAGCAAATTTTGTAAACTTATCTTGAATGATATC
The DNA here is from genome assembly GCA_034093135.1 of Erigeron breviscapus. Taxonomy (NCBI): domain Eukaryota; kingdom Viridiplantae; phylum Streptophyta; class Magnoliopsida; order Asterales; family Asteraceae; genus Erigeron; species Erigeron breviscapus. Next base: position 121,604,323 of record CM067169.1, on the reverse strand, counting down.
TATGTATGCTTAGTGCCTTTCTACGATTACATGATGTGTTACTCCTTTCCTATTTTTGTTATTCTCATTAGGAAGATTGTTGTTGCGATAAAAATCCAGTTCTGACCACTCTCGGTAGAAAAATCATAACTTGAGTTCTACTTCGTCTTTTGACCTGATTCCAGTGGGAGATGAAAGTTAACTCGTAGAGCTACGTTTTATATTTTATAAGTTTCTCCCAATTCGTCCATCTTAAACCACTTTTACGCGCTCCAAATCCAGAAACAGATTCTGTGAACTTTTAGTCACTTAAGAGCATGTCTGCCTTACTTTAAAATATATATACGCGTACTTACCCGTGTGTGATCATGGAGTCGTGAGTTGAATCTATATCACACAACCTAGCGCAAGAATAACTAAATTACCTTACTCTTTGTTATAGAACTATGGCGCCCCGAAGACACAACGAAGAATCAAGCGAGGAAGCTCAACGCCGAGCTGAAGAGGCCCGACGACAAGCCTAGCTGGCCAATTTGATCGCCCAACAAATCAATGCAGTCATGCCAAACCATTGCCCCTCAAATTGCTAAGAATGTGAGCGCTACACTTAACACGGCTAGGAGACAAGATGGAGAAGGAAATGCTAATGACAGGAATGCTTACAAGACCTTCACTTCTTGCAACCCTAAGGAGTTCTATGGGACGGAAGGTCCCGTAGGATTGCTCACATGGTTTCAAAGCATGGAAGCCACTTTGAACGTCATCGACTGCGCGCCGGCCGACCGTGTCAAGTTTGCGGCTAGCAAGCTCCAAGGAAGGGCACTCACTTGGTGGAACCTCCAAGTCACTACAAGAGGTCCCGCCGCGATGAATGCTTTGACTTGGGAGCAACTCAAGGAGGAAATGAGGCGGGAATACTGTCCCCGCCCAGCAGTGCAGAAATTGGAGATTGAATTTTGGGGCCATACCATGAAAGGAATGGAGATGGAGGCATATGCCATTCGTTTCCACGAGTTGTGTGTACTAGTACCTGACATGGCAAACACCGAGGCTAAGAAGGTTGAAAGGTTTATTTATGGATTAGTAACTGAGATCAGATTGATGGTTACGGCCGCGAACCCCACCACACTTGAAGAAGCTATAAGCTTAGCAACCAAGTTAGTTAACGACTTGGTTAGGACGGGGAAATACTCGCGAGGTGAGTCAAGTTCGAGGCAAGGAGGAGGAAACCGATTTGGTGATCGTAAGGGGAATGGGCCTGATAAGAGGCAAAAAGTTGTAAGGAACTATGGAATTGCCGATGCTAACCCCAACCCAAACGGTGGCATGCCGCCAAGATGTAACCGTTGTGGCAACCACCATCGAGGAGAATGTAAGCAATGCACGACTTGCAACCGATTTGGACACCTTGCTGCCTATTACCGAAGTGGAGCAAGAGTTGGAGGAAATCCCGGGGGATGTCGTGAATGTGGAGCCATGGATCACTGGAGGAATGCTTGTCCTAGGTTGGGAAGAGCCCAAGGAGGTCGTGGGAACATGAACAATAATCATGGGAATTTTCGGAATGTTGGCAACCGTGGGAATCAAGTGAACCAAGGAAATAATGGAAATCGAGTGAACCAAGGAAATGGTGGGAATAGAGCAAATGGAGGGAATCAAGGTAACAACGTGAACCGAGGAAATCAAGGAGGTCCAGCAAGAGGACGGGTGTATGCGATGGGAGCAAATGAGGCACGTGATGACCCAAATGTCATCGTAGGTACGTTCCCATTAAATACTGTCTATGCCTCTATGTTGTTTGATTCTGGAGCCGAGAGGAGTTTTATTTCCTTTGAATTTAAAGAATTAATTGATAAGATACCTAGTGAGCTTGAGGAAACTTATTATGTTGAATATGCTAATGGAAACGAGTATAAGACTAGGGAAATTATTGCTGATTGTAAGTTAACTTTAGATGAGAAGGATTATAGCATAGACCTGATTCCCATAGAGATAGGAAGTTTTGATGTGATAGTCGGAATGGATTTGTTGTCGAAAATACGTGCTGAAATACTTTGCCATGAAAAGATCATTAAAATTCCTTTAGATAACGGTGAGGTGCTAATAGTTCAAGGCCATAAGACGGGAGTCCAACCCAAGATAGTGTCGTCTATGAAAGTAAGGAAGTATTTACGCAAGGAATACCACACATACTTGGCACAAGTAGTGGATAAGCGAGTGAAAGATAAGGACCCTCTCAAAGTAACAGTGGTTAGAGATTTTCTAGATGTATTTCCGGACGAACTACCTGACTTCCCCCAGCAAGACAAGTAGAGTTTACTATCGATTTAGTTCCCGGGGCAGCCCCCGTAGCTAAAGCACCATATAGGCTAGCGCCCTCCGAAATGCGAGAACTTTCTGAGCAATTGCAAGAATTGCTTGATAAGGGTTTAATCCAGCCTAGTTCTTCGCCATGGGGTACGCCAATTCTCTTCGTCCAGAAGAAGGATGGATCTTTGAGAATGTGCATCGACTATAGAGAATTGAATAAATTGACGATCAAGAATAGGTATCCGCTGCCGCGAATAGACGATTTGTTCGACCAACTGCAAGGAGCGTCGCATTTCTCAAAGATTGACCTTAGGTCCGGCTATCATCAGTTGAGGGTACGAGAAGAAGATGTACCTAAAACGGCTTTTAGAACTCGCTATGGGCATTATGAGTTTCTAGTGATGCCATTTGGTCTCACAAATGCGCCAGCCGTTTTCATGGACCTAATGAATAGGATTTGTAGGCCATACTTGGACAAATTCGTCATAGTGTTCATCGATGACATTTTGATATACTCTAGAAGTAAGGAGGAGCACGAGAAGCACTTGAGGATAATCTTGCAGCTACTTAGAGATGAGAAGCTATATGCTAAGTTTTCTAAGTGTGAATTCTGGCTCCGTCAAGTCCAATTTCTTGGGCACATTGTGAACGAAGAAGGAATCCATGTAGATCCGGCTAAGATAGAAGCAATCAAGAAATGGGAGACACCCAAGACACCAACGGAAGTGCGTAGCTTCTTAGGTTTGGCGGGTTATTATAGAAGGTTCATCCAAGGATTCTCTAAGATTGCGGTACCTTTAACCCAATTGACCCAAAAGTCAAGAGAGTTCGCATGGGGTGATGAACAAGAGCAAGCGTTCCAGACGCTTAAGGACATGTTGTGTGAAGCACCCATACTAGCCTTGCCGGATGGAATGGAAGGATTAGTGGTATATTGCGATGCGTCAAATAAAGGGCTTGGATGTGTACTTATGCAAAGGGATAAAGTTATTGCTTATGCATCTAGACAGTTGAAGCTGCATGAGAAAAACTATTCAACTCATGATTTGGAGTTAGGAGCTGTAGTATTTGCCTTGAAGATATGGAGACATTATCTCTATGGCACTAAGTGCACTATATTTACCGATCACAAGAGCTTGCAGCACATTTTTGATCAAAAGATGTTGAACATGAGGCAAAGGAGATGGATGGAGCTACTCAATGACTATGAGTGCGAAATAAAGTATCATCCCGGAAAGACAAATGTAGTTGCCGATGCACTCAGTAGAAAGACGCACACCAAGGTGACAAGGGTAAGAATTAGCCACTTACGAGTGAGAATGTCTCTGAGAGACCGGTTCTTGGAAGCCCAAGCAAAGGCCTTTGAAGGAAAGAATATTGAGAATGAAGCATTAAGTGGTATGGAGACGAGGTTTGATAAAGATGATGAAGGTATTTTGTACTTCAAAGGAAGAGCGTGGGTACCGGAAATGAATGGATTAAGAGACATACTTATGAACGAGGCCCATAATTCAAGATATTCGATTCATCCGGGCGCGGATAAGATGTATCAAGGCCTAAAAAGGAATTTTGGTGGCCTGGGATGAAAGGTGATGTAGCACTATATGTGAGCCGATGCATGACTTGTGCGATGGTCAAGGCTGAGCACCAAAAGCCAGCTGGACTTTTAAAGCAACCGGAAATCCCCGAATGGAAATGGGAACAAATAGCAATGGACCTAGTGACGAAATTACCTCGAACGAGGAAAGGTCATGATGCTATATGAGTGATTGTCGATCGTCTTATGAAATCAGCCCATTTCATCCCCATCAAAGAGAATTGGGACACCGAGCGTCTAGCTCACTTGTACGTTGAGAAGATTGTGATGCTACATGGCTGCCTTTGTCCATAATATCCGATAAGGATGGTAGGTTTACCTCACGTTTTTGGGGCCTTGTGCAAGAAGCAATGGGCACAACGTTAGCATTAACCACGGCTTACCACCCACAAACGTGGAGGATATGTTAAGGGCTTGTGCATTAGAATTTAGCGAAAGTTGGGATGAACACTTGCCATATGCGGAATTTACTTACAATAATAGTTATCATTCTAGCATTCAATGTGCACCGTTTGAAGCCTTGTACGGACGTAAATGTAGATCACCCATGTGTTGGAGAGGCGGGTGAAAGAAGCCTAGCTACCGTTGATTTTGTCCAAGAGACAACGGACAAAGTAGCGATCATTAAAGAGAAGCTTAAGGCCGCAAGGGATTGACAAAAGAGTTATGCGGATCAAAGAAGAAAACCTTTAGAATTCGAAGTTGGCGACAAAGTACTATTAAAGGTGTCGCCATGGAAAGGAACCGTGAGGTTCGGTAAGAGAGGAAAGTTGAGCCCTCGATACATTGGGCCATTTGAGATCATTGGTAGAATAGGTCCCGTAGCCTATAAGTTGAAATTACCCCAAGAATTAGGAGATGTTCATGACACGTTCCACGTGTCAAACTTGAAGAAATGCGTAGCGGATGATTCGAAAGTAATCCCACTCGAGGAACTACGAGTGGAAGATAAGCTCCAATTTCGTGAGGAGCCGATAGAAGTTCTCGACCGCGATGAGAAGCGCCTAAAGAGAAGCAAGATCCCTATTGTTAAAGTTAGATGGGATACGAAACGCGGACCCGAGTTTACATGGGAACGCGAGGACTTTATACGCGAGAAATATCCGCACTTACTCCCTAAGCAAATTCAAATTCCGAGACGGAATTCTTCTAAGGGGGTAAGGATGTAACAACCCTAATTTTTAAATATTATATATGTGCTAGTTATGTTGTCTATGATCCCGCAAAGCCATAGTTATACTTGAAGCTAGTAGATAATGCCCCTAAATTAGCAATCTAAAGCCATGGGTTAGTTCCAAATTCAATTTAATAAAATACCATTGAACAAAATTTTATTGATGATTAATCAAGTTAAAAATAATAAAGTGAGTCTCACAAGTTGAGATAACAATCAAAAAACTTTATAAAAGTCCAACGATGAATCCTCAAGCCAACTAAATATTAATGGTCATGAATACCATGAGCATCTTAAAAATATTAAACTTCTTAAGTACATGAAAATGCTTGAATAATAATAATAATATATGTGTCTATATAAATGCAATTTTATAAATAATGGCTTAAGTAACAATTAAAAACACAAAAATATATACATACATATATATATACACGGCACATATATATATACACATACTAAAATAAATAATTAACTTACACTACAAACAAATACAAATACCCTTACAAAATATATATACTTACATAATATACATACACCCATATATTACCTACACAACTTTTATACAAACAAAAAAGGTGAGACTCTTCCTTCTCCCCCTCCCTAAGTGGCCGGCCCCCTTACACAACCACACACACCCTCCCATTTCAAATTACATTCACCCATACACTCCACACTTCTACTTTACTTTCACTCTTACAACACACATAACTCTCTCACTCTCTCAAAAACTCTTTCTTTCTCTCTTCTTTCTCTCTTGGTCACGGCTCAAAAAGAAGAAGAAAACCAAGGATAAAATCAATATAAACACTTAACAATAATAAGGTTCATACAAGATTAATAAAGGGTTGATATAAGCAAGGTTTAAGGGTAATCTTCAAGCCATAAAAAGGAGTATATTTGGGGTTAAGGGTCCGAAAATTCTGCACCTTTTCACTCTCTAAAACCGAACTCAAGAAGGGTATAACACTTCATCCTTTGCTAGATTTAATCTTATTCTTGTTTATATTCAAAGGTTTTATCAAAAGTTTATGTTTTCTTCTTGTTTTCTTTGTAATATACACTTGATGAGGCAAGTTGATAGGATCTTTCTCCTCATGCATATGCATGTCGAAATCTATGAAAAAATCCAAGGATTCAACTAGTTTAAGACCCAAAAGTGTTGTTTTAGATTAAATAGCTTTTAAAGTGATTTTCCTTTGAAAGATGATTATATCTTTATATGTTTTGATGAATATATTTCTGGAGTTTTTCATAAAAATATGTTTTTATGTTGGATTAAAGATGGATAAAGATTTGTTGTTAAAATGATGAGATGATTACATGCATGTTAGATTTAAGAAAGTTGGATCTTTTGTTGGATTATGAGATGAATATGGACTTGTCATAAGTGAAAATATGTTAATGTTGATGATAATAATCTGGAAATATTGGTAAAATAACAAGGAAATAAAGCTTGAATCAAAGCATGTTAAAATAAGCTAGAAATCATAAACCGGAAACACGCAAAAATGCATTTTGAGCACACACATGCACCATAATCTTATGACAAAAAATATGATAAACCTACTGGAAATAATGTGTTTCATAAGTATAAAACTCAGGTCATATGACACATGACAATAACAAGCTCAAAAATCACCTTTTTCGGGTCAAATAATCACTAACCGAAAGCACTAAATTGCACATATCACACCACCACCACTATCACGATTTTGGACACCAAAATATGATGAACTTTCTGTAAATAATGAAACAAGAATGAAAATCCATTTTGAAGCACTTTATTGCTTAAGAAATGAGGCTAAAATCACTATTTCGGTAAACGATTTTTAAGCGTAAAATCCTCAAAATAAGCATTATGTAAAAGAATCTGAATTGATATGATTTTACCATGATAAAAGTTGCCTAAAAGGCCTGGGATTTTTAGCCAAAAAACTATGTAGAGATTTCAAAGAATTTCCATGATTTATTGAATTTAAATAGTAATTAAAAGGTAAATAAATTAATAAATAAATTATGTAAACTATGAACTTGGCTAAACCTTCTTAACCATTGATAAGAATAACTCAAACCTACTGGATAAAAATATTTAAAAGTCAAGAGTCAAGTGTTATATAATTTAAAGATAAATAGTGAAGTGAAAACTAATTAATCACTATTATTAAATTAATGGAAAAATACACAAATAATACATAAAACATAAAATTTCTAAGTTAAAAAGCATAAAAGTCAGTATATAACTCAATTATAATTATCCATAATTTATAAAGCAATTATGACACTTAAAAGTATTTTTAAGGAATTATTTAATTAATAAATCAATAAAATGAATAAATAATTAATTAAATAATATTAAATTAAATAAATAATTATAAATCAGAAAATATACTTAAATGTAAATGTTATAAGGCAACTAATTCCAAATAATACAATTGAGCAAAGTATACAATGGAAATCACATAAATATAAGTCAAACTACCGAAATTCCAATAATCATACAAAATCGTACAAATGACCTTCACCACCAAACATCTCCAAATCAAATGATGTGAATAATGTAATACACTTGAATTCCATAATTAAATAACAACCAAAGATGGGCAAGTCTACTAGCATACATCTCATGATCTAGCTTACTAGTTCATGCTACGCGCACACTTACGTTGTGTATATTTAAATACCATGGTTTAGGCTTGCTTGGGGAGTAACAAAACTAGACGAAGAAGATCTCACGTTTGACCAGCCCCTAACACTCTCAAATCAGGTGAGTCATAGCCCCCTTTCAAACTATTTTATGTGTTTTACTTTCGGGGTGAAAAGCATGATAAATAAAATTGTTTTATAAATATAGCACATGATTGACATTGTGCAATGAAATGAAATAATATATTGTTTGGACAGGAAAAGGTAGTAGTAGTGGCTCAAGCATTTACTCATCGAAAATTTATTTAAATTATGCCCTTGTGGCTAAATGAAATTTATGTTAATGTGATTGGATATTATGGTTTGGGCATACGTTTTGGAAATAAATATTTTGAAAGAATACTTAAAAGTTTTTGCGACTTATTAGCTTGAATATGAATGGAATATAAAAATGTTGTTAGTTAAAACCTATGAACTCACTCAACTCTCGTAGTTGACACTTTTCCTTCATGCTTTTCAGGTCTAGAGCAATAGGTTCGTAGCATGGCTGCCTCTTTGATTGCCCATTATGTTGATTGCTTGACGGTTTGTAATGCAAATGATTTGGCTTTTATTTATGGATTATGGTTATGTAATGGATTTAAACGTCAACTTGAACTTGTAATCTTTTGATTTTGAATGTCATTTGAAACTTTATGTTGATGTTTTTATTTAAATCTTTTGTACCATGTCGTTCTGTGGCACTTCGTGTTTCCGCCTCAGTCGGGGTGTTACAGTTATATAGTCCTTCGTGGATTATATAGGTCTTGTTGCTTATAGTGTATGTGATTAAAAGATGGAATTTTCTAATATAGACATAAGTTGTTTAAGATTAGAAAATGATTTGTGTTTTGAAAATTGAAAAGTCAAAATATGTTTTGAATGAGTTTCAATATATTTTTGAAATTTCAATTATGTATGGTTGATAAGTATGCTTGACAAAGATGTGACTTGACTTAGTTTTTATTTTTTGAATTGCTAGGTTAAGATTTTTGTTGTTTTTGCATGCTTATGTTATTTTGTTGATTTTGATGCATTGATGAAGTTTGTTAAGTGTGCAGGCTATAGGTAATAAATTTCATTTAAAAGGGAAATGACATCAATTCAGCAGAAAATCCTCAATTCAGATCGTGATTTTGAACAAAATCGTTTCCATGTGTTCTTAGAATTGTATTGCGACGTACAATAATCTATGCATGGAATGTGCTACAAGGATAAATAACCTTGTAATAACCTAGAACTTAGTGTGATAGGTTATATTGTGTAAAATCAAGACCTCACCTAAGACTTATTGTGATAGGTTGTGTATGATTATTTTGATGTATGTTGTTAACATTTTGATGTTTTTGAAATCATTAACCCTACATTGTGACCTAAGATTTTATATGATAGGTTGTGGGTTAGATGATAAAATGATGAATTTTTGATGCATTATACATTGAATTTCTTTCTATGTAAGTTTTCATATGTTTAAGTTAAGCATCAAGGAAAAATGATCGATTTTATGTCAAGATTATAATGTAAGATTGTGTTTATACATTATTTTGATGACATGTTAGTATGGATGATTTGTGGTTAGATTACATATTCGAGCAGATACAAGTTTCAGGTAACGAGTATCTACAGGTTTATGTTTTCTAAAACTTTGTAATTTTTCTATGATTAGTTTTCAGGAAAAATTGACAAAATCTGAAGTGTGCATCTCGAATGTGGTTGATTTTGAAGTTCGTCCGTGCTGACGTCAGCATGGCTCGCGCTGACGTCAGCAAAAGCCCACGAAGCATTCTTCGGCCCGGCCCACGAACTACATTTATATATGGGTTTTAATCTTGGTTATTTACTTTTAATCGAATATTAACCCTAAAAATTAACCACACGAACTTCCTCCTCGCGCGCACTTTTCATCCGCCTTTCTTTTCGATCGATTTCATCTATTTTTTCGTGGTAAATTTATAATCTAGGATAGATGATTGATGTTTTGACTTGAATATTTAAGATTACAAGTCGTTATAATGCCAGATTTTTGATTTTTACTTCGCGTGAACAGTAACAAGGACGAACTACCACTTAAATCTTTGATTTTTGATGATTTGGACATAAATTGGACCTAAAATTGGATTAAGTAATGTTATTACAACTTAAATCTAACAAAAGTTCACATTAACATGTCTTTAATCAAGATTAATTGAGGATTTTTTGACTCGGTCACTATTCACACAAAGAAGACGAAGAACACGAAGAAGAACCACTTCGTGTTCATCAAATTGTTTTTTATTTTTTTGGGTAAAGGGGAATTTAAACCCCGGTAAGCTTTTATAAATCACCCAAAAGGATTATTACAAGAAGTTTAGGTACAAGTGGATTGACAGAGTGTCAACCAATTCAAAAGAAAATGCCCTCATGAGCCCCCTCATAGTAAATAAATGAGACCCATGATGCAGGAAATGAACCAGCTAGGTGACTGGCCAGGCTCAGATCACCCAACTATATCAAGAAACATGAATCTATCAAATGAAACTATGACTAGCAATCTAATTAACAAGAATGTAAATAAAGCTAGTCTATATATCCCTCTTCATGAACTGGGCAGTCTCTCCAGTATCTGACTCAAACTCCTCTAAATCTGCTGGATCTGTTGATAATTATTTGATAAAAACAAGTCCAAGATTGATGATTAACATTGATTTCGATCGATTTGATTGTCTTATGGAGATGTTTTTGAATGATTTCTGGGTTCACGAAGATCAGTTCGTGATAACGTCATCACGAAGAGGGTTTAGCCTCGTGCTGACGTCACCACGAGGAAGGTCGTGACACTTAGAAAATTTTTTGAATTTTTATTTTTAACTTTTAATTTTCTTGTCGTTTTTATTTGTTTTTGTGCAGGTATGGCTGCTGCTGATCGTGTGTTCGTGAGGGAACATAATGCTGCTATCGATATCAACATTACTCAGCAGGGATGTACACCAGAGTATCACGGTGTCATGCATTATCTGGCACGATCT